>JBBBDQ010000598.1:9382500-9747500 GCA_037127315.1 Ascarosepion bandense
TGAATTTCTATGTTAAAGGGACGAACGTTTTGTACTTACCAATGCTCTACTTCCTCCACAAAATAGAGACTTTTATGATGAATAAATTGCTTGCCAAATAACATTTTATCAATAAAACCACTGAAAAACAACAAAATTGGCGCTAAACATTATCACAGCTAAGCACTCATCCTCTAAGTTCGGCGCCAAAGACTACTGGCGTCTCTGTAAAAGTGTGCTTAATATGAGTAAATCTTCAATACCCCCACTAATCAACGAGCTTGAGGTCCTCACTTACTCAGCGGACAAGACTGAATGTTTTACTAGTAGATTCTTTACCAACTCGTGCCTCGACTCGTCTGGAGTCTATACACCCGGCTTTCCATCTAGAACAGAGGCCCAATTTAATGACGTCCACATCACGCCCTCGCTGATTTCTAACATAATCTCAAAACTTGACCCTCACAAAGCGAATGGTGGGACGGAATCCCAATCATAGTTTTGAAAAATGTACCCCTGAATTCTCCTCTGTCCTTTCTAAGCTGTACAACATCTGCCTATCCTCCTCCTGCTTTTCTGCCTGTTGGAAGTCTTCTACTGTGGTTCCAATATTTAAGAACACTTGTGAACCCTCGGACCCCTCAAATTACCGCCCTATCAGCCTTCTTCCGATCTTTGGCAAAGTGTTCGAAGCCATCATCAACGCCGAGGTCGTTCAACATCTCACAGCCCACAGGCTACTCTCGGACAAGCAATATGGCTTCCGCTTCACAAGGTCTACTGCTGATATGCTAACGACCATCACCGAGTATATATACCAGGCTCTCGACAAGAATGGTGAAGCCCAAACCGTCGTCTTGGACATCTCTAAAGCGTTCGACAGAGTATGGCACGCCGGCCTTCTACGGAATCTGCGAAGCTATGGCATAACTGGACTTTTGTTGGACCTAATCCAGTCATTCCTCTCTAACCGCACTCTGAATGTAGTATTGAATGGACATGCCTCTCAGAACTATCCTACAAACGCGGGTGTCCCCCAAGGCTCTATCTTAGCTCCTACGCACTTTCTAATCTACATCAATGATCTCCCCGATGCCATAACATCCCAAATAGGTATGTACGCCGATGACACCACAGTATACTCTTGCCTCGATCAAAAATCTGGTGTTGGTGACAAGGCGAACCTCGCTACCGAGATTGAAAAGGACCTCCAATCCGTGGTGGATTGGGGTAAGAAATGGCTCGTAAAATTCAATTCTTCCAAAACGAAGCTGCTGTCAATTAACCACCACAGACAGCCGCACCTCCCCACCATTAGCATGGAACAGGCTTACCTCTCACAGAGTAAATCACTACGCTTGCTTGGCCTGACACTCTCAGCGAACCTTAAGTGGAATGACTACGTCGAATCCATTGCTAAATCCGCTGCTATGAAAGCCGGCTCTCTGTGCAGGGCCCGGAAAATCTTTCTGCCTGAATCTATCCTGCACTTATATAAATCTACCGTCCTCCCGTGTATTGAATACTGCTGCCACATCTGGTTGGGTGCCCCTGCTATTCTCCTCGGGCTTCTTGACAAAATACAGCGGAGAATCTGTAATGTGATCGATACCGACATAGCTGACCGCCTGCAATCACTCTCTCACCGGCGTGACGTGGCATCCCTGTGCCTCTTCTATAAGTACTTTCAGGGCTTCTGCTCGGATGAGCTTAAATCATTGGTGCCCCCTAGGTGTGAATTTGCACGAGATACTAGATTGGCAACTAGGCCCCACCCCTTTTCAGTGAATCCGATGAATTTCTACTCCAACAGTTTCTTTTCTCGCACTTCCCGCCTGTGGAATTCCCTTCCGCATGATTGCTTCCCCGACGGCTATCACCTCCAGGAGTTTAAATGTAAGGTCAATAGACACCTCCTAACACACTAACTTGCACCCATTCCCTCCAACGCTCTCCCTACGTACTTCCTAAGTCGTCTATCACCATCCCTCTGGCATTTCCTATACCCAATCGCTCTGTGTAGCCACATGCATTATAGTGGCAGTGGACTGCCTTGCTTGGGGTGATATGATTAAAAAGAAACAAACTCTGTGTGTGTGTGTGTGTGTGTGTGTGTGTGTGTGTGTGTGTGTGTGTTTGTGTGTGCGTGTGTTTGTGTGCTCGTGTGTGTGCTCGTGTGTGTGTGCATGCCCGTCTGAAATAGAATAACCCATACATATTTTATTGCTATAACATTTTCCCCCATTTTCATTGTATCATAGAAATGGCACGAGTTTATTTATTTCTCTTGATACGGATTAAAAATATCCAAAAAGTTAATTTGCCTCATTATATACAAACAGGTTGCCTTGGATGAATTGTTCTCTAAATGACGCAAAATTGGAAATAACTCTAACATCTCATTTTAACAAAAATATTTACAAAAATTACACAATAAATATTTTGATTTGTTTGTTTTTTAGGCTTAACGACCTATCAATCCTTATGGGATCATTTTAAGGTCATAACCAGTGATTTTTGGGTAAGGTTATTTTATTTTTACAACCTTTTTTCTTTTCACGATTCATTGGAATTTGTTTTTAAGAGCAGGGTCCCCAATTCCTACCCTTGTTATTTAACCCATAACTGGAGGGAATGGACGGATTAATACCTTTCCCAAGGGTACCAGTGCTTAAGTGAATACAGGGTATTCAACTGGAATTCGAACTCGGCTCACCGATTTCTCTTTCCGAGCCGATCTCCGTTGCACCACAACGTACATCCGTCAATATACGCTTACAACACCTGGTAATCCCAAGCGGTCACCCATCTAATACTGACCAGTCTCATCGTTGCTTAACTTCGGTGATCGAGCGAGAACCGGTGTATTCAACGTGATAGGCCGTAAGCCAAATATTTTAGAGTACTAATAGTGTATTTATACAATAAAAAACATCGCCTTCAATCACGGCCTCGAAACGACTTCAGAATCTCCTGCATTTATTCTAGATGGTCTCTTTGTCCAAAATGGACAAGATTTCCAAAACGTTTGCCCTCAGTTTATCTTCGGTGATCCAGTTAGTGTCTTGCTCAACTGCGCCTAATTATAACAGTGAATGGTTTTACAGTCTGAGGGGTAAAGTGGCCACATGTAAGGGCCAGTATGGTCGCAGAACTTGACTGACGTAACATTTTTCTTGTGCTTGTGTGACATGATACAGTGTCCTGTTGTCAGACATATTGTCTTCCAGCAATCACCCTCTTGACCCAAAGCAGCATTATCTCCTCAAGGTAAGCGATGTACTTCTCCATGCTGAGTACGTGTTCATGTAAGACGATGAGAACTTTGCGCTCAATCGTGATCACTTCAAAAGACTTCGTAATCAGCATTAGATTCACCCAAATCTTTCTGAATCTTCTGTATAACTCTGTATGTCATATATGATACTCCGTTGTCGAGTATAAACATCAGAGGAGGTTACTACAAGACTCAGTTATGACTTCTCAGTTATGATTTACAGTATCAAACAATGCCGATGCATGAACTACTTAAAGTAATGAATGACATTGCACTGGGTTAATTCCACTCTATGAGTAAGAACAGCCTGTTAACAAAAAGAAGATACCATCAATATCATTTGAATTTCTCACAAATCGTTGTTGTCACCCATAGCTGGAGGGAAGAAATTGATTAATACCTTTTCCAAGGGTATTTGGGCGTAATTGAGGTATTATGGGTAGCAAGATATATTGTATTATTTTGACAGTTATTGGATGGGGGATAACGATTATATTTCAGGTAATTGTTAACGCTATGAGCAGGAATAATTGCGATCCGAATGTGATTATTCGTGGCTATGGTGTAAGTATTGTTAATTAAGTTTCACCTTATGATTTCTTTTTTAATCATATCACATCGAGCAAGGCGGTAACGACACTGATGTGCAGGGGTTACGTAAGAATGAAAAGATTGGACAAGAGAAAACCGGAGACCACATCCTAAGCAGGGAACAAGAGATGAGCTTCTTCCCCTGTTCAATAGACGTGGGTGGAGTGTGAACCGGGCGATAGTTTAGTCTATCTACTCCAATTGAAAAAAAAAGAAAAAGAAAAAAGAAAAGAGTAAAACGATTGGAAAAAAGAAAGCCGGAAACCACATTCTAAACAAGGAACAAGGGATGAGCCTCTTCACCTGTTCCATAGACGTGGGTGGAGTGTGAACCGGGCGATAGTTTAGTCTATCTACTCCAATTGAAAAAAGAAAAAAGAAAAATGTGAAAAGATTGTACAAGAGAAAGCCGGAAACCACATCCTAAGCAGGGAACAAGTGATGAGACTCTTCCCCTGTTCAATAGACGTGGGTGGAGTGTGACTGAATATTATTATTATATTTACTTGCGTTTATATGTGAATTTATAGTTTCTTTATTTGTTTTATTATTTGAATTTGTTTATTATTTACTTTATTTCAAAGATGTTTTATAATTTTTTTTTACTGAGAATTGGTTATCTTTTTTCTTAATTTATTGCATTGTCCAAACTATGTTACATTTTATGCACTGAATATAGTACATATCATTTCATTAATCACGGTGGTATTTTACAAAGTTTTCAATGTTAGTTTTCGATTTTTAAGTAACATAATTAAAATTTGTTTTCTTATCTGCATCTTTAGATAGCTTTGATCGTTTATTCAGTATTATTTGTTGGTATAGAAAGGTATACTACCTTTCTATACCTTTCTATACCAACAGTGGTAAGTATCCACGCCTGTCACGCGAGAAACCGGAGTTCCATTGCTCGCCGAAGAGGCATAAGTCTTTGGATATGCGTTGTGCTGCAGAATGTGCGTTGTCGTGCAAGATGTGCGTTGAGATGCAGTGGTTATTGACTCAGAACGACAAATCGGGGTGTTGAGTTCGAACTACAGTTGAATTCTTTGCATTTACTTACGCAAAAGTACCCTTGGGAAAGATATTAATCCGTCTGTTTCCTCCAGTTATAGATTAAATAATAGGACAGATTGGATTCTATAGTCTTGGCCTGCAATCAATCTACCGCAGAAAGCAATGGTAAACTACTGCGAGAGAATCTTCTGCCCAGTCAGTCATGTCTCTTTCGAGGCATGATCTCCAAAAGAGTGTATCACAAATGACACTTAACTGACTGAATTTAACTCCAATTTAACCAAAAAATCATTTAACTTTTTGGGGTTTTTTTTTGGTTTTTATGTATACAGCAAATCTGACAATCCGTCTCTGCCCAAAGTAATCTTTATCAACATCCACAACGTTTTGCTGACAGAAATCCGTATGCTGAAGGGCCTGGCTTCAATATTTGGTGTCTTGGGTGCAAATAATATCGGTATTTTCGAAATTCGATTTTGCAGGTGAAATGTTGTTGATTGTGATATTAGCTGTTTTCAATTTTTATAGTAAACTAGCAGTATAGCCCGGCGTTGCTCGGGTGTAATGAAAGCTTTAAAACTAATCTATAGTCCTGGAGCACAGTCTCTTTGGACGTTGACACGAAAGACTAAAAAGCAATAGCTGTTTCCAGTTAAAGCGAAACCGTAGACTGAAAGAAAAATCAATGGATGAAAGTCAAGTTTTGATTTCCTGGTATCCATGTCAAAGACGAGTTTTCGTCGTAAACTTAATTTTGAAGGCTAAATAAGTCCTCTGAGTTAATGGTATCATGGCTGAGACTAAGAACTACAATTATACCTACTTAGAGCCTAATCCGAAGCAAAAACTAAAATAAAAAGGCTGAAAAATACAGACATATAGGCAGATAAACAGACATACGCACAAACATCTTGCCTTTTATATATATATATATATATATATATATATATATATATATATATATATATATATTTTTAATTTAGATACTTTAATCCAAGCGGAAAAAGCAGGAAGGTAAATTCCAAAAACCCGATCCTAATTAATATTAAAAATCTTATTTTAATATTAAAAAATGATACAGGAAGAGAGCTCCATGTAATAAAATATTACAGAGCAAATATAAATTAAAAAAGGATTAATTCAATGATGTTGGATGATCATTTCGATATGAAAATCCCCACGAGGGATAACACATCACCTCAGCAACAGAAAAATCCTTCAGAAACTGGAGAAAAATCAGTCTAATTTTCCTTTTTAAATAGATTTGCAAAGAAATTAAAAAAGAAAAAGAAAAAAAAAGAAAAAGATAAAACAAAATAAAATCAAATAAACAAGAAAAGAAAAATTGACATCGTCAGGGTTCGCAAAAAAAGGAAAGAGAATTGTAACTTAAAAATTAACGGACGGCCGTGTTGAATTGATGTAATTTTAAGCAACACGGGAAAAAGGTGGGAGATAAGAGAGATAAAGGAAGGAAGGGAGATAAAAAGAAAAGAAAAGAAAGAAAATTTTTTTATATATTACAGAACCCCCGTGGGGATTTTCATATCGAAATGATCATCCAACATCACTGAATTAATCATTTTTTAATTTATATATATATATATATATATATATATATATATATATTATCGATTTTCAGCACTATTGTAAGAACTGCAATCTTGAAACTTCTGAATATCGTTTCTTATGCCTTTGTCTATGAGTGTATCAAATTTGATTAAAATCGCACCACTCCTACTATAACCCGATTTTTTCGATTATCGATTTTCGATATTTATCGGGGGTACCTCGGCACAGAACCTAGCTAAGAACACTCACAGATGCGTATAGTACAACTGTGTAAACTTTCAAGAAAGTCGGTTCAGCCGTTTCGGAGTCTATAGGTAACGGACACACACACATACACACAGAGACAAAGTTCCATTTATAAATACGTTTAGATAATTCAATTTAATTTTCTTGTTTTGGTCAACCAGGATTGTAAATTTCTTTATAATGTTTCCTAGGGATAGTTACTCCCGCTTATAATTGATGCGTATTTGATTTTTATGGAAAAAAAATTGTTTATATCTGTATGTTCTGTGTTGCTATTTATTACTTCCGAAAGAAATAGTCAAAATGGGTTTTCTGTAAGTTAGTTTGGAAAACCGTTATTAACTAGCGTCTGTTTTAATTTGATGAGTTCTTTAAAGAAAACCGGAAGAGTTATCGTTCTATATATTAGGAGTATTTTATAACACCAATTTTAAATCTCAGTGGACACTTATTTATTAAATTATGACAGTAATATCAAATATAACTATAGCCACAATGTACTAACAATGTTTGGAAAATAAAAAAAAGATATTACCATCAATATAGACACTTGTATGTAAAAATGTAGATATTCGATTGACAAGAATCCCTGATGATGGTTAAGAGAATAGTCGAACGTGTTGTCATATGTAAGACAATCGGGCAGTTTTTACACACTTTAAAAGCAGAAAAGAAATCAATATTTCGAACACAATAAAAGTGGTTGGTTGGTTTGTTTTTATAGCATATCAACCTCGGCGGGTCATTTATTGCCAACTAATTTATTTATTGCTATCAATACCTTTTTCTTTCAACAATTTATTGTTGTTTTTATATAAGTTTTGTGTCTAGTAATACTTTTTTCTTTTCGAGTATCAAGATTCATTGGGATTTGTTTTTAAAGGCAGGGTCCCCAAGTCCTACCTGTTATTTAACCCATAACTGGAGGGAAGGAATGGATTAGTACCTTTCCCAATGGTACCAGTGCTTAAGTGAATGCAGGGTATTCAACTGGAATTCAAACTCGGCTCACCGATTTCTCTTTTCGAACCGATATCCATTGCATCACAAAGCACATCCGTCACTACATGCTTACAGCACCTGTTATTCCCAAGTGGTCACCCATCTATTACTGACCAGACTCAACGTTGCTTAACTTCGGTGATCGAGCGAGAACCGTTGTATTCAACGTGATATGGCCGTAAGCCACAATAAAAGTGAAATAAAAAAATGATAGTAAAGTATCTGTAACTAGGCACCATTTATTGCCAGATTTTATTTCCAGATTTTATTTCCAGAGTACTTGCATGTATGGAACAGATTCTAGTTTGCCAAACCAGCGCATTAATTAATATGTATATCATTTGCAATGCAAAACTAAGCAAAAGTACATGTTTCTTGGGATTCAGATATGAAGTTCTAAAGTGACATTCAATATTTCTTATTAATTTTCGAAAAGTATGGTGATATGTAGATCTAGCTATAAAAATGCGGGTATTTCCGGAGACTGTAACCTCGGACGTATAATTTTCGTGATTATTAACAATGGCCATCTTGATGCAATCAGTTTTATACTCGCTGTTACGAATACTTACGACACTCTTGCTGGTAAGTCTGTTATGTAACACTGATATAAGTCTATTATGTAACACTGATATAAGATACCGCGAATGACCTTCAATATTTTGGTAACTGGCATAAAAATAAATGTTGACGCCCTCAAAATAAATTGTTCTCATTCACTCACAATAGAAAGCTTTGTATTTTATTTTGAACAGCATGACTCAGGCTTAAATCCAGGGAAGTAACTCATTGCACTTTTTTAGTGTAAGGTTTTCTATTCATATGAATAATTTTATCAAGTCAATTAATGAACATTCTATTAAGAAATTTGATTCTTGTTTTTTGCGAGACACCTTATCTCAACAGAATCAACCTTGCAGTTTTATAAGATCCCGTTTGTCAATGCGTTGAATATTGTTTCCAACTTTGGTATGGTGCTCTGCTGTATATCTAGGTATTCTAGACAAGATAAAAAATAAATCTGCCATATGTTTGTTCTTATCATGATATCTCAGCTTCATTCAGTTTCCCTCCGCCGTAACGTAGCTTCCCTGTGTGTTTTCAATCAGAATTTTCTTGGCAATTTTTATGATGGTCATTCCTCTTTGGTACATTGATTTAAGCGTCGTAGTAGGTAGGTCTCATCAATAAGCACTTGAAATTGGAAAATATAAGCGTAACATCTTTTCTATTACTTTCTTATCTTGCGCTTCTTGCTTATGAAAATCTCTCTCAGCGTCTTGCTTTGTTGTTAAATACAATCACAACAACATCACTCGTCATCTTGAATCCTGATCAAAATTCTATTTAAGAAACCTCTTGAGATTTAGTGGCTTTCGACTTGCCTCGAGTAAAATGATTCAAAAAATAAATATATTGTAAATATGGCCCTAAAACCAATCGAAAATCCACATTATAAAGAATATAAAAAATTAGCAATGAAAATATTCGTTTAATTTTCAAGAACAAAGGTTAATGGAACGCTATTTATATTCGGACTTTTGCCTGAATCCTTTTTATTAGCTCTTCCATTTTCATTGAGTGCAAGTGTACACATTGCTCGATCCATGAGATCACTATGTCATCAAATTTACAAACCAACTAGTTTACCCACTCGGTCATTCTCCCGTTTGTCCATAGGATGCATTTGATTAAAAGAGACGTTGTACAAATTTAAATGTGTTTCCCTTAGAATCGGTTCTTGTTTTAATCAATAAACTTGTTTTTTTATTAAATTTAACCTATCGCGAAAAGTATTTTACAAATAAAAATCAATATTTCACCAAAGAAAACAACGACTGCACTTAGAATTATAAAAAATAAATCTCCATTATTTTCATTAATTTATTAAATAAAAAATCATCAGGTGCTGTCTGGAGAGTTTGTGAAAAAATCGCCAAAATTATTTCTTGAAAATAAGGTGCTTTTGTTTTTAAATTTTCAAATCGACAGTAACAGACAATATTATTAGACATTTTGATCGTAATAACAGTTATTTAATTTTATCATTATAGCATACCATATTAGGAAACGGCAACATATATTGGCGTTAAAATCGACTAAAACCTTTTTTATTTTTCTTATCATTTCACCAGAAGAAATGCTACAAGGACACTGTGATGTAACGAGGTTATATAAATAATACGTTACCGAGAAGAATGACGTTAAAAACAGGATTCAATGAAACAGAAGATAACAATTGACATTGATTGGAAGATTGTGGATGGCATGAAAGCTTAAATCTGAAAGAAATTTTCAAAGATAGGAATTGCACGATAATTTATAAAATAGAACTGACGTGAATATTTAGCAATCGGGTACTATGCTTAAATCCGTCGATTTTAGGTAGCAATCGGGTACTATGCTTAAATCCGTCGATTTTAGGTATCAAATAAGAAATCTCGTCGGAAAATTGCGATGAAAAACTTGACAAAAAAAAGCACAGTGAACTTACGTTATGGCGGTGAGACAGCGACTAAAGATGAAATGTCAAGATAGAATATACATCTTGCCGATTCTTCTTTGTGTTTTTCCAGAATATCTAGATACACAGCAGTGGAACCATATACAATGTGGCAAGAATATTAAATTCTTGGATTTCTGGTAAACCTTTAAGCATGTAAGATATATTCGACTGACAAAATGTGTCTTACACATCATAAAGAACTGAATCCATTAGGAGAAAACTTATTAATTGACTTGATCTAATTAATCGAATTCATATCAATAGAAAACATTACACCTTGAAGGCGCAATGATTCAACTTTGGTCAATAATCTTTAGATACACAGCTGAAGCTCAAGAGAAGCTGTAGCATTAATATTAAATACGCGGACCAATTGCTGTATTATAAAAGTATTTAGCACGTTGTTTCGCACGTTACAAAGATCTAACTCTCCTTGCTGAAGACCTAAAAATTTATGCAATATAACCATTCGATTTTATGTCAGGAGGCAACGTTGGATCGAGCAGAGATGAGATTCTCCTGGAGATGAGCAACAGTCATGCTGATTAAAGGTGAAAAAGCTTCTAAAATCGGAAAGAAAAATACTGTGAAATATGTTTTATTTTATTTCGAGTATTGAATGTACGTTGTGGTGCGGTCGATATCGGCTCGAAACGAGTAAACGGGGAACCGAGTTCTAATTCCAGTTGAATTCTCTGCATTCACTAACGCGCAAATACCCTTTGGAAAGGTATTAATCTATCTCTTCCCCCCAGTTATGGATTAAATAACAGGACAGTTTGGGTTCTATAGCCTTGGCTAACAACCAGTCTATCGCAGAAAGTAATAGTAACCTAATTCGGGATAATCTTCTGCCCATCAGTCATGTATCTTTCAAGACATGATTGCTCAAGCGTGTATAACTTATGGCACTTAACTAACTGACTGATTTACATAATATATGCTCTGTCTTTTTCTCTCACATTTGAGTAATATAGTGTTGCTTCTAATAATTGACATTAATTTTGTTTGTCATATCAATTATTAATACTTGTCGAAATTAGTATAAAAAACTGAATCGAATGTTCATCTCCTACTTACATCAGATGTTTCTCAGTGAAAAAAATCTCCAGGCATTCTGCAGCAAGGGAGATTTCAGAAGTGGGTAGAATATTTTAAATTTTTCTTGTTTTTGGTTTGCAGAATTAGGTTTATTAAATTCCAATAAACTGACATTCTACTGAACTTTTTGTTTATTGAAATAGCCATCTGTATATTTATTTAATAATTAGTTCTGAACTAAAGTGAATTACAGTACAGGTATTCAAGTTTAAACATCAACATTTTTATTAGTGTTAAACTTATAAAAATTGTCTATAAAAATCATCCATGTAAATGAAGATGTACTACAATGGTGCAGTGGATATCGGCTTGGCATGAGAAATCGGAGAGCTGAGTTCGAATTCCGGCTCAATTCGTTGCATTCATCTATGCACAAATAACCTTTAGAAATGTATTAATCCGTCGTTTCTCCATCAATATATAGGTTAAACTGCAGGACAGATTTGGTTCTCCTATATTGGTTTGCTACAATGAGTAGCTTGCCAAGCTACCTGCGGTAAAATCTAATCAGTCAGTCATGGCTCTTTCAACAGAAATGATCAGCTAAACGTATATCACTTAACAGATTGACTAATACGGAAAATGACGAACATTTTATTTAATAATAGAGGCATAATATTTACAATGCTCCTTTTGAGTTGGAGAGACATGAAAAGTGAAGAGAATTATATTCCTACTAATGATGAAAAGATTGCATACAGAAAAATTGTGTGCAGAACAAGTGCGTTATATTTCTCAGATAATGGACTCTCCCTCCTATATTAATAAGAGTAAACAGGAAGTACTTGGGAAGTTCATAGAAGTTCATTAGACATCTATTGGAGTTCAGTAGAACTACTAGGCAGTTGGTATTAGTCGGCAGTTAGCCAAATACTAAGGAGTCAGCTTTCAGTGGAAGATTACTAAGTTCCTAACATTTTGGGTACGTTAAGCCGATTAGCAACCGACATAGCACGATTATAAACTTCAGTGCAAAAACTACTCCACAACAATTATATACCCAAATACATGTTTATAAAATGAATGTTTAAAGTTTCAAATGTCAACATCCTTCTTGTGTGTGCATCCCATTTAGTTGTGTCGCACAAAATAATTTTAAGACTTTAACATTCATTTTCAATACACACACACACACACACACACACACACACACACACACACACACACACACACGTGTGCGTGTTGTAAAAATTAAGGATAAAGTAGCATATATATATATATATATATATATATATATATATATACTACCGGTCATAATTATTAGGCCACCCCAGTGTTTAAGAAAAACGATGTATTTCATACTATTTTTAGTACTTAATGCCAAGTGAATAATTGTAAATGTAAATAGAACTCTTCTTTTGTTAATACTACCAAGACAATTTAGGGTGATTCGGACGAATTCATTTTTGCTTCCTTGCCTTGTATAATGTTGCAAAGTACTAACAAAAGAATAATTCTATTTTCATTTATAATTATCCACATGGCAATAAATACTAAAAATAGTATTAAATGCATCATTTCTTTAAAAACACTGGTGTGGCCTAATAATTATGGCCGGTAGTGGGTGTATATATATATATATATATATATATATATATATATATATATATGAATTTTAATAGTGTTTAGTGCCAAAATTGCTGTTATTTTCAATAATCTAGTGGAAAGACACTTTAGGCAAGTAGATACTTTTGTCATAAAGTGCTGGATAACAAAGGTAAGGATAGAGTGCAAAGATAAAAAGAAAAACAAATAACCTTAAAGAGTGAAAGCTTTACAATAATTCCCTCATAAAATGTCAAAAATAGCATAATTAAAATAACACCGCTCAACTAAGGGACAAATTCTGTATATATATATTTTGAGTTATTTCTAGGTACCTCCATTACATCCCAAAAAATCCAGCATAGTATCATTTAAAAAGGTTCAAAACTTAATAAAACGAACTTTTCTATCAAAATGTATATAATATTATTAAAAGGAAAAATCAAACTAATTCTTATTTATTCATAAAATTTTATCATCCCTTTTAACCTGTTCGAAATTTTGGCAGAAAATTTTATTTTGTTTTGATTTAGCGTTGCAGAAAATAGAAGAAAATCTTACGATTTTTTACAATCGATTACGTAACTTTTTTTTTTAAGTAACTCACTTTTTCGGTGACAAACACATTAATTTGGAAATTCTCGCAAAAATGAAATAAAGGTCGGATTTTAATGAACCTTTCCGTATTCCTTCACAAATGAATATAATTATTTTTGAAATTACTATTTTTTAAAATATTGATGAAAAGAAACTTTTTAACTCTGTTACCCCCACTCCACGTAAATTCATGAAATTTTAATAAATTTTAATTTCTGTAAATATTTTTTATTAGTTAAACGCAGAACTGATCGAGAAATATAAATCATCTATTTCTTTTATTTAAAATTATCCGGCACTATCCTAAATCTGCTCCGAAGAGAACTATAAAAATGCATTAGACTTTGATATAATTTAATTTGATAAGCATTTAATTGCTGGAACAAATAATAAAAATTAAGGACATTATTGTCTGAAGAAAAAATATTTTCTATTACTAATAAAATTTTAAAAGAATTGTTTTCATTTTTGTATAAAAATTCATAAAATTTTAAAAATGTTTTAAAAATATTTTTAAGAACTGTATGATTTTTTTATTAGTTAAGAATTGATGATTATACTGCTTATCAAAAATATATTAATAATAATTTTTCAACCCGTATATTTAAAAAAGATATTTGTGTAAATATGTTCAAATTTATAAAGTACCATGTTCCATATGGGTCAAATTGATTTTATATGTTAACAAACGTTCTGGGTTATTCCCCTTTACATAGGAAACCATAGGAGAACGCTTTTTTATTCTTGCGATATTTTATTCTCTACGTTTCTAAAATTTAACCGCCTGTTTTGCAAGTAATTCATTCAAAATTTAAAGTATTTTTTTTTCAATTCCTCAATCTTTTAATTAATGTGCATGCTATTTTGAGTTCTTTTGAGTTATGGAAAACTTGGAACTGGTATTCTAAGTTAGGGTGAATTTGGTCAAATAAGTTGAGAAAACCTGCATAATTGTGTCAATTAACTTCTCACATCATGTGGGTAGATAAATTAACAAAGACATTTCGTTATTGAAAATAAATTGGTATTAAATTCATCAAATATTTAAAGTTAAAATAAAATGACAGCTGAATATATAAAAGGCTCATTACATATTCTAAATCGATTATTATAAATCAGTAGATTCTGGCCAATATCATCGAAGATGAGGAAAAACCTGAAGCAGCGGAAATGTTGTTCTACAGAAGGATGAAGCGTATATCGTGGACCGAGCATGTGAGCAACGATGAGGTGTTGGAAAGAATGGAAACAAAATAAAATTAATGTTGAGCATCAGAAAGAGACAACTAAATTTCCTGGGATATTCAATGAGGAAGGAGGGCTTAGAGAACCTGATAGTAACAGGCCAGATAGAAGGAAAAAGAGACAAGGGAAGGCAGTGAATAACATATTTGAAGGAGCTGATCAGGTGGGTGACGGAACGGGGTTGCGAGGGGTAACAGAAGAAAACATACTAGGAACCACCAGGGATAGAGAGACATGGAGAACCATTATCGTCTACTCTGCAAGTATATTCATAAGTGTACTCGTGAGAATGTCCCAGAATATCATCTGAACATATACAACAGAATCATAGACGGCCATTCTATTAGGCAAGTACAATTATAGAAATGAAGTAAATCAACAAGGCAATCAAGTCTGCATTTATGTCCACATACGAGCATTGATCACAGATTGAGGGTATCATAAGGGATAGGATCGTTGCTGTGGCTGCCATTGATGAAAAATATCGGACTCTGTCAGATTATATACGGACTATTTTCCCCAAATCACGCGATGATCTTTCGTCGGTGATCTCTCAGGTTCAGGCCACGCTTGCGAAATTGTGTTGAAAAAATACTGATCAAGGAAAATGAAATAATTCTACGTAGACAACTTCGTGTAGAATTACGTAAGACCCTTCTTTTTTTACACCAGAGTATAAATGAACTACTAGCAAAAGAGAAACAACGCTTACTTTAGCCAGGTTTCGATCCAAAGGTCTAGTAGACCAGGACCTAATGCCAAATGTGCAATTCTGTTGCCCGAGGACAGCATAATGAACTCTTGATGCGATCGTCTAACTATGAATTCCAATTTCAACAAATTATTATTGACTTTTTCAACTTAAACGGTAGAATTTATGTTATATACAAAGATCGGTACACTGGTCAAGTGAAAGCGACGCTAATGTCACCTAGGAAGGCCAGATTAGTATGTGACACTCTGACGACTTGGTCCTGCACGGGAATAAACTTTCTTTTGATTCCCAAGAATACGACTCCTTTCAGAAGAATCGGGGAATAAAGAGACGTACTTCGTCGGATTACTACTCATCAAACAATGGTCAGACAGAATTTCCATCAAAATAACTGAAAGTATGCTCACAGGCATCAAATACAGCCGTCATGTTCGTGCAAACCATGCTTTGCTGATCCAATGCAACACTCCCATCCTGGATCTTGTTATGCCTCTGGATATAATGTTATATATTTTGGTGCCTAAACCTTGAAGTTAAGAGCAGTTATCGATTGGCTGAAAGATCTCCTCTATTTTGCAGACGCAACCGTAAGTTGTAAGCCAGAGATGGCCAAACTTTGACTCATAACCACATCCGGCTCTTTGACCTTTAATGAAAGACTCGTTCAAAGTTGTCGGTTGACCTTTTCTTTTTATCACAATTAATATAAACGTTCTGGGTATGGGGATAAGTTGCAGCCGGGTCCTGGGTTTGACAATAAACTGAATCTGACAGCAAGGCCTTGAATTAAGAGGTGTAGAGGAGCGTGAATTCACATCTTAATATCTGCTGTTCCCAGGTCCACAATGATCTGGAGTGGTAGTACCATTAGAGACCCAGCTATGGACAAATAGTTCACCCTGAAACTGAAGATAATATACTATGGAAGAATAAAAATATATTTATATAGTAAAATAATAGCAATATATTTTTTTTAGAATAATAAAACCAGCATCAATACATTTATGAAGAAAACATACCAGCCATATTTTTGGAAAAATATATTTATCCAAAGAATAGATCTGACTCTCCATTAAATCCACTTAAAAATGAAATATTAATTAGAAATTGATTTCTTCCAAAAACTACATATTCTATTCATAGGAATCTATTATAAAAATCTTGCCGACATTAAATAACCAACTGAGGGTGATATGAAGACAAGCAAAATAAACGCAAGCAAACCAGTTAATATAAAAGGTAAATATAACAACCATGAAGCTTTATAATTATTTACAGGGTATGAATTGAGACCCCATCAGATTAATCGTGAGTGTTTTGTTAATATGTATGTAACACAGACGTTTACGTCAATTTCGTTCATGTTTTCGGCTCTTAAACAACTGAATGTGACGTTTATCTTAAGCAAGTTTTACCACCCCAGAACTTATTTTCTCACGCATCGCTGATCTCTTTTCCAGTATTTTGGTTTCCGGTCAAATTTAAAATATTTAAATTGAAATACAATATCGATCGTTAACTTTTCTGTTCTTAAATCCTAATATTTTCTTCTCCTTTCTCCTTAATAATATTTTATTTTTCTAATAGTCACTCACACTCAATAACCCCTTGCCTCTTAGTGCCTTGCTTGGGGCGAAAGGATTAAAAAAATGAATCGTGAATGAATGATGCACGTTTAGTTAGAAAAATGTTTAAAACATCAGGTGATGATCTCCAAAAAATCATGAATACGCAGTTATAAAAAATATCAATTCATAGTTTGTGTCTTTTAAAGATTAATTCATCAATCTCTCCATTTACTTGTTCATTTTTTTATTCAGTAACAGCATGATTTGTTGATATTGTTCTCAAAGAATTCCTTCTGAGATGTGATTGTCTGCAGTGGTGATTTGAATTCATTACCGGTTTTCTTCTGCATACGTGTTTCTTTCTAAAACGCATTTTATAAGAAATAATGAAAAATATATGAAGCAGCAACTGTAACTCTCATGACTATTTCATCCTCGTATATTGAAGTGAATGAACTTTAATATAAACAAAGATCAACTTTGTTAAAATGAGATATTTACTTCGTGTCATGTTTTTCCTGAACAATCAGCTCATCAGGGTGTGTGCAAGGCTTACTCAAGATGCATTATTATATATTTAGAGAGTAAGCATTGCACACATGATTTATATCGATGGCTCAATAGAGAAGAGAAGAAAGGAAGGCTTGCCACCAGGGAGAAGCCTACTTAACTAAAAGAAAAGAATGAAACGACATTGGGGTAGTGTGTCTTCCCGTGACATTATTGCAATTGAGGCTGCCACTCTCACATGGGCCTGGACATCTATAGCAGATCCTGTACCGCCATCTGTAGCTGAGGCATAAATTACTGGATGCAGATCTAATGTCTCACGAGACCGCCAGATGCCACTGTCTATAGTGTTGCATTAACATTTTGTTAGGAAAATAGATAGTTATTTTTACTAAAAACATTTATTATTTGTTCGAAGTATTCACTATTTGGCCATAGCCGGCAGGCTAACAGAAGCTACAACTCGTGGTTAAGGTTTGACTTGTAATTAACAGCGATGGAGAGATGGGTCTACGCCCGTCAAACTTCTAATCTCCTGATCAGAGACCTTGCTCCGGATGTAGTTTATCGTTATAGGCAGGACGCCGTACGAGATTGGAACTCGTAAGTATCTTTTTGACATTACTTTAACTTTGTTTTTTTTAATAAAGAGGCACAAATTATTGTTTTATGTGTCAAATCCATCTCATAAATTTCGATCACGTCATCCCACCACCCTGTTGACTTGAAACTCTTAGTAATTCTGTCCTTTTGGTTATGCTCCCACCCACAATTACATATGCCTTTACTTGATACTTTTACAATTAATAGGTCATTCCTTCTTTATTACGTTGTAAGGTGTGTTGGTCATGCATGGTACAAGGCCACTTCCAAACGTAGCCGTAATTCCCGCATTTAAAGCTATCATCAGGTTGTCAAAAAATAAGTGGAATTTTGGTCATGTGAACACTATAACATATTTGTGAGATGAAAAATGTTCCTTGAAAAATGCATGCAGCTTTGTAGTTAAAATTGTACAAAGAGAAATGCAGGTATTTAAAATATCCACAGAAGTATAAAGTTCGTGGTTGTGTAGTAGTAGAATGTAAAGTCTTCTTATGTTCCTTCCTCTTTTTTGGTAGGTCGGTGACAGAGTTGGAGAGAAGGTAAAACAAATAAAGAAATTGTCTTTAGAGCAAACAGAGTGTCTGTGTTGTTATCAATGGTGGCGTGGAGTGAAATGAAGAAAGAAAATTGGACTAAGAGTTAGAATAAATATGTGACGCGTCCTTACGTCCGGGTGTCGTGGAGTGAAAAAGAAGAAAATAAAATTGGCAGCAAAGGTGAGTCAGCTTGAAGTTTCTTCCTTACATGGTGGCGAGATGCTATCAGGTACCGCTCCCATTCTGACTGTGCTGAAATTTCTTTTGTTACATTGCCAAGAGGTCTGTCAGCTAACCGCTCCCAATGCTTACTCCTTTTGGCCGCTCGCAGAAGGTCCTTAAGTAATGAATATGATCATATGACCGGCTCCAGCGAGCATTTTCACTTTAGGTGTAAGAAAATGTTTGTCTGATGTCACATATGAATTCTCTATTTGCCATCCAATCAGGACCCAATATTTTGCTTTTCACACTAACTTGTGAAATTTGTGTTAGTTGGGATTTTCCAAAATGATTTTAGTCGTTTGAATCCGTTTTTTCGGGTGTGCAATTTTACTTTGAGTTTTCCAAAATGCGTTTAGTCGTTTGGATCCAATTTTTCGGGTGTGCAATTTTACTTTGTGTGTTTTAGGATTTGTATCTTATAACGGGTTTTAGAAATTTTAACTGTCTCTTTCTGATTATTATATTAAGTGATTTCTTTCTTACTGTTTTTTTGAAGACTTCGTTACATACGCTCTCTGCCAATGTTATTTTCAGAATCATTCTCTTGAGCCTTATTTCTGTCCCTCCCAATTTTCTTTTCAGATCTTATTTTTAATTCCCCCTATTTATTTCTAACAAAGATTGAGTGACTGTGTCATTGCTTTGCCTTATAGAAATCTACAAGCTTGTACTGGACATGTTAGCAGAGACAATTTGCTATTAAAATATCTTATATAACTGCGTATCACTAAAGGGATCCATGTCGATGACGTAGGTGTTCATCACAAATAATTAATGATCTGGGGCAAAAATATCAACATTTTTTAATAATTTTTCCAAGAAACAGGACTCAAGTTGAATATTTTAAAAAGGCAACCTAATATTGAGTATTAGAATGAAAGCAATGATGTTTCCTACACTGAATCCATTAATAAAATTCAGAAGTGAGACTCAATAAAATCATAACACTTCGAATGTCTCGATGATTAGATCCATTATAAGAAATTTAGTTAAATAGATAAGAAAAAGAAACATAAAATAGTTTTTGCTATGATTATTATTTCGATGCTCTCTGAAAGGGCAATAAAAATGAAGAAGGACTTGTACCTATGTTTTATTGATTATGTAAAGGCGTTTGACAAAATACGCCACAAAGAATTGATAGAGATGCTTGGCGACCTCGACATGTTTAGGAAAGACATAAGAGTAGTCAAGAATCTCTACTGGCAGCAAACTGCCTGCATGCGAACAGGCAACGAATTCAGCAATTATACTAACATTTAAAGGGGCGTAAGACAAGAATGCGTCTTTTCACCGGATCTATTCAACTTATACAGAGAGACTATTCTGAGAACCTTAGAAGTTATGCCAAGATTTGTAATCGGAGGCCACAATTTAAACAATATATGGTACACAGATGATCCAGTGCTGATAGCAGACACAGAAAGTAAACTACAAGACCTCCTCCAGAAGGTAGCTGAAGAGAGTGACAAGAAAGGACAACAAATAAACTGCAAAGAAACCGAATGCATGGTCATCAGCAAAAAGGTCAGCCCAAAATGCCAATTACAGGTGAAGGACTCTAAAATCAAGCAGGTACAGAAATTTAAATACCTAGGAAGTGTTCTAACAAAAAACGGAAAGTGCGACACTGAGATCCGAAGGCGAATTGGCATGGCGAAAGAAGCATTCCAGAAGTTGAGTAAAGTATTAAGAAACCGGACAATTTTGCTAGAAACAAAGAGGAGAGTACTGGATTGCTATGTGATCTCGGTTCTTTAATATGGCAGTGAATGTTAGACAATATCTTCGAAGATGAAGTAGCTGAAATTTGGTACTACAGAAGGATGCTGCGGATATCATGGACCGAGCATGTGAGCAATGACGAGGTTTTGGAAATAATGAAGACGAAAAGGAAATTAATACTGCGCATCAAGATAAGACAACTGAAGTTCCTGGGACATGCAATGAGGAAGGAGGGGTTGGAGAACCTGTTACTAACAGGCCAGATGAAGGGAAAAAGAGACAGAGGAAAGCAGCCGATGACATATTTGAAGGTCCAGGCCAGGTGGATGACAGAACGAGGATTACATGGTGCAACAGGAGAAAGCGTTCTAAGAGCCACTAGGGACATGGAGATGTAGAAAGCTATGATCGCCTACATCCTGAATGGACAGGGTACATAGAAGAAGATATATGCCAACTGTTTATAAGAAATTATAATGTGGTTATAAAGTGGGGGATCAAATCTATATTATAATCTATACATCAATTGATCCCTCATTTTTGGCCATGCTAGTTTCCATACATTTATATTCTAGATTTATGGGTTTCAACTAGTGAATGGCAGAGCGGGTTTTGTGTGGTGTAAAATGAGAAAGCGTGCTAAGAGCCACCAGGGATAGGGAGATGTGGAAAGCCATAATCGCCTACGTCCTGAAAGGACATGGCACATAAAAGAAGAAGGGGTGCTTTTAGTGAGTATCGTCTCTGCATAAAACTCCAAAACATTAACCCAAGAAAGTTATTTGTTTAAGTTGCATTGTTAGATTTCAATTTTCGTACGGAAGTTACACATGGCGCCAGACTCGTTCACAAATCTAAATTGTCAGCTACATTCGTTGGCTTTGTCAAGTTGACATTTAAAGCTAGTTTCGAGCGAATGAAGTTTAATTTTATTAGAGAGAACCGTCCTTCTAACATCGTTGAGTGACGTTACACAATCACAAAGAAATAACTGCACCGGAAAACAAAAAAACTCTGTACCTTTTTTTTCTAAATCCTTTCATGGCAACTCTTCGGATGAGCTCTTCGCTGTGGTACTTAGACTCGACTTAATTTAATTGCCGTATTAAACTGGCGTCAAGATCACATCAATTTACAGTGGAGCTTGTTAAATGTAGCCGTAAATTTTAATTTTTTTTCTTTTCTCGCACTTCTATCTTGTGAAAGTACCTTTGGAATCTATACTCCCCCAAAAAAACTTTAATTTGCAAACATTTAAATGCAATGTCAATCCCTATCTACAGATTTTCTGATTACGCCTTCTTCTTCCCGTTAAGTATTTGCATTTTGAAAGTTTCTGTTTTAAACATTTCCATACTCAATAACCTACCTGTGCGTTATTGACTTTACCGCATTGCAATTGGTCAAACCTATTCAAAATTATCATTGGAAGTCATAAAATAACAGTAATACTATTAATGCTTATCACATGTAAATTGAAGAGAATATTATGACATAATGAAGATGTTAAGTTTCCGCATTACTTTAAACAAAATGAAGTCCGATCCTGAAATGTTATTAAATTGCAGCACACATTTATATTAAAAATGTTTAAATATAAATATTTTTAAAGTGTCAAGTACCGACTGTTAAGTCAATTAATGCCGAATTTTTTCTGTCATCTTTACAACTAAAGCTGAAATTATGTGTCAGTGTGTGCGTGCATCCGTGTGTGTATAGTTAATGAATTCTATTGATATCCGATTTGTTTCAAAACATGCAAACCCCTTACAAATTTAATATTCTAGACACCAAAAAAAAAAAAAAAGAAAATTACGCGTACCGCTTCAGTTTAATTTGGTTTTAAATATTATTTTAAAGTTCTGTTTTTGTTAAATATTTTTAAAATTTTTCTTTTTGTTCAACATATTAATTTTACATGGAGAATAAACCTTTAAAAATGCAAGAATTATCTCTCATTAATTATGTCTTTTTGATGTGGGTCGTATGAAAAAGTTGAAATTTAAACTACTTCAAAACAGCAAGAGATTAGAGTGATGTTGATGATTATAATGATATCATAAAAGTTTATATATATATAAACGACATTATACTCGTGTCGAAAACCTTCCTTGTCGAGAACATTCGACGGAAGGACACAATGGTTTTATAAAAAAGAAAGAGCTTAGTACATGAACGTTATAATCTCGTTTATCATAACTGAAGGTTAATCTATCGACCACTTTTTAAATCAAATAACATGGAACGCATATATCTAGGGTGTTCACGTAAGAATATACCCATAACTGACCGTCATATATATATATATATATGACGGTTAGATATGGGTATATTCTATATATATATATATATAATTACTTTTGGTTATAATTAAATTGTACTAGTACTCATTTGTAATAAAAAGTGCTTAATACACTTGTATTGTACAGATTTTGAATATTTTTCATTTGTAAAAGAATTATTTCCACAACCTAGGTTTCAACCTTTCGGTATCTTCATACGATTCATATTAACTGATTTTCCAACGTTTTTCCAACGTACAACAATGATTTTTTACAAACGCGCGACTAGACTTTTTAAACAACTAAAGTTTGTTTTTTTTAATTAGGGAGGAGTTACGTAAGAATCTTAAAAGACTTTCATCCACGTTTGTATGATCCTGTTGTGTATCTATAGATGGGGGGATTACATCTGGTCATTCATTTAGTATTGGTTTTGTTCCGGAAACAATATAATGAAAATAAAACTGAAAATGTGTGTGTTCGTGTGTATCCTCACTGATTTCTATTAACATACACCTACATATTTTTAATTGAATGTCTCAAAACTTATACCCTACTGCAAATTTATTTAAGCGAACAACCCCAAAGCAAGGCTCCGTCGTTTACCCAGACCCTACTCTATCAGCTAAAATTGCACCTATTGCCGATATAAATAGGCTCTACCAATAATCACCTGTCTGCATAGTGGTAAGTTTCCCCTAAAAAGACCAACGCATAAATTGCCCGTCGGAATTTTTACTTATCCAATCCCACTAGTATAATGGAAACCTACTGTGGGATAATCTTCTGCCCAATTAGTCATGTCTCTTTCGAGACATGATCACCCAAGTGCATTTAACTGACATTGCTCTGATTACCCACTTTAAAAAGGTATTTTCTAGCGAGGCAGCTGAAGACGCTGCTCTTGACATAATCGGACTCTCTGCCTGAAGGGCATGGTCTAATCTGGGGTAAAATACACAATACATTTTTTACCCTAGATATATGGCGTTGTGATGCAGGGGATATCAGCTCGGAACGAGAAATCGGGGAGCTGAGTTCGATTTTCAGTTGAATTCCTTGCATTCACTTACGCACAATTAGTCTTAGGAAAGGTATAAATCCATCTCCTCCCTCAAGTTATCGGTTAAATGACAGGACAGATAAGGTTCTTTAGTCTTGGCTGGCAATCAGTCTACCGCAGAAAGTAATGGGAACCTACAATGAGATAATCTTCTGCTCAGTCATGTCTCTTTCGAGACATGATCGCCCAAGCGTGTATCACGTATTGCACTTAACTGACTGACTGAATATAATAGTTGGAAACATAATTAAAACTTCTACTGGGCATAAAGTGGGTGATCGGTTTTCTATTGTCATGAAGTAATAAACTGATCCCTCAATGATTATACTTAATATAATAATGTAATATAATCTATCTCTTCTCCCTCCATCTATGAGTTAAATGGCAGGACAGATTGGGTTCTATAGCAGCCAGTCTACAGCTGAAAGCAATGGGAATCTACTGCGGGATAATCTTCAGCTCAATCAGTCATGTCTCTTTCAAGATATGATCGCCCAAGCGTGTATCAGGGATGGCAGTTAACTGACATGGCTCTGATTACCCACTTTAAAAAGGCCTTGTGTCATATGTTGGCTCGGTGTGGACGTGATAAAAACATCCGTAACGTTGAAAAGAATATGTGTCAGACACATATTGTTCAAAGGCGTTATTATTCTTGTATCTGTCACTTTACAAAGTGATTTAAAACCTTTTCTGATAAGGAAACGACTAATATTACAATTAATATTATCATTAGCATTGCAAGTGAACGGGTAATTTTTTTAAGATTTGACGGCAAACATTTGATTGCGATAAGAAAAAATAAACATTCTTAAACAATGCTCCTCTTACGTTATTAAGTACATTTGATATTACAATTCTATTTACAAAATATTGACCTGGTGTAATATTGAACGAGTAATTCTGGGAAGTGTTATAACAGAAAACGGAAAGTGCAACACAGAGATCTGAAGGCGATTTGGTAAGGCGAAGGAAACATTCCAGAAGTTCAGTAAAGTATTAAGAAACAGGACAATCTCGCTAGAAACAAGGAAGAGGGTACTTGATTGCTGTGTGTCGTCTGTTCTTCAATATGGCATTGAATGCTGGACAATATCATCAAAGATGAAGGAAAAACTTCAGGCAACTGAAATGTGGTTCTACAGAAGGATGCTGCGAATATCATGGATCGAGCATGTGAAAAATGATGAGATCTTAGAAATGATGGAAATAAAAAGGAAATTAATACTGAGCATCAGGAAGAGACAGCTGAAGTTCCTGAGACATGCAATGAGGAAGAAGGGCTTGGAGAATATGATGCTAACAGACCAGATAGAGGGAAAAAGAGACAGGGGAATGCAACGGATAACATATTTGAAGGACTTAAGGGGGATGATGGATCGAGGGTTGCATGGTGTAACAGGAGAAGGCATGCTAAGAGCCACCAAGGATAGGGAGACGTGGAAAGCCATGATCGCCTACGTCCTGAAGGGACATGGCACATAAAAGAAGATTGATTATTTTAAAAGATTTTGTTGGCGGAACAAAAGTTACATTTGGTTTAAGTTTATTTTGTTTTACGGCACACCATATCAGTGGGTTATTTAATGCCGACATATTTTTTGGAGTTTCGTATTCATTAATATTTTTTGCCAAAAAATTTGCAGCTAAGATTTTTCACAAAATTTGTATTGCCGGTAAAATTTCCTTCTAAAAATTGTATTGCCGGTAAAATGTCCTCCTCAAAAATGCATTGCTGGTAATATTTTATTCCTAGAAAAAACAATTTAGATTTCATTTCTAGGCCTTGCTACGTCGTGAAATTTATAGCACTACATAATTCGACAAAAGTGAGAACTTATTTGAATGTGGTAATGTAAATATATGTTGTCAAATACACCTAAAAGTAAAAAAGTGTTGACAAATCACATTTAGTGTAAATATGTGTGTAAGGAGCGTTGTGTAGGTTCACCACCATTTTTCCACAATAGTGAGAAGGCGAAATGTAGGGAAGTTTTTTTATGATTGTCCTCATTAGATTATATAATTATACGGAACGAATAATCTTACCCGTATTCATTTTTGGATTACTGATTTGTTTAGCCTGAAAGTTCTTGAATTTAGGATTGACCTGAAACAAAATCTCATCTCTATAGAAATTTATTGCTCAAATTTGCAATTCAACTTTCGTTTATCTCAAGTTAAAACAAGTTCGATAACAGAACAGATTTAAGGCAAGCGGGACAGAGAGAAACAACGCATAACCTGTCTGGCGACCTTGATTGAATGAACAGTGAAACAAGATTTGGAAAGATAGTCAACAGATATGATTTATTAAGAGCTACAGATGATAAGTAGTTGTGGAAAGTCATGATTGCCAACTTCCTGAAGGGGAACGACGCTGAGAATAAGAAACAGCAACACCAGTCTTTATTTTGAAAATTCTCTGGGCCTGATTTTTGAGCTTTTGTTAGTCAAAAATTAATATTCATTAAGACACACACGCACTGTATAGTTAAGCAGCTCACAAGAGAAACGCATGTCAATGAGTAGAGAAAGAAATTATTAACAATATCGGGATTGAATCATCGAAGACATGGAATTGATTGTTAGGCAAGTGTTTTATGAACGGTAAAAGAAATTCGTTATCGGGAAATCATTGATTCCTTGCATCGATTTCTTCTTTTGTCCTCTTTTTCGTCCAATTTCACAATGGCTCCTTTACTGTGATTTCGAAATCCTCTCGGTAAAATTTCAGTCATAGGTTAAACACGAATCTATAATGGCGTAGAAGAACATTTCATGCCATGCAAAAACCTTTTTGTGTCGGCATGACGCCACGCGCCACCTGTCGAAATAACATTTAAATAACATGAATTATACTTTTCAATTTTGTTTTTTTTCTTTTTCTCCCGACCTCATGCCGTCTTCTACATCTAGCCTCGTTTTCGTTTTTTCTATCTAAAAACTATTCAACTTGATATTATTTCTTTATAGAGACGTAACGACCGGAACTCATGAATTCTGTCATGTCTTTGCACAACAAAAAAAAATCGTTTCAATGATTTGATTTGATTTGTACTCCTGTTAAAACACCGTGTGTAACGCATGCGTAAAACTAGCTATTCCAGTTCTCTCGTCTTCAAATATTCTATTGTATGTTTGTCTTTCTTTCTCTCATGTTCTCTAGGTCCTTCATTATTAGCGTAGAAGGGCAGGATGACCTTTATTTTTTGGTGAATAATTCTCTATTGTTGAATAGATTGAATAGAATGGGGTCGATTCATATCAAGAATTAAACCGTTTCATTTTTTTAAAGTGCGTACAAAAATATTTTGAAAAGTTTTCTTGCATCTACAGAACTCTAAACATAAACTCTAAGTAATAAAAAAGCATAATCAAAGGAAAAGTGAACATTTAGTCGTGTATCAAAATAAATTTCAATCACCATGAGGTAAGTTTTAACATTTAATTAGACAATTCCAATGTTTACAGTATCTGCTTAAGTAGAGATCGAGTTTTTGTCATCAGTTTTTTATGGATAAATATTGGGTAATAAAATAGGGGTACTTATAAGCAATGTTTGAAGAATTTAATGTTTGAAGAATTTAATGTTTGAAGAATTTACTGTTTGAAGAATTTAATGTTTGAAGAATTTAAAAACCATGCATATACAATGACCGGTTATACTTCACATAGTTTTTTTTTTTCTGAAGGAGATTATGTTTCTGACAAAGAAGTAGAAAAAACAAGATATCTTTCGTCAAACTGATGAAAACGGAACTATATCAATAAGTTTGTAAAAGAAGTGATAACTACCAATAAATCTCTAATGGGAAAATATCAACACTGTAATGGAAACCAGAACTTTTGCTAAATCTCTGATTGAAACAAACAATATCAATTAGTCTGTAATAGAAAGAAAAACTCACAAGAAAAATAATAGAAACGAACAGTATTAATAAGGCTGTAATTTTAACAAGAACTTCTAAGGAAAGTGTAACAGAAAAAAATGACATCAATAAGGCTGTAATAGAAACGAGAAATCGCAAGAAAATTAATAGAAACGAACAGTATTAATAACGTTTTAGTTGTAACGAGAATTCCTAAGGAAACTGTAATAGAAACAAATGATATCAATAACGCTTAAATGGAAACGTGAACCCTCAAGTAAACCGTAATAAAACTGAACGATATCAATAATGCTATATTAGAAAAGAGAACTCCAAAGAAAACTCTAATGGAAATGAGGACAACAAATAAAGCTGTAAGGGAAACGATAACCTACATGGAAACTGTTTTTTAAAAAAAATTATATTAATAAAGATTTTAAAAAGGAGAACTCTAGGAAAACTTTAATAGAAAATCAAAACTGATAACGATCCAGTTGAAACGAGAACTTCCAAGAAAAGTTAAATAGAATCTAACAAAATAAATAAGCTGTAAGGAAAACAGAACGTCAACAAAGATCTGTAATGAGAAAAACAATATTAATAACGCTGTAAATGACATGAAAACTTCCCATAAATTTGCAATAGATTCGGTCAATATAACTAACACTGTAATGGAAACACGAAATCCTAAGCCAACTGTAAGAGAAACGTTCAATGTGTATAATGCTGCAAAGGAAACGAAAACACCCATGAACTATGTAATAGCAATGGACGACATCAATAAGGCTGTAATGCTAACGAGGAGTCTCAAGAAAGCCTTGATGGAAAGGCACAATATCATTAATGACGCAGTGGAAGCGAAAACTCCCAGGAAATCTGTAATATAAACGAACAACAGTAATAACGCTGTAATGGTAACACGAACTCCCAAGAAATCTGTAATAGTAACAAACAGTACAAATAAACCTGTAAAGAAAAAAAGAACACACACAAAAAAAAATTGTAATACCAATAAATGACATCATTACGGCTCTAATGGGAACGGGATCTCCCAAGAAATTTGTAATGGAAATTAACAATATCAGTGACACTGTAATGAAAACGTTAATTCTCAAGAAACGTGATGGAAACGAACAATATAAATAACACTGAAAATGAACAAGAACATCCAAGAACATTTATAGAAATGAACGACATCTATAAGGCTGTAATGGAAACGTGAACTCCCAAGAAAACCGTGATGTAAAAGAACAATAGCAATAACCCTGGAATGGAATCAAGGACATTCAAGAAAACGTTAATAGAAACGAACAATATCAGTAACGGAGACTATCAATAAGGCTCTAAATACGACGAGAACTCCAAAGAATACTGTTATAGAAACGATATTTGAACGATATCAATAATGTTGTAAAGGAAGTGATAAATCACACGAAATCATTATTAGAAACGGACACAATAATTAACAAAATTTTTCTTCAAATTAAAATGTATTGAGGTTTTAAAAGAAAATATAAAAAAGTAACAAATTTATAACATGCTTATGAAGCTTATTTTAGCATTTTAACTTTAGCGTTGAAAATATTTATTTTAGTGTTAAGGATTGTTACAAGCAAATGGGGAGTTGAAATGTGTTTATTTTATTACTACAGAGAATGTTAATTTTTCAGATTATGTTTTGACAAATATCTACTCAAAGGAATGCCATGTGTCAATAGGTTCATAAGCTTTTATTAAATTCAAAATATGGAAATCGCCGTATTTCGTCAGGATATTGCAACTGGTGTCACTGATTATCCTACTGCCCACCTCTTTTAGTGTAATGACACATTTATACCGGAAAAATTGTCTGCAAGGAGCAAGGCTGCTACACAAAAAATGGTTTCTCTGTTCCAGCATGGTAAGTGATTGACGTCGACAACACCCAGTTAACGACATCCATTTTTTGTTACTGATGGTCGAAACTTTTTCCTCTTTCACGGCTCTTGATCATTCATAAGCCATCAGTATGAAATAACCGAGTCATTTAGTAATATCTTTTTTTGATGATACACATCTCCAAAGAGAAAAACGATTTTATTAAATTGCGTGTGTGAAACAGAGCCCTTTGTCTGTTCTATAAATACTTTCATGGCTTCTGCTCAGACGAACTTAAGTCACTGATGCCTCCTCAACAGATGTTTACTCGTGCAACCAGACTGGCAACTGGGTCCCACCCATTCACAGTCAGGTTAGCCAAATGCAGGCGACAATTCTACTCCTGCAGCTTCTTCTCTCGCACTTCCCGCCTGTGGAACTCGCTCCCGTATTCTTGCTTTCCTGATGGCTACAACCTCCAGAAATTTAAATGCAATGTCAATACTCATCTACTAACCACTGGACTCTAGCTCTCTCCCCACCCCCGTATAACCTTCCCTTTCTCTCCACCTATGTATCTGTCATCGCACCTGCTTTCTCAGCTTTCTATTGTTTCTTTCTAACTAGGTTGTACTCCCCACTCTTTTCTAATTAATCTTTTTACATTTATGTAGCCCCTGCACATCAGTGGCGTTTCCGCCTTGCTCGGGGTGAAATGATTAAAAAAACAAATTAACACGTCTAAACTTGTATTGAATTCACAAGTAGCTTTGTATATAGTTGCAATTAAATACATTAGGAGATTATCCAAATCTTCGCAATGGTACATTTGATAGCAACTGCTAGATGATCCTACAAAAAAACAATATAAAGTTAATGTTTATGAAGAACATTTTCGTCTTTAATGTTTTGCCACGGAATGCTTTGCATTTAGAACATACGCGTTTCTTTTCTAGTGAAGTGAAACTTTTAGCCACTTAATGTGTTAGTGAATATAAATACAATTCCTTAAATTTATTTGGCTATGTATCAGTTAAGTGCCATACGTGATACATGCTTGGGCGATCATGTCTCGAATGAGACTTACTGAGCAGATTATCCTGCAGTAGTTTGCAGTAGTTTGCTATTGCTTTCTGCGGTAGACTGGCTGCGAGCCAAGGCTATACAACCCAATCTGCCCTGTTATTTAACCCTTAACTGGACTGAAAAGACGGATTAATACCTTTCCCAAGGTTATTTGTACGTAAATGAATGCAAGGAATTCAACTGGAATTCGAACTCGGCTCCCCGATTTGACGTTCTGAGCTGATAATTACTGCACCACAACGCACATCGTAGCTATGTATAACTATGGATAATTCTAGCAAACCAACAAGAATATCTCGAATAAAATTTTCCCTAGAGCTTAAATAGAATTCCTCTTAAAAGAATGTGAAAAGAGTCATCTTCATAATTTCATACTAAGGAAATGAAATGTTTTCTGTTTTCGAAACTCATGGCTTTTCTTTTTTTCACCCCAGACAAGGCCACAATGTAATTAAGACATAGAGTAAGTTAAATATAAGTAGACGCTAATGAAGAAAAAAAAACAATAAACGGACGTGCTTTTTGGATGGCAGAATATTACAAATGTGATTGCATTTATATTTATGAATACCATCGATGGCAGGAAAAGATGAAAAAGAAATATAACTTCACGATCGAAAAAAGAAACTATCAGGATAAAACTTAATGTTTACCTCCCAGTTAATTTAAGAGTAAAACAATCGGATCTATTTATTAGTTAAATAATACGCTTAAATTCATGCTGCCCACGCACAAAGAAGGATTATGAAAAACTTAATCAGATTACTAACATGTAGTCTATTCTCATAATGGCCACGATCAGTCTAGGCCTTTGCTTGTCAAATAGGATAAATATGCAAACATGTAATACGCTGAGTCGTGAGTAAATCTCGTTTTGACGAATTATAATAATGACTAATGTATTATCTTCACTACTAATCATATGTCGTAGTTAAAATAAATTTTCAATATAACAACATCATCGTTAAAGCGCCGTGGGTGATACAGCCATGGGAGAGTAGTCCGAAAGCAGAGAGGTCCACGAAACCCTGCCGTGTACCAGTTTTGTGATAGTTCGAACCATTGTCTTGAACCTGGGGATCCATTATTTTGTGTCGAGGCTCGAAGTAGGGGCAAAGCAGTTAAGATGACATGCAAAATAGATTTTCTAGCATACCTTATTCACGGTATGGCAGCGTACACAGTGGATTAAATGAAAATGTAGTTCTTTTCTAGCATACAGTTAGAATAACGTAAAAGTGTTGTTACTCGTTTTTTCTCTTGTAATCAACCTCCGCCATGTTCCCCTGATCTTACAGCACCCAATTAACTTCTTCATCGATCGCAGCTTTGATGGGGAAAAATTACTCTAATGTTAATCTGATACAAGCTTTCGACTCAAAAGTTTTTAGTCGGTTAAACTTTGCTCTAACGACAGCGAAGAGCTGCCTAATTGGCAATGAGAAATCGCGGAAAATAATATCGAATATGTAACTGAATAAAATAGATTAAGTTTCATTTTATTAAGAATAAAGGGGATAAAAACATAACTAATATATGACGCGAACAAATAAAATGAAGCTGTCATTTTCAATGAAGCAGCCGCTGTATATGCCAGCTTTACACTAATGCCTTTGAGAAAATCGTTTTAGATAAATATTTAAAATAACATGTTCCTAGCATTCCAAAACGTTACACAAGATAAATGAGACACTATTTAAGTAAACCACATTCTTATAACATACTAACAGTAATTCCCGGCGTTGTACGGGTGTAATGAAAGCTTTAAAACTAATCCATGGTCCTGGAGCTCAGACTCTTTGGACGTTGGTACGAAAGACTAAAAAGCAACAGTTGTTTCCAGTTAAAGCGAAACCGTAGATAGAAAGAAAAATGAATGGATGTGAGTCAAATTTTGATTTCGTGGTATCGATATGAAATAAGTTTTTTTTCGTCGTAAACTGAATTTTGAAGGGTTCATAAATCCTCTGAGTAAGTGGTATCATGGCTGAGACTAAGAAATATAACTATATCTAATTAGATCTAAACCCAAAGCAGTAACTAAAATAAAAGGGCTGAAAAATTACAGACATACAGGCAGATAAACAGACACCCACACAAACATCATGCCTTATATATATATATATATATATATATATATATATATATATATATATATATAATCGATTTTATGCATTATTGTAAGAACTGGAACCTTGAAACTTCTGAATATCGTTTCTTATGTCTTTTTCTATGATTGTATCAAATTTGATTAAAATCGGACCCCACCTTCTAAAACCCGACTTTTTCGATTATCGATTTTTAATATTTATCTGGGGTACCTCAACACAAAACCTAGCTAAGAGCACTCGCAGGCGCTGATAGTACAACTGTGTAAATTTTCAAGAAATTCGGTTCAGCCGTTTCGGAGTCTATAGGTAACGGACACAGACACACACAGACACACACAGAGACAAAGTTCCATTTATAAATAAGTTTAGATTAATTAGCCGCAGTATTAAAACGCTTTCACCTTGATGAGCACAGGTCATTTTCCAAATCGAATGTCAGATTGCTCAACATTTTAAAGTCGGGTTTCTGGCACTCACATTATTTCGCACTATTTTTTTTCATAAAATAAAAAATAAATTTTTATGATATTAATAAAATGAAGGATAAAGTGAACATTTTATTTGACAACACATTTTGTTACTGAAGAATTTAGAAATATATTATGAAACGCATTTTCGTATAGGCAGAAAATTTATTGTTGAAATAAAACGCTAAATGTTCCAATTTAATTTTGTGAAAATTGCCAAATATATTCGAAAAACTCTTGACATTATCGAAAGAAAAGGAATTATGGAAGAAGCCAAGTGATTTAATATTGACATTTTCATACGGAAGTTTTTGTCAGAGAATTTTCTTATTTAACACTTTGTAATTTTTCTTTAACTATTTCACACCAAGTAAGCCTGTGAAATCAGTTGCTTATAAGACTTTATCATGGGAAAATTTAATGTTCGAAAACTTCTGAATAAGAAACGTTGAAATTATTGGAGCAGAATGTGGATGGTTATAAAATTGATGTATTATTTCTACGAAAATAAAAATAAAAAACAAATTCAAAAGATTTGATTCAAATATCAGTGTTTAACGCGCATGTTAATCGTTGTGGAAACAAACAGCTTATGTTATCGAAATTGTTTTTGCATTGATACCAAAAGAAAGAATAACATTCATAGACATTGGAAAAACAAAACTAAAAGAATTATCAATAACATTTAAATTTCAGAACTTTGAAAAATCGGTACAACTGTAACACTTTAGAGAGATGACACATTAAATGATGATAAGGAAACAACTGAGGAGAGACATAACAAAGGGGCTGAAGATCGAAATTAACTCTGATTTAACGTGTAAGCTAAAGTCAAAACACGATCATTATGATGGTTTTAACTAAAGTGAATTAAAGCTGTTGTTGTATCATTTATTCATATTAAGGGTTTTTGAGACATTATGGAACACAACGTCAACGTATTTGTATGTATGTCAATTCACCACTAAAGATTCACAAGTAGATTTCAAACAACCATAAAAATGTGTAGGGCCTATTGCGCATCCGTAATTCAAATCTAAAATATACGTAATATATAACGTGCATGATTAATATATTATACTCTCATTACGATTGTGATCTCTTAAGGAGAAAACTTTAAAACAGTTTTCACATCTGTGATATATGCGTTACTCCTTAGAAATAAATTCAGTTCTTTCGGTGACTTCTTATATACAACACGTCAAAATTTCCCCTCTCTGATTCTATGCGCCTATGTCTTAGGGGGTACCGAGTCCGACTGACACCAAATCGGTCGAGTTTCGATCCCGGCCAGAGGCAAATGGATATGTCTATCCACTCTGATGAGCTGTGATTGAGCGAAGCAGACTTGTATGTGTATAACTAATATATTATGCTCTCATTACGATTGAGCTCTCTTGAGAAGAAAACTTTAAAAAGAGTTTCCACTTCTGTGGTATATGCATTACTCTTCAGAAATGAATTGAGTTCTTTCGATGACTGGCGTGTGTATACACTGCTCATACAAAACACGTTAAAATTTCTTTTATCTGATTCTATGGATTAGGGGTGTTACGACTCTGACTGACACCAAATCGGTCGAGGTTCGATCCCAGCCAGAAGCAAGTGAATGTGTCTAGCCATACTAATGAGCTGTGATAAAGTGAAACAGGCTTGTATGTGAATGACTTATATATATATATATTTATATTTATTTATTTATTGCTGCAGTTGTAAAAATTACAAACTGCTTCTTCAAATCCGAACAATCGAAAAGTTTCATTTCACTAAGAATATCAAAAAATAAGATTATCACAGTGAGAGAATAAGATTTCTCAAAGGGTAGAGGTTAAAATGTGAGATATCAGATTCATAGATGTCTCACAAATCTAGAACTCATAACCAAATCACACTGATATTCCAAAAATGGAAAAATATTAAAAGAGAAATATTATACAAGAACAAACAAGAGAATAGATATAAACCATACAAAGTAAACACAGGCATTTGTAATTTTTACAACTGCCGAAATAAATTTTAGATTTTTGTTAAAAACCAAAAAGGAAAAACTTATCTACTCATTAATATGGCTTGTCCAGCGGATTGTAACATAGCAACCAAGGAATTCGAAACGATCAAAATATAAAACCTGGAAATTGAAATAGAGAAAATCTGAAAATTGAAAACAAGAATAGTACCAGTAATAGAAGGTGCACTTGAAATGATAAAAAAAGGAACAAAACAACACATTGAAAAAATCCCCGGATAACCAAGCTTCAGAGATATACAAAAAATTGTCTTGGTAATTACAGCACGCAAACTAAGGATAACTTTGTCTATGTAACGCTAGGGATGTTAGGGGAGATAGAAAAAATGAAATAGAGCCATAATAATACACCACGAAATACCTTTGTTCTTTCTGCAGACTTGGTAGATAGTGGGACCATAGCATAACTGGATGATACAATTAGTTAAACAACATGAAAACAGAAAGAAAAAATATTCCATAATGAAAGAAGGCAGGAAATACAAACAAGATTTACATTTAGTAGATTCTGTAGAAAAGCAAAACAGAAGCCAAGAACCAACTATTGCTACAAGAAATATGAAAATGAAAGCCAAAAATAAAGCTGTTGAACATATGAAACAACGCTGGAAGACAAACCTCTGCATGTTCAATATCCAGAACGTGCCAATAAATCCAATGTTAATAAAATTAATACTCATCGATGATTACGTGCATCTGGATTACATACTTAGGCTGAAGTCTTTATTCTTGCAGCCCATGACCAAAGTCTTTTCACTAGAAACTTTCAGGCAAATATTATACATAATAATGTGGATCCAAAATGCATGTTCTGCGATAAATACCAAGAAACAATAGACCATTTTATCTTAGGATGTTCTGTACTTGCCCCAAATGAATATAAAAATCGCCACGATAGATTGGGGCAATATTTACATTGGACAATTTGCAAACGCTATGAAAAATCTGTAAACAACACTGGTATGGACATCACCAAGCACCGGTTACAGAAATAGAAGATGTCACAATTCTATGGAATTACACCATCTACACAGACAGAAAAACTGAATCAAATAGGCCGGACATTATTGTTAAAAACCACAAAGAGAAAACATGCCTATTAATTGATATGGCTTGTCCAGCGGATTGTAACATACAAATCAAGGAATTTGAAAAACTGTCAAAATATAATGACCTGGAAATCGAAATAGAAAAAATGTGGAAAATGAAAACATGAGTTGTGCCAGTGATAGTAGGTGCACTTGGAATGATAAAATATTGAACGAAACAACACATTGAAAGAATCCCTGGAAACCTCAGCTTAAGATATATATATAAAAATTGTCTTGTTAAGTTCAGCCCCCCCCCCCCCAAAAAAAAAGAAACCCACACGTGTTCCTTCCAGCACCGTATCAGTATGAATTTGATAGAAGAACCAAAGAAAGTCAAAAGATATCTGCAAAAATGTCGAATATGCATCTTATTTCTTGTGACTACTGGTAACGTATGCTGATCGTAATTACTGCTGTGAGGTTCTTATAATTTAGACTAGTTAAAGAAAATGTTCGTTTAATTCATGCTATGTATATTTTCTTACATATATTTTCTTTCAGAGTGACTATATTTTGAATATTTTTTGTCTGTAGCTACCATAAGAATAGGATTCTATAGAATTTCAAATGAACTTTTTTCTCTCTCCGTCCTCAGTCTAAAAAAAAGTTAGCGTCCTTTCTCTCCTACCAATCCTTTTTCCTCACCCCCACCAAAAAAAAACCACACGTGTTCCTACCAGCACCGTATCAGTATGAATTTTATAGAAGAACCAAAGAAAGTCAAAAGATATCTGCAAAAATGTCGAATATGCATCTTATTTCTTGTGACTACTGGTAACGTATGCTGATCGTAATTACTGCTGTGAGGTTCTTATAATTTAGACTGGTTTGTATCTGTTTTCTTTTAACCATTTACTTTTGTTTTATAAAAATATACTAAATTTTTAGGTTGTCTGAAGGCCGTTAAGACTTTAACTTAAAACTTAAGTTAAAACTTAGTATTTTTTTTTACATCATATATATATATATATATATATATATATATATATATAATTGGGACGTTAGCATCCCTGTAGTTCCAAAAAATATAAACCTACAAAGGGCGGAAGAACTCTCAAAGAGTCAACGGCCAGCTAACTAGAGGTGATGTCTTAATAAACTATCGTGGAGAAGGCAACGGGATACCACTCCACTATCTACCCCCGCTCGTTCATGGATAGTTACAACAAATATATCAAAGCCAACAGCGTGAAGGGGGTTACTTCCCAAGGAATCAACTTCTCGCGGGGTAAGGACCGGCATGGGCTACAGGTGCCACCTGACCGTCATCCGGCGACTGTTAGCACCAACGGCGTAAAGGGGACATTTTACTCCAAAATTTGTCCCTTGCACGGGAAAGAACGACATGAGCAACAGGTGTCTCTGGACCGTTATCCTGCAACTGTGCGTATCAAAGACAAACTCACTATAAGAACATGGAACGTCAGGACACTGAATTATGGACAACTAGAGAATGTCAAACAGGAGATGAACAGACTGAATATCAGAATCCTAGGCATATGTGGAAAAAGATGGCCTAATAACGGAGATTTCAGTCTCGACACCCACAGGATAATATATGCAGGAGGTAAAAAAACACGAAAAAGTGGTCGCTTTAATACTAAACAAACAAGTGAAGAGATGTGTACTTGGATACTGGCAACTGTCAGAGAGAGTACTCTTGGTTAAACTGCGGGAAGGCCCCTCAATATAGCTATTATAGGAGTTTATGCGCCAACAACTCAGAGCTCGGAGGACGAAATAGAATCTTTCTATTCAATACTGGACAGTGCTATGGCTCAGTGCAAAAGCCAAGAAGTTAGGATAATAATGGGGGACTTAAATGCAAAGGTAGGTAAAGATAGAGAAGGAGACACGAATGGCAACATCGGACTAGGAGAGCGTAAACGAAAGAGGTGAAAAATGGATCCAATGGTGCTCAGCCAATGACCAGGTCATTACTAACACCTGGTTCCAAGAACACCCACGACGTTTATGGACATGGAGACGTCCAGGAGGTGACACGAAGAACCAAACAGATTATATAACTATAAACAAGAGATTCAAGAACGCAATAGTCCAATGCAAAACGTACCCAGGTGCTGACTGCGGAAGTGACCACGTCCCAGTCATATGTAAACTAAAAGTGAAACTCCAAAGACTGAAGAAGCCAAGCATATCACCAAGGCTGCAATACGACACACTAGAGGACGATCTCACCCTGCAGAAATAATACATTAACAGCGTGAGAAAGAAATATGAAGAACAAATTGGAAAAGGATACTCAAAATGGGATTCACTAAAAGAAGCGATGGTGACCTCAGCGAACAAGATAGCCCCAAAGGAAATCAGACGCAGAAGAAAAAACGAGTGTATGACCGAAGAGATCCTCCACATGATGCAAAGGAGACAAAAAATAACGCCAAGACACGGAGCAGAGTACAAAAAACTTCACAGGGAGATAAGGAACAAATGCAGAAAAGCCAAAGTGGAATGGCTCAACAACAAATGTGCAGAAGTAGAGACACTGAGCAGGGACAACAAAGCAGAGATGCATAAAGAGATAAGAGAACTGACAGGACAAAAAACCTGCTCCTCAATAGGATGCATAAAATCCAAGGATGGGATAATCATATTAGAGAAAGAGGAAATACTCCAGCGATGGGAATAATACATAAAGGATCTCTTTTGCGACAAGAGAGAACAACCGAGAATACACAAGGAGATGGATGGACCGGAAATACTAAAATCCGAAGTGGAAGCTGCAATGGCCAAAATGAACAGAAACAAAGCACCTGGTCCAGATGGCATAGTGATAGAGCTGCTGACAGCCTTAGAAGAATATGGCATAGAAAAGATTACCGACATAATAAACGAAATTTATAGCAGCGGAATAATACCAGACGACCTATGCAAGTCGATATTTATAGCGCTGCCGAAGAAACCTGGTGCAAACGAGTGCGAACTACACAGAACTATCAGCTTAATGAGTCACATTACAAAACTGATTGTCAGAATCCTGATGAATAGAGCGAGAAGCAGAATCAGGCCAGAGATAGGGCAGGAAGAGTGCGGGTTTGTCAAGGACACTGGAACAAGGAACGCCATATTCATGATTAGGATGCTCTCTGAAAGGGCATTACAAATGAAGAAAGACTTGTACCTATGCTTCATTGATTACGCGAAAGCATTCGACAAAATACGACACAAAGAATTGATTGAGATGCTAGCCAACCTCGACATTTTCGGGAAAGACATAAGAATAATCAAGAATCTCTACTGGCAACAAACGGCCTGCATACGGACAGGTAACGACCTCATAAATACACAAAGATAGAAAAAGGCGTAAGACAAGGATGTGTCTTTTCACCGGATTTGTTCAACCTATACAGCGAAAATATTTTGAGGACCCTAGATGACACGCCAGGATTTGTTATTGGAGGCCACAACCTGAACAACATAAGATATGCGGACGATACAGTGCTGATTGCGGACACGGAAAGGAAACTACAAGACCTCATACAGAAAGTAGCAGTGGAGAGTGACAAGAAGGGACTACAAATAAACTTTAAGAAATCTGAGTGCATGGTCATCAGCAAAAGATACAACCCAAAATGCCAAATACAGGTGGGGGATAACAGAATCAAACAAGTACAAGAATTTAAGTACCTAGGAAGTGTTCTAACAGGAGATGGAAAGTGCGTCACAGAGATTCGAAGGCGAATTGGCATGGCAAAGAACGCGTTCTAGAAGAGGAGCAAAATACTAACACACAGGAAAATCACAATAGAAACGAAGAAAAGAGTGCTAGACTGCTCCGTGATGTCAGTTCTTCAATACGGCTGTGAATGCTGGAAAATATCATCGAAAATGAGGACAAAACTGGAAACGGCCGAAATGTGGTTCTACAGAAGGATGCTACGGATATCGTGGACTGAGCATACAAGCAACGACGAGGTGTTAGAAAGAATGGCAACAAAAAGGAAATTGATGCTGAGCATCAGGAAGAGACAAGTGAAGTTCCTGGGACATGCAATGAGGAAGGAGAGCCTTGAGAACCTGATACTGACTGGACAGATAGAAGGAAGGAGAGACATAGGAAGGCAGCGGATAACATATTTGCAGGGCCTGATCAGGTGGATGACGGAACGGGGGTTGCCAGGAGCAACAGGAGCAAACATACTAAGAGCCACAAGGGATAGGGAGACGTGGAGAGCCATGATCGCCTACGTCCTGAAGGGACAGGGCACATAGAAGAAGAAGAATTTCAGCCCACACACTAAGAAGAACTTTCTCTATATAACGCTAGGGATGCTGGCGGAGAGAGAAAAAACATGAAATGGAGCCATAACAACACACGACGACCTGCCTTAGACTTGACAGGTAGTGCGACTAAAGCAGAAATCAAAATATGAAGACAAATGACAACATAATAATAATAATGATAAATATAAAAACTAAAGAATATATCTTTACATTTGTCACTTATTTTTTTCTTGTCTTTATATTTCTTGTGTATCTTTCTTTTACACTTTCCTTTTATTTTCTTGATTTCTCGTCTTATTCTCTGATATTTTCTTCCCTCTTTTTATTCCTTTTTAAATATCTTTTTATCTCTCACGAAAAACAAACAGAAAAACAAATGAAAATGTTGAACTAAATTATTTTTAATTAAACGTTTATTTCCACCATTGTTAACTTCTTGATGAGACATTGGTCTTTCAAACAAAATGTACAATTTTGTGCTAGTTTGAAGTTTGTACATATTCTAATGCAATAATTATAAAATATATGTTAATAACTCAATTTTTATATCAAACCCAAAAGGTAATACCAAATGGGAAGAGGGGAATCAAAAAAAGAAACAAACAAAGCAAAAGCTGTGTTCGAAAGAAAAAAAAACACAAACAAAAACCTTAACAGTAAAGAGCTCAATACGAAAGTACGAAAGTAGAGCAAAGATACGAACTAAATCTAAAACTTTTTTTTTACTGTTGTCATCAATAAAGTTTGTTTTACCTTGTTTTTGGTTTGGTATCACCCAATCAGTCTATTTAATTTGCTGTTTCTGTCTAATTTGTTAGCCTTGTCCTGACGATCCGGCGAGTGAAACCGCGGTCGGCTTTGGCTCACTTTTATTTTTAGTTCGTATATATATATATATATATATATATATATATATATATATATCTGAGTTACCGTATGCTATTATTATAATGATAACAATAACTATATTTTTATAAATTCGCTGCATCTGTTTTGAGCACTTGTTATAAAATGTAAATATTAAACTGTGGAATATATATCCATTGGGTTTAAACACACACACACACACACACACACACACACACCATTAGACCATAAAATAAAAACAAACAACTAGAACACACACAGATACACACACGCACAGATACACGCACACATACATACACGCACACACGTATATATATATATATATATTGATTGATTGAATGTTTAATTACTTAGTTTTTCGCCATAATAAAATTAGATCAGTGCACATTTGCATTAAAAGTGTTCAATACAATTACATTGGACAACTTTTGAATACTTTCCATTTGTAAACAAGTTACTAACTCGTTTATGAATTGAAAATATATATGTGTATGTGTTTACGTGTGTACGTGTACGTGTACCTGTACGTGTGTGTGTATGTGTGTGTGTGTTAAATCGTATATGCAGTACTTAAATGAGGAATTAAGTCAAACCATGTTTTAAGGACACCCATGCTCGAAGCGTTAATGGCATACTCAGCCAAAATCGGTTGTTTACTATGAATCAGTGAGATTATCTGAAGAAATATCTCATAAGTTTCATTCCTAAGCTTTCCCCAAAAATTATAGTGCAATTATTAAGGATCAGGGGAAAATAAATCTTTCATATTTTAACACTGACATTTCTTAAACCGTTCGTTCCCAAGGCAATGTTCAATTCTGTCATTGCAACCCACTTATTTTACTTTTACTTCGACATCCTCCGCTTAATGTTGGTTCTCTTCAGTACTTAAAAACAGAGTATTGACAAAGTTAGAGAACTTTTAGATAATTAATTCTAGCAATTTTCAATATTTTGATAAAACCTTGTTTCAGTGAATTTCGTCAATAATCATTAGTTTGTTTATAAACGATTTTAAATTAAAGTATTCTCTGGTATGGTTATGAGAAACCTTACTTATATAATGAATATAGAGCAGCTTTTCACTTCCAGATTAGCTTGTCTGACGGCATTAAAAATACAATCAGCAAGAAAATCGCATTTAAGAAAATAATCCAGTCATTATTGCGCGATCGTGTTTATTTTCCTTTTCTTTAAAAAAGAATCAAAATTAATAAAGATGAAAATCTCAGATTTATAAAATATAGAGCTGAGGGTTTTTTTTTCAATTGCCTCTTAATTACAAATAGCATTATTAGAATTCATGTGCTTTGTGGTACAATGGATATTGGTTAGGAAGGTGAACTCGGGCAGACAGGTTCGAATTCCAGTTGAATTCCTTGCATTCACTTACGCGCAAATACCCTTGGGAAAGGTATTAGTCCATCTCTTCCATCCAGTCATGGGTTAAATATTAAGAGAAACTGGGCTCTATAGCCTTGTGTGGCAACCAGTCTACTGCAGAAAGCAATGGTAAGCGACTGCGGAATAATCAACTGCCCAGTCAGTAATGTCTTTTTCGAGACATGATCGCCCAAGCGTGTATTACCTATGGCACTTCACTGATTGATACTTCAAGTACATTAAAATAAACCGTTCTATTTGGCAAGCCAACTCTGTGTTCTAACTTACTCAATTCACAACACGACCCTTTTTTCCTCAGTCATCGCGGTGACAAAATATTTTTTAAGTTTCTATGAAGAAAAGTGAAAAAATACGTAGAATTAATGTCGTGGACCCGTTTAAAGGTCCAGCAAGAATACGGCAAAACCAACCAAATAGGAAAATAGTAATATATATTAAATACGGAAAGAATACAATACCTGGATCTTGTTTAGTAGGAATAATAATACGAATTAGTGTGTAATAATATGATTAGACCCTCGGTCTTAGAACTGGGACTTGTAATGGCCGTTAAGGTAGCAGTGTTTTTAGACGACTCTCGGCTTATTTCGGGCCGCTCTGAGGGAGGACTTCTCAAGCTAATTCCCCTCACTTCTTGTGAGGGGTGGTATAAGTAATGGTTGGAAGAGTTCATTCACTCTGTCGGTGATGCCGCAATAACAATTAAATTCAAACGACTCCCAAAAGAATAAGATGTGTATAAACTGTTGCTGGGCTCCCAAGAAAAACAAACTTCGATACATGGTAACCATGACTCAGTTGTCAACGTGAATTATTTTTGCAGATATCCATATTTAATATTTAATTGTCACCTCGAGAAACATTATTTCTTTGTAAACTTTGAAATGTCATGTTTGCCACTTATCTAATTTCAGATCAAATTGTTTCGTTCATGTGTTTTCCTAGCACAGAAATCTAATTCCAACGCGGTCTGGTCACAGTGCTTCCATTGTTTATCCCTAAGCCGTTTGTATATTTAAGAATAAAGAACTCATTATATATCCAGCTGTCGTTTCGATTATTGAACGAATTCTTTCCTTGAGTTTCTCTGTTAATCCAGTATTTCTACTAATACGTTCCCTATGTTTCTTTAGGGAATAAGACAAGGGTTTATCTTCTGTAGGAAAAATTTGATCAACAGAAATGTAATCTATCTAACACATCGACATCAGTCGGGATCATTGTGTCATTGTAAATACCACTATACTATCGATGACTTCATGCTTTTCACGAATGCTGCATAAAAATTCGGCACTGCAGTTGGTCGCTTGCAATCGATATTGGAGTCATTTCGACCTCAACGTTCTCCAGGTTTATGATAAGGATTGCCATTCTCCGTCTTACTCTCTCTCTCTCTCTCTCTCTCTCTCTCTCAATATATATATATATATATATATATATATATATATATATATATATAGCATTTTTAAATGAGTTATTACAAATAGAAAATATTCAAAAGTTCTACAATATACTTGTATTGAACACTTTTTTTATACAAACCTGCACTGGTCTAATCTTATCATGACTAGAAAGTAAGAAATCAATCAATCAATCAATATATATATATATATATATATATATATATGTAACAACATACCCATATTTGAGTTCACACCCGTTTATTGATTAAATTGTATATTTAGTTGTTTTCGCCTACCGGTCTTAATATTCAGGAAATCTAATTTAAGCAGAAAAATATCCTACCGGATGAGGCATATCCTTTTTAAATACATGATTACTCAAACATTCAGGCCGGGAAACATAAATACAGAGTTGCAACGTTCAAAAAATGAAATGGGGGGGGGGGTCTACTCAAAATTAGCTATTCGCTAAAATAACGTTTAAAGTGATACATATATAATCTTATATATATATATAGCGAGAGAGAGAGAGAGGGAGAGATGGATATATATATATATATATATATATATATATATATATATATATATATATATCTGTGTTTGCGTGTGTGTATGATTGTATGTTTGTGCACGCGCGTATGTGTGCAATTTGAGTTTATCTACTTGGGAATCTTCTGTAAAGGATCTCTTTTTCTTTGTTGTTCTAATGACGTAAGGGACGTTTAGCAAATATTCCTTTTAAAGAACAACTCAACTTTGGCCTGAGGGACAGTTTTTCTCATTTTTTAACGATAAAAACATATCTTTAAGCTGTTTTCTGAAAACGATTTAAAATGAAGAAGAATAAGAAAATGGCTTTTTCTTTTCCTTCTAAATGAAATTTATAATGTTTATATATATATATATATATATATATATATATATATATATATAATATGTTAAATGTTTCCGGCAGACAGTAAAGCACTTAAGATGGCCAATTTTTACCTAAACGATCGGTATAAAATCTCGGTATTTAAATAAAAGCTGATATTCAATGAATCTGATGCATTTCTAAAAAGGCCAATAAAGAATTACAAAACTTTAAGGCGACCAAAACCCTTGCTACATTAAATCTACGGAGACGAACAATGCGGCCAGAAAATTTAACTCGTGCGAAAGATTTTTGTTCTACAAACTTAAGGTTGACTTAATAAATAGCATCCGGCCAACGCCGTGGATCAATGTTTACAACGATTTTTATTGGATATCGGCTCGGAACGAGAAATCCGGAAGCCGAGTTCGAATTACAGCTGAATTCATCACATTCACTTAAGCGCAAATACCCTTGGGAAAGGTATTAATTCGTCTATTCCTTCCAATTATGAGTTAAATAATAGGACAGATTGGGTTCTATAGACTTGGTCGGCAACCAGTCTACCACAGAAAGCAATGGCAATCTACTGCGGGACAATCTTCTGCCCAGTCAGTTTTGTCTCTTTCGAAACATGATCGCCCAAGCGTGTATCACGTTTGGCACTTAACTGACTGATTAAGACTTTACCGAGTTCAAATCACAAAGTATCAAGTATTGCAACCTGGGGCATAATCTTACCGTTGGTGTCTTGTTCCTTAAATTAATAAATGACATCTTAGTGGTTGTTAATTTTCTTTTATCATATGTCCGTCTCTTTTTACCTGATTCTGCTGCAAACTTTACAGTTTGCCTCAGGTAGACTGTTCCTTTTTCTCAAACATCTGATCTTGTAAACTTGTTCGAAATGAGGGGTTAGTCTTAGTGTATTTTTGCAAGATTACATTTAATAAGATAACATGGATTTGTTGTCAGGGTAATGCCAATAAACTAAATTCGATATTGGTTGTAATACTAAAAGTATTAGTTCTGTAAGTCTAAATGGTAATAACTTGTTGGTTCCCATCTGGGAATTTTGATTTATTTCTTATATTTTTTTAACAATTTTGATCCAAATTTTGTTCACAGGGAACCTACAAAAACATTAATAATATACCAAAAAACATAAATAACGTATCCAAATATATCCTTTTCTTAATTTTACAAAAGTAAATAAAATATGTGATCACGAAACCAAGGAGTACGAAATTAATTGAAAGAATGAAACTAAAATATAACAAAACTTTCATACTAAAATTAAAATGTTAGTAGGGCCCATCCATACTAAATACTGTATTCTGACAATTGGCCGAATCAGTCAGCTCGCTCACTAGAGAGGTGAAAAAGATAAAAACTGGTGTTGCGGGAAAAAAAAACAAAGCCTGACTGGGTAGCATGGGAATCTCGATATGAAACATGGCAAAAAATCTACAAAAATTGTGTCTTGACCAGGAACAGGCCGGAGCACAATAACTACACACATTAAGTAGATAAAAAATATTTTAGATTAGCAACGAGACAGGAGTCAGGAAACTGCCCATTTGGAGACAAAAGGGACTTATAAAAGTAAATCAACGCTGACCTTAGTCACACAGACCAAGGTCGCCACTTTCAACCACCTTTCACTGAAATATATCGATAGCAAAGACTTTCTATCAGATCTAATATTCATCTTAAGCTGATGGCCAAAGAACCCGAATCTATACTGGGAATGATTGCAAAACACCCTTCCACCAATTTTAATCAACTTCAAACAAATGCATGCTGAAGTTTCTTTCTAGCCAATAGGATAGGCCACTTTCTCATTTCATTTCACTCAGTTCCGGTCGACTTGTCTTCAAGACAGTAAGTTACAGATAAGGCAAACAAACAATATATGTAAAAGATAATGAAAAATAATATAGCAAAACAAAGTCATATGTCTAAAGTTTCATACGCTAATGTGGCAACACCGATCCTTTAGCTTATAAAACTTTAGACATATGACTTTGTTTGCGATATTATTTTTCATTAGCTTTTGCATATATTGTTTGTTTGATCATACAAGTTAACCAAAAAAGTTCTGTCTGTTTTTTGATTAGTCATTGAATGAAGTTGAAATATATACGAAATGCTTGTAGCAATTATTTTCAAATTCGGACAGCCGGAAACAAGAACATCAGACGTTATAAAAAACACGCGCACCGTGCCTGGCCATTAGTTATAAGCCGGACAGCTGTGAGAAAGATAGAAGTGTCTAGAGATCTTGTTCGGGGCTGTTTGCTTTATGACTTCAAAGTGGGCTTATCAGCAGATGCATCAAGTCGCCGATTATGTCAGTCGTTTGGGAATAGTGCTGTGGATGAACGTACTGCAAGGCGTTGGTTTCGAAACTTCAAGTCGGGAGATTTGTCTCTCGCTGATGAGCCTCGCAGTGCACGAAAACATGTCTTGAATGATGGAGTCATGAAGGCGGTCATTGATGAGGACAGTAGTATAACGTGTGGTGAACTTGCAAGACTGTTAAATGTTTCCGATGAAACAGTTGGACTTCAGCTGCACCGCCTAGGTAAGACGTACAAACTGAGCAAGTGAATTTCGCAGACATTGTTGGAGGTCCACAAGGGACAACGAGTGGCAGCCTGCGTATCGCTGCTTTCTCGCCAGCGTACCGTATCCTTATTCAATCGAGTGCTTACCAGTGATGAAAAGTGAGTTCTGTACGAAGCTCCCAAGCGTTCCAGACATTGGTTGTCTCCTTAGGATGCTGCCCCTCACACCGCAAGTCTGCTTATGCATCCACACAAGATTATGCTTTGTGTCTGGTGGATAGTTCGTAAAGTGGTTCATTATAAACTGCGACCAACGGGCCAAACGGTCACAGGTGACCTATACTCGCAGTAAATAAAACGTGTGCAACAGGCACTGGTGAATTCCAAAGGTGTGCTTTTCTTCCATGACAACACTAGGCCGCATGTCATGCGTGTGTTCAGGGATACCATACAGCAATTTGGGTGGGAGACTTTGTGCGATCCACCATATTCACCTGACCTTGCGCCATACGATTACCGCCTCTTCCACTCCCTGGATAATCATCTTCGTGGGAAATCCTTCACCAATGAAGCAGACTTGCGCAAAGCCCTCACGGACTTCTTTGCGTCAAAACCCCTCGAGTTTTACCGCAAGGGCATTGAACAGCTGGAGACATGTTGGCAGAAGTTGCTGGATTCCGATGGCGATTACTTCGAAGATTAAATATAAGTTACAAATACTGTGAAGCATTTTCTTTTTTCCTGTAAAAACAGACAGAACTTTTTTGGTTATCTTGTATTATTTTTCCCCGAATTTTTTTCTCTTTCTTGCTAATTTTGATTTAAACTTTGTCAATTCTGTTTGTTGAGAGGCTGTGCCATTTACATTTAATCCTCACCACTTAATCTGTATAACTAAATAAAATAGTTTTGCATAGAAATTGTACGGATATCAGTGCTAATCATTTATATCAAATATAAACAACTGAAATGTATTACAAAATTTGTTTCGATAGTTATTGTCTCAATAAAGAAGTTCAGCTTTATGGAATGACCCAACAAAAACCATTTTAAAGGAACTCAACAAGGAAGGTCACTGAGTGAATCCAAACCCTGATTTTTTGATGATATCTTTTCATACATAAATGACAGAAAAATGGATGATGTCCTGTATAAGTGGTTTCGAGCAGATAAATCTACAGACATGCACAGAGACGAGCAAGTGATGGCTCGACACAGTGCAAAAAGGAAGACACACTTTTGAGACTGTTCGTCTCTTCCAAACGTTTCACCTCTTTCTCACCCTCTACAGAAGAATGTTACAACTACAATAAAATTTGACTGCTTGTGCAACTTCGTCTCATGATTTTATTTTGTGGGTAACGATATGGCGCAAAAAGTTTTTTTTAACCACAATCGTATGAGTGGAAGAAGGCGTAAGATGAAAAAAACCTGGTATCTGGTTTGAGCCCCGCAACGCTAGAAAATTCTGGTTAAATTAATTTTTTTTTTAATCGTTTCACCCCAAACAAGGCGATACCGCCATTGATGCGCAGGGGGCTACATAAGAGTAAAATTTTAGACAGGAGAAGAGTAAAGAGAAAGACGAACCAATTACAGGGGTGTCAGAGAAAGGGCAAGAGATGGATGGGAACATAGGTGTGAAACAGTTGCAAAGGAAGAGAGAGAAAAAAAAGAACAAAATACACGGGGTGATGTAGAAAGGACTGGAGTCAAGTGGATAAGAGATTGGAATTGACATTGCATTTAAATTTTTGGAGGTTGTATCCATCAGGAAAGCAAGTAAATGGAAGGGTGTTCCACAGGCGGGAAGTGCGAGAATAGAAGCTGATGGAGTAGAATTGTCGGCTGCATTTGGCTGATGTAACTGCAATTATAATTATTTCGATGTTGGTGTTGTTCTCGCGCAATGATGTACTCAGTTTCTAGTATTGATGCATGGTGTTAATAAACATCCTCAAAACTTCAGAAATTTCCAGTGAATTCTCGAAGAGTAAATGATGAACACTACAAATGGTAAATAATAAATTTCAAAATATTGGTTTTGGTTCCAATGGCTGTGAATACTGGACAATATCATCGAAAATGAGGACAAAACTGGAAGCGGCCGAAATGTGGTTCTACAGAAGGATGCTACGGATATAAAGTGGGGGATCAGTAACATATTACAATCAATATATAAACTGATCCCTCACTTTGTGACCACATCAGTTTCTATACATTTATATTCCGGAGATCCAAAAGAACAAGGATGCATTCAAGAAGCTGAGTAAACTACTAACACACAGGAAAATTTCCCTAGAAACAAAGAAAAGAGTACTGGATTGCTATGTGATGTCAGTTCTCCAATACGGCAGTGAATGCTGGACAATATCATCGAAAATGAGGACAAAACTGGAAGCGGCCGAAATGTGGTTCTACAGAAGGATGCTACGGATATCGTGGACTGAGCATACAAGCAACGACGAGGTGTTAGAAAGAATGGCAACAAAAAGGAAATTGATGCTGAGCATCAGGAAGAGACAACTGAAGTTCCTGGGACATGCAATGAGGAAGGAGAGCCTGGAGAACCTGATACTGACTGGACAGATAGAAGGAAGGAGAGACAGAGGAAGGCAGCGGATAACATATTTGCAGGGACTGATCAGGTGGATGATGGAACGGGGGTTGCCAGGAGCAACAGGAGCAAACATACTAAGAGCCACAAGAAATAGGGAGACGTGGAGAGCCATGATCGCCTACGTCCTGAAGGGACAGGGCACATAGAAGAAGAAGAATGTATGTTCTACGTGAACTCATTACTTCTTCTTCTTCTTTTTCTATGCGCCCTGTCCTTTCAGAACGTAGGTAATCATGGCTTTCCACATCTCCCTATCCGTGGTGGCTATTAGCACGCCTTTTCCTGTTACACCACCCAAACCCTGCTCTGCCCTACACTAGCTGAAGCCCATAAATTTAGAATATAAATGTATAGAAACTAGCATGGTCTCAAAATGAGGGAACAGTTTATATAATGATTATAATATAGATTTGATCCCCCATTTTATATCCACATTATAATTTCTTATAAACAGATGGCATATATCTTCTTCTGTGTGTCCTGTCCCTTTAGAACTTAGGCGATCATGGCTTTCCACATCTGCCTATCCCTGGTGGCTACTACCACGCTTTCTCCTGTTACACCACGCAACCCTCGTTCCAAAATCCACTTAATTACGTCCTTGAAATATTTTTTCCGCTGCTTTCCCCTGTCTCTTTTCCCCTTCATCTGACCTGTTAGCATCAGGTTCTCCAAGCCTTCCTTTCTCATTGCATGTCCCAGGTACTTTAGATGTCTTTTCCTGATGAGCAGTATAAATTTCATTTTCGTTTTCATCCTTTCATCATTGCTCAATTTTTTTTTTTTTTTAATCATTTCACCCCGAGCAAGACAGAAACGCCACTGATGTGCAGGGGGTTACATAAATGTAGAAAGATTAATTAGAAAAGAGTGAGGAGTAAAGCTAGTTAGAAAGGAACAATAGAAAGCTGAGAAAGCAGGTGCTATGACAGATACATGGGCTGAGAGAAAGTGAAGATTATACAGGGGAGGGGAGAGAGCTAGAGTCCAGTGGTTAGTAGGTGAGTATTAACTTTTCATTTAAATTTCTGGAGGTCGTAGCCGTCAGGAAAGCAAGAATACGGGAGTGAGTTCCACAGGCGGGAAGTGCGAGAGAGGAAGCTGCAGGAGTAGAATTGTCGTCTGCTTTGGCTAACCTGACTGTGTATGGGTGGGACCCAGTTGCCAGTCTGGTTGCACGGGTAAACACCTGTTGAGGAGGCATCAGTGACTTAAGCTCATCCGAGGAGAAGCCATGAAAGTATTTATAGAAGAGACAGAGGGAGGCCACATTTCGACGATGGGAAAGTGGCTGCAGTCGAGTCGCCAGATCAGTACCTATCACATTACACACTCTCCTTTGGAGCTTGTCAAATGCTCGATCCATGATATTCGCAGCATAATTAATTCTACATTCATGTTCCATAGTTTCTTAAGATCATTAGCGAGATTCTGTTATCTTTTCAGTTCCTTTGGAATTCGCTTTTGTATCAAAGCTATGTCAATAAATCATTATTGACTATTTTCTTCGTCGATAAAAATTATTCCGAATATTCTTTCCTAACATACGTAATCTGTCTAAGTGGGAAATCCTATAATAACATATTACTATCATATTATCATGCTTAGGAGAAACAGAAGTCACTTCAAGACGGTAATAGAATGTCATAGCGTGTTATAATTATTATTATTATTATTGTTATTTTTCATCATATTTCAATTTCTGCTATAATCGCACTACAAACCAAGTTTGCAGGAAGACCTAAGGCAGGTCGTGGCGTGTTGTTATGGCTCCATTTCATGTTTTTTCTACATTCTCCACCATCCCTAGCGTTACATAGACAAAGTTTTCCTTAGTGTGTGGGCTGTAATTAATAAGACAAATTTTGTATATCTCTTAAGCTGGGGTTTCCAGGGATTGTTTCAATGTGTTGTTTTGTTCCATTTTTTATCATTCCTAGTGCACCTACTATCACTAGCACAACTCTTGTTTTCAATTTCCACATATTTTCTATTTCATTTTCCAGGTCTTTATATTTTGACAATTTTTTCTATTGTTATGAAGTAATAAACTGAACCCCCACTAATTATACTTAATATAATAATGTAATATAATCTATCTCTTCTCTCTCCATCTATGAGTTAAATGGCAGGACAGATTGGGTTCTATAGACTTTGTTGGCAACCAGTCTACCGCAGAAAGCAATGACAACCTACTGCGGAATAATCTTCTGCCCAGTCAGTCATGTCTCTTTCGAGACACGATCAACGAAAGCGTGTATCACGAATGGCACTTAACTGCCTGATTGAATACCAACAGATTTACGAATCTATCCATATACACTTATTTACAAATTCATAGAAAATTAAGGTCAGATAATAATTCAATTGTAAATATATTTCGATATAATTACTGTATTACAGGAATTAATTAATAATAAATTATTAGCCGTTTAATATAAAGTAGAAATTAGATATGTTAATAAGATAAAATTTAAAGTAAATCTTAGCGGGGTAATTAATATAATCGAATTAAATTTATTCAATCAAATCTATTCAACTATAAAATTAGTTTAATCTATTCAATTAGATAATCAATTAAATTAAATTACTAATTATATTAGATAATCAATTTAAATTTTTGAATTAGATAGTTAATACAATTTATGTAATTAGACATTCAGAACAATTTATTTAATAAATAAATTTAATAATTAATCAATTTATACAATTGGGTCAGTCAATCAGCCAGTTAAGTGCTATGCGTGATACACGCATGGGCGATCATGTCTCGAAAGTGACATGACTGACTCGGATAGAAGATTATCCCGCACTAGGTTGCCATTACTTTCTGCGGTAGAATGGTTGCTAGCGGACGCTAGAGAACCCAATGTGTTCTATTATTTAACCCAAAACTTGAGGGAAGAGACGGATTAATCCCTTTCCCAAGGGTATTTGCGCGTAAGTGAATACAACGAATTCAAATGTTAATTAAATTGTAAATTAAATTTAAACTAAAAATTAATTAGATTTGGTAGAAGAAAAAGTGACATATATATATATATATATATATATATATATATATATAATACAAAAAAATATAAAAAAATAATATATGCGAAAAAACACTATGTCTACATAAACAAAAATATAAAATGCACATATAATGAAAACAAAACATAGAAAATAAATAATACACAAAATATATATATAAACAAATGTAAACATAAAATTATATAAAACATTTAAAAGTAACGTACTTAACAAATATCGCATAGTCAAACAAATAGTTTATGTAAAAAATACATGCGTAAAGGTATATATATATATATATACATACAAATATACACAGCCTTTGACATTTCCATCACACGATAGACTCAGTCGATGAAAAACTTTATTAGGCGATAAAAATTTATTGCATTATTCGCCCTCGGTCGATTATAAATCTCGCAACGAAAAAAAGAATATCTGATTGTTTTTATAACCCGAAAGTATGCCATTGAAGATTCACAAGTTACTTAGAATGACCTACAATGTCCTTTTATCGTCCCGGTCAGTGTAAACATTCGTTTAATTAATGATTCCAGGGTGGAGCCAAAATGTCTCTGTCACCTAGATTAAAGACACTCACAGTTTTTTCGAAAATTTATCCTAGACTTCCCGCTTACGAAAATTAAAAACGAACATTTGAAAGAAAGGAAAAAAACACGCACCAAAAAACAAATTATACAAGTAATTTTTTTTAAAGAAAATCGTTGAGAGGATCAAATTTGTTATTTTTTATCATCTATGAGTTGGAGGTTGTAGTCTAGGTACCTCCATTACGTCACAAAAATCCATCATAAAAAAAAGTTTAAAAAGGTTAAAAACCTAATAAAGGACATTTTTCTATCCAAAACGTTTATAATATTATGAAGAGGAAAGATCAAAGTAAATTTTAATTATTTTTTAAAATTTTTTAATCCCTTTTAACATTTTCGAAATTTTGTCAGAAAATTTTGTTTTTGATTTGGAGTTAGCGTCGTTAAAAATATTACGTCTATGTTATAATTGATTACGTCATTTTTTTTTCTTCACTCACTTTTTCGATTTCCGAACACATTAATTAGGAAATTCTCGCAAAAATCAAATATTTGTCGGATTTTAATGAAACTTTCAGTACTCATTAACAAATGAATAAAATTATTTTTGAAATTATTACCTTCTTAAAATTTTGATGAAAACAATTTTTTTTTTAAGTCTGTTACCCCCCCCTTCAAGTAAATTCATGAAATTTTAATGAATTTTAATTTTCTGGAATGTTTTGTTTTATTAGTTAAACGCAGAACTCATCGGGAAATATAAATCATGTACTTTTTTTATTTAAAATTAATATACACGATACCAAAATCTGCTCCGAAGAGAAATATAAAAAATGCAATAAAACTTTGATATAATATTTTTTGATAAGCTTTTAATTGCTGGAATAAATAATAAAAATTAAGGACATTATAGTCTGAAAAAAAAAATTTTTTTTGATTACTAATAAAATTATAAAAGAATTGTTTTCATTTTTTTATTTTTTTATTATAAATAATGTATAAAGTTTTAAAAATATTTTAAAATTCTTTTAAAGAACTGTCTGTGTTTTTCCTTTTAGTTAAGAATTGATGATTATACTGTCTATAAAACAAAAAAAAATTAATAAAAAATTTTCACCAAAAATATTTTTAAACAGAAAAAAATGAATTAATTATTTGTGCAAATACGTTCAAAGTTATAAAGTACGATGTTCAAATCTTATAAAGTACGGTGTTCCATATGGGTCAAAATGATTCTATAAGTTAGCAAGCGTTCTGGCAAAACATAACGCAATTTCAATCTTACGTTTCTAAAATTTAACAGCCTGTTTGCAAGTAATTCCATCAACATTTAAAAGTATCTTTTTATTTTAAAATCTTTAATTTTTGAATAAATTGTGACCGTAGGTGCATTAAGTAATTCATGATAATTAAAAAAAAGATATGTATTGAACACTACAGTACAGTTCAAGAAAATAAAAACATTTTCATAACTGAACTTCAAAAAATATTCACGATAAAAGTTTGTTTTAATTAAATTTGAAGAATTATCATAAATAGTAACTTTTTATACGTTTGGGAATTACCTAACTAACCATTATAAAAATTTCTACTTGATTTTTTTTTTTTTAGACTTTTAGACAAACTTGTCAAACATTTGTTCGCACTTTTGTCTAAAATACCCCCTCACGAAAAAAATAATTAACAAGTAAGTCTTCTGATTTTGTTATACCTAAATTTTTTAAAAAATGAAAAGGCATTCATTTCAAAATTCAGAAAAATTTAAGATTGTGACAATTTTTTTTATTAAATTTGGGGAATTTTCTTTCTTTTCCCGCCACTTACATGTTCTTTCAATTTTTTTTTAAATGGACAAACCAAACGACAATGAAAAGTCTGGTTACATTTTATTTACACTTACCAAAATAAATTTGTTTTAAAATCTCATTGTTTCTTATTAAATTACAATTATTTTAAAAGAAATTTAAATTTTTATTTATTCAGAAAGCATATTCAAATGTCTGGCTATAAATCTAAACTAAAATTCTATAAAATATATAAGTGCTGAAATTGTTAAATTTGTAATTTCACTATTTGTTAAAAACCAAAAAAAAAAAAATTTAATTTTTTAGCACGATTGGTCACCATACACTGCGTATCAATCAACATCCGGTAGCTGTCATCTTTCGTCACCTCTATGAGTTACATAACAAAAAAAAGGACTACCGTAATTAATTTTGTTTTTTTTTGTAAATTTCTGGCAGTAAACAATTATTAATTGATTGAAAATAGATAAAGGTAAGTTTTAATATTAAAATTTGACTTTAATAACCTGTCAGCGCGTTTTTTTTAATTTTTTCAAGATTTTTAAAAACAAAAATTAGGCTACCGTTTAATTAACGAGTCATTCATTAAGAAATGGCGGTATATTTAAAAAAAAAATTAAAATTTTAGATTTAAATCAATATAATTTAGGTTAAAAATTACACCAGTATGTTTTGCTTACTAGAATTATTAAATTTAATCTCTTGGCTGTCAATTAAAGATAATTTTAAAGCTTGAAGATAACTTATTTATTTTTAAAATTTCAATTTAATTTTAAGTGTAGGTAAAAAAATGGACTCCAGTGGAGGTACCTATTGTAGTCAAACAGAAGAAAGAAACTACGAATTTAGGTACCTCCACTCAATTGCCAAATAAAAAAATAAAAACTGCATAGCATGCTGTTAAAAGGGCTCAAACTTAATAAGAACAAAGTTTTATCATTAAAATATTTATGCTATTATTAAGAGGAAAGATCTAATTTTGTGGTTTTTATTTTTTTTAATTTTTTAAATCCTTTCTAACACGTTCAAAATTTTAATTAAAATTTCATTTTTTTTGTTTTCCGTCAGTGATTCACGCTATGTTTACGTAAGGCCACTATTAAGAAAATGGAGACGGTCGTAAATGTTTCCTCGCTCCCGACCGCCGTTCGAGTGATTTCTTTTTCAAATGTCAAAGGTTGCATATACATACATATAATATTATGTATTTGGATAAACTGAAACACAGTAGAGGAATGAGGGATACCATAAAAATTAGGTGGGGATGGCAACTATGAGTTTTATTCAGTATCTATGTATTTAAGTAAGTATTTTTTATTGTCATCAACTCGCTTCTTTTAATTTATGGTTATAGAGGTATTTTAATATAATAACCTTTTCTAGAAGGAAAAAGTTACATCCGTATTTTATTCCTTTATAAGATTTCGTTTTTACGATGCTTTCCTAAGCAATAATTCGGGTTTTGTTGTTATTTCATAAAATCGAAAAATATTTTGCGAGGGCAGTAATATTCTTGTGTTTAACTCGAGGACACTAACCATGGGTATATAGTAACCAGCGCAAGTGACGCCGTTTAATTACAATTTAATTCAACTTTCACAAAATGAGTTTCTTAATTAAATAATATGTTTTTCAGTTCCTATTAATGTTAACTCAAAGAATAAATTTTGAAGTGCCTGCATGTAAAATATTTCAAATAAGTGTTTATATTTAATATATTTTTCATTTTTTCAAAATCGGGTATGATATGCCCATCGTTAATAGTGGTGTAACTTTAATTGATGGTTAATGTTTTAGGGTTAATGATGTTCAAAATTTTTTATGGCTATTGATTATATATTTGCAAGGACCTTCCGTTGATCCCAAGTAGGACTTACAGTCACCGTCCGAATGTTACTAGTTATGTAGATAATTTTGTCTTACGCTGACAGTTAAGTGAGCAGGTTGTGTTATAATTACCTATAATAGAGTTACTGTAGAGTTACAATTATTTTGTATGCTGGGTATGTTTTTATTTAATAACTTATTGTTATGTAGCGAGATGCATTTTTCAAGGTTATTTATTATGTAGCTGTGATGCTAGAACTGTCAAATCTTGTATACATTAATTTCAACTTATTAATAACTCCATTGTTTCTTTCCAGACAAACCGGCATCTGATTGTTTTGAAAGTGACTGTTCATTGTGTTGTCGAACAAATTCATCAACAGCAGTTTTGACGTCATAATCACTGCGATACGTGTTCTAGCCAAGTGTTGTTTTTAAAATGCCAAAAAACTAAAAAGATCTATACAATGTCTATCTTGTTAATATCTCTTTGCATACTTGCTGAACCATCCATTTACACAAGCTTATGCCACACACTGTGTTTCTCACTCGCTATTGCCGTCAATATGTCCTATACTCGTTTTCATACGATCACCGAACTTAAGCAACATTGAATAATGTCAGTGTATGGATAGGTAACCGCTTGGGAATACCTTGAGAATAAGCTTCGATATTTGGTTGGTGCAGTAAATAACGGCTCGAAATCAAACATTGGAGAGGCGAGTTCCAATTTCAGTCACGTACCAACGCGGATTTGCTTTGTGGTGCATTGGATATCGGCTCGGAACGAGAAATCGGGGAGCCGAGTTCGAATTCCAATTGAATTCATTGCATTCACTTACGTGCAGATACCCTTGTGAAAGGCATTAATCCGTCTCTTCCTTCCCGTTATGGGTTAATTAACAGGACAGATTGGGTTTTATAGCCTTGGCTGGCAACCAGTCTACCGCAGAAAGCAATGGCCACCTACTGCGGGATAACATTCTGCCCAGTCAATAATGTCTCTTTCGAGACATGATCGCCCAAGCGTGTTTCACGTATGGCACTTAACTGACTGACTGATCATATATTCACTTACGCGCAACTACCCTTGGGTAAGTTATTCTCACAGCTAGTAGGACTGAAATCAGAAAATCGTTGTTATAGCCAAAGAATGTTATAAAATCCAATAAATATTTTATACAAACTTTTTGCCTTTATTGTCTAAGATAAAAATATATGTTACCTTTATGAGTAAAAATGCTGACTATCAGCGAGAAAATGTCAGTCAGTCAGTTAAGTGCCATACGTGATACACGCTTGGGCGATCATGTCTCGAAAGAGGCATGACTGACTGGGCAAAAGATTATCCCACAGTAGGTTGCCATTGCTTTCTGCGGTAGACTGGTTGCCGACCAAGGCTATAGAACCCAATCTGTCCTGCTATTTAACCCATAACTGAAAGGAAGCGACAGATTAATACCTTTCCCAAGGGTATTTGCGCGTAAGTGAATACAATGGATTCAATTGGAATTCGAACTCGGCTCCCCGGTTTCTCGTTCCGAGCCGATATCCACTTTACCACAACGCACATGTACGTAAATATTAAAACTGACGTCAACACCAACTGGCCATAATGTTTTATGCTTGAAAAGCTTTTTTAGTGCATGTGGTTTATTTTTTTTCCTCAGCTATTTAAATTGCTGACCAATGATTCCTTATATGGGGTAAAATCCATTGTGTTGTCCTAAAGATTATTCTTCAAATTGTACTAGAGACTATTGAGTAGAAATAATTGTGGCTCTGAATGTGATTATTTCTATGGATTCTTTTGTGTCATTATTTATTACTGATTACATTATTATTTTTGTTAATTATTATTATTATTACATTTACTCGTGGCTTCCGGTCATATCACTTTGGATATAACGGTTCTCGCTCGTTCACCGTAGTTAAGCAACGTTGAGCCTGGTCAGCACTTAGATGGGTGACCGCTTGGAAATACCAGGTGCTGTAAGCGTTTAGTGACGGGTGTGCGTTGTGGTGCAGTGGATATCGGCTCGGAAAGAGAAATCGGTGAGCCGAGTTCGAATTCCAGTTGAATTCACTTAAGCACTGGTACGCTTGGGAAAGTTATAGGTTAAATAACAGGGTATGACTTGGGAACCCTGCCCTTATAAAACAAATCCCAATGAATCTTGATAAGAAAAAAGTATTATTAGACACAAAGCTTATATAAAAACAACAATAAATTGCTGAAAGAAAAAGGTATTACTAGCAATAAATAAATAAAGTTTAGTTGGAAAAAATGACCTGCCGAAGTTGATATGCCATAAAAACAACCAACCAACACTTACTTGTGTTTTATATAAAGATTCGTAGTTTGTTAAGTTTTTTATTTATTTATTTGGAAGTTTTCGGCGGTTGCTTACCATATTGGTTTTGTCTAAAGTATGTTTATATAATATTCGCTGTGTGTACTGCATATATTTGCATTTCTTATGATGCATTTTACACAGTATTTTTTTAGTTTTCGATGTTTATGTAACGTAGAAAAACTTGTTTTTCTTTCTGCATTTTGCGATAAGTTTGGATCGTTTATTTAATAATTTGTATTGATCTGAGGGGGTGACTGCTTCTATTTTCTCCTTGAAATGGGGTTTTCAGCTTTTGAATTTATTCTTATCGATTGATAGTCTTTTCGTTATTTTCTAGATATTTGGTGCAATTTCGTTTATGTATTTGATTTATCATGATTCTTTAGAATGCATTTCACTGTTTACGCATTGACTGTTTGTAAAAGTGGCTTCATGTGTATATTTTCCCTATTATTAGTGGACTTCAGATACTAATATCCGTCATTCACTCATGCTTGTACTTTTCTTCGTTATCTACTCTTTTTAGAGGCGCTTGTGATAAATTACTGTCTTGAAAGCAATTGATATTGCAGGAACATATTGTGTTTGCTCTGAAGTTACAGATCAGTTTGATTTGACCAAGTTAGCATCTACATTAAATTTACGTCCATGATATTACAATATTTCACCTTTCTTAAGCAGATGTTCCATTGTTTCAAAAAAATAATACAACAATAAATAAAAACAGAAGCAACAAGCAAAAGAAACTAAATGACAAAATTCAACGTTACCTTTCCTGAATCTGCATATATATATATATATATATATATATATATATATATATATATATATATATGCAGATGATACAGGGCAAATAGCGGACACGGAAAGGAAACTACAAAACCTTCTACAGAAGGCAGATAAAGAAAGCGAAAGGAAACGCCGAACATAAGCTACAAGGAAATTGAATGCAAGGTCATCAGTAAAAAAAGGGGGGGGGGCAAAATACCAACTGCAAGTCTAGAATAGAAAAATCAAGTAGATCCAGAAATTTAAATTCATGGGAAGAGTTCTAACGGAGGAGAGAACCTACGACACTGAGAACCAACGGTGTACTGGTATGTCAAAAGATGTATTTCAGAGGCAGAGTAGAATATATATATATATATATATATATATATATATATATATATATATATTAAGCCTAGCTTAAATATGGCACAAAATGTCGAAAACATGAAGCATCAATTAAACCTCGAAGTAACTACTCAGATGAAATTAGAACCATCAATTTATACATGTAAATTAGTGCTCCCTAATTATCGACTTGTTTACATGTAACCTATACTTTATAATCACTATCTGACATGTACGCATCGCTCATTCAGTGAAATGAATTAGAAAGTTCTAGTTATTGGGCACGTATAATGATATGCGCTAAAAAGTCTGCCTACTTCCACTGAACGCCCATAGCCCAGAGGTAGAGTCGCCGACTGGCGCCATTTCGGTCGGGTTTCAATCCTGGGTAAAAAAGCAATCGGAGTCTAACCGTACTGATGAGCTGTGATACAGCGAAACAGGTCTGTCTGCGGATGACAATATATATATATATATATATATATATATATATATATATATAGTTTGATGCATTGATAAATTACAAAAAAAAATGAAGAAAATTACTGCCATTTCATTTTAATAGATATATTTACCAAAATTACACAAAAATCTCGGGCGGTATCGCCTACAGGAATCACTTCTTCCTGCTTTATGTGAGCCAAGCCTCTGACCATAAAAGGCATCTTTTTGCCTCTGCTCGAAATGAATGCAAGAGGGTCCTTAATGTTGCTAAGCTGATGTTTAGTCACAGACTGAAGAAGAGTATAGCATTCCGTAAGTTCGTGAGGTCATCAAATTTTCAGCGGACAGTAAAATTTCACTAGAAACAAAGAAAAGAGTACTAGACTCTTATGTAATATCGGTCTATTTTTATGAAAACCGAATGCTGGACAATCTCTTAAAAGATGAAGGAGAGACTCGATGCATTACAAATATGGTTGTACAGAAGGTAAATGAGGATGCCATGGGCCAAACATGTGATGGACGACAAGATTTTGGAAAAGATGCAAACAAAAAAGAAACATATTTAGCATCAGGTAGACACAACCGAGGTTTCTGGGACGAGTAATAAGGGCTCGAAGAAAATAATATTTACAGGACGGATAGAGAAAAAAAGAGAAACCAGAGCAAGAAATACCCGGTGGGAAAATGAATGTCGGAACCGGGTTTGTCAGAAATATCAACAGGAGAAGTATTACCAACGACAAGGGAGAGGAGCAAGAGAAAGTCTATCATCGCTTACATCCTGAAGGAAACGACACATGAAGAAGAAAAGAAAAAATGATTAAGTCCGATGAAGCCTAAACTGCTGAAATCCATCACAGGAAAAACTTTTCCAATCTATCAGCGATTTTCTTCAAATATATATATATATATATATATATATTTAGTGGAGTAGTTTTCTCACAGATGGTTATAATCGTGCTATGTCGATTGTTAATCAACTTAACGTACCCAAAATGTTAGGAACTTGGAAATCTTCCACTGAAAGCTGACTCCTTAGTATTCCGCTAACTGCTGACTAATATCAACTGCCTTAGTCCAACTATGTCCAACTGGAACTAATTAGTAGTTCTTCTGAACTCTAATAGAACTCTAAAAACTCTCTATAACTTCCCAGGAACTTCTCAAGAACTTCCTGTTTACTCTTATTAATATAGGAGGGAGAGCCCATTATCTGAGGAATAAGTATTTTACCATAACAATATATATATTACTTTAGAAATTATAGAAATTTAGAAATTATATTTATTTAGTCGATACACATATTTGAGTAGAAAATCTGTTTACTTTTTTTTTTTTCGTCTACCAGTCTGGAAATTCTACCCAAATATGTATATGGATTTCAACTAAAAATTACTTTTAAAGCGAAAGAACGTCGGCTGGAGTAAGAAATAGCTTGCGAATATTAATTGCTTCCAAAACGAAGCTGCCATCTGTTAACCACCATAGGCAATCGCTTCTACCCCCACCACTGGCATGTATCCGACTAGTCTCCTTGAAAGCAAAACATTGCGCCTCGTCGTCCTAACTCTCTCAGCCGACCTAAAGCGAAATGACTGCATCGAATCCATAGCTAAATATGCTTCTAAAAAGGTTGGTTCACTGTGTAAGGACAGGAAGTTATTTCCGTCTGAATCCATCCTGCACAATTATATAAATCTACCATCTGTCCGTATATTGAATATTGTTGTCACATCCGGTCGAGTTCCCCTACTATTCATATCGGACTTCTGGACAAAATACAACAGAGAATCTTCAATGTGATTGATCCCGACTTAGTAGCTCAGGTGCAGTCACTTTCTCACCGGCGTAATGTAGCTTTCCTCTTTATCTTCTATATATCTTTTCACGGCTTCTGCTCCGACGAGCTTAGCTCCCTGGTTCTCCTTCTGCATGAACTTACTCGAGCTCCTAGATTAGTAACTAGGTCTCACACGTTTGCAGTGAAACCAATAAAATGTAACCGCAACTTCTACTCCTACAGCTTCTTTTCTCGCACTTCCCGCCTGCGAAATTCCCTTCCGTATACTTGCTTCCTGACAGCTACAATCTCTAAGAATTGAAATGTAAGGTCAATTGCATCTCCTATCTCTTTGACTCGCATCTTTTCCTTACATTTCTTCTCCTACAGTACTCTCATGCACCTCTCTTCACGCCAGTGTTCTCATTCTTCCCTTTTCCATTCTCTGACACCCCTTATATTTGTTCATCTTGCCCATCACTTCTTCTTTTATATAACACTCTGTGCACCAGTGGTGGTACTGCATTACTTAGGGTGAAAATATTATAAAACATTTGTTTTTTCAAATACTGAATAGTAAATTTATTCAATGAAATCGTCATCAGCCGCAACCATGGCCTCCAGTCTATTTCAGAAACTCTCGCAAATTTCTGGGCTTTGTTTTTGTTTAAATTGATCATTGCTCTCAAAATGTTTGCTTTTATTTAATCACTAGCAGTATAAACCGGCGTTGCTCGGGTGTAATCCATGGTCCTGGAGCTCAGATTCTTTGAACGTTGGCACGAAAGACTAAAAAGCAATAATTGTTTCCAGTTAAAGCGAAACCGTAGACTGAAAGAAAAATGAATGAATTTTGATTTCCTGGTATCGATATCAAATAAGTTTTTATCGTCATAAACTGAATTTTGAAAGCTAAATAAGTCCTCTGAGTAAATGGTATCATGGCTGAGACTAAGAACTACAATTATACCTACTCAGAGCCAAACCCGAAGCAAAAACTAAAATAAAAGGGCTGAAAAAATACAGACATACAGACAAATAAACAGACACACACACACAAACATCTTGCCTTTTATATATATATATATATATATATATATATATATATATATATTATCGATGTTATGCACTATTGTAAGAACTGCAACCTTGAAACTTCTGAATATCGTTTCTTATGTCTTTGCCTATGAGTGTGTCAAATTTGATTCAAATCGGACCACTCCTTCTATAACCCGATTTTTTCGATTATCGATTTTCGTTATTTATCGTTGTACCTCGACACAAAACCTCGCTAAGTACACTCGAAGATGCTTATAGTAAAACTGTGTAAATTTTCAAGAAAATCGGTTCAGCCGTTTCGGAGTCTATAGATAACGGACACACACACACACAGAGAAACACACACATACACACACACAGACAAAGTTCCATTTATAAATAAGTTTAGATTGGTGTTATAAGAAGTATTTTTGTGTCTTTCACCTTTCTGGGCGACACATAATCAAGGAATTTGGGAATTGGAGAGTTAGATGACCAGACGTATCTGCTTATGATGGCGCATAAATAGTCTGGCAGCCAGTAGTTAGCTTTCCTGCTTGTGTGGCATGGTGCATAGTCCTGTTTCTATACATAGCATCTTCCAAAATTCACCCACTTAACTCCAGACTGCACTAACCCCTTGATGTTGACTTCTGTTTTGTGATTGAGACTTTGTGCGAAGAAGTATGGATCCATAACGTTGCAATAACGAGTGATCACGCCAAACATCATCATGATCTCCATTGCACGAATTCATTTGTTTTCGATTCTTCATCACTATGGAATACTTTTGTCATAACTGACCAGGCGCCCCTGCTCTTCATCTCAGGGTTCTCGACAGGCTCCAGAGAAGAATCTGTAACGTGATAGGTCCTGACCTGGCAGCTCGACTCCAGCTACTTTCTTACCGGCGGAATGTGGCTTCCCTCTGTCTATTCTACAAATATTTTCATAGATTCTGCTTCGACGAATTTAGGTCACTGGTGCCCCATCCACAAAAATTTACTCGTACAAGCAAACTGGCAAAAAGGTCCCATCTTTTAACAGTTAAATCAACCAAACGCAGCCGACAATTTTACTCCATCATCTTTTTTTCTCGCACTTCTCACCTGTGGAACTCTCTTCGTATACCTAAATATACCTCCGTATATTTTAGACGGCTACAATTTAATTTTAATTTAAGGAATTTAAATGCAATGTCAATTCAAAACTCTTATTCACTTGACTCCAGGTCTTTTTACAATACCCCGTGCATCGTCTTCTTTTCTTTTTTCTTAGCAACTGTCTTCACCCTTGCGTTCCCATATTTTTCTTGTCTTGTCTTTGACAACCCTTGTAACTGGTTCGTCTTTCTCGTCACTCTACTCCTGCCTAAACTTTTACTATTTTTTGTAGCCCCCTGCGCATCAGTGGTGGTATTGCTTTACTTGTAGTAAAACGATTAAAAAAAAGATTGACACTAAAACACTCTGAAATGTTCATATTGGAGCTATCACATCGAATGCTATGCTGTATGGCATGCTGTTTCTAAATCTCTGGCCGAGTGGTTGTTTTTCGTATTCATGGTTCTGCTTTTCGCACAGATGGTGTCCAACTGGCTCTAATATACTGTGAAAAATAATAAAAAACATTTCTCATGTCCAGAGTTATATGTATAAGCTGGTGACAATTTACTCATCACAACCTGTATATATACATATATGAATGCATGAATTTAAGCTTACGACAAGTTTGCAAGTATTTAAGCCTATTATTTGATTACCTAATCGGTTTCACCCTTTTACTATCAAAATAACTTGATGTAACGTAAGTTCTTTTTTAATAATTTTTTCCCTTTTGCTTATCGCCAATTGAATTAACTTTTCGTTTCTTGTTTCTCTGACGCTTTTAAATTTTTGAATGTAACGTCCATAACCTTCATCTTACTTCCTAATTCTTGTTCTTTTATTGATCCTCTTAGAATCCGTCTACCAACATTTTGTTGTTATCTGAGTGTCAAGCTTCCAAGCATTTAAAATAAACAACAACAACAACAACAACAACAAAACAGCTTTTAAATGAAACATAAAAAGGATATACTATGACTTAAAAGTAGAAGTAGAACGTTATTTGAAATAATATTTATTCTTTTTCAGAAATAACAGGAGATGGAAAGTGTGACACAGAGACCCGAAGACGAATTGGCATGGCGATGGACGCATTCCAGAAGCTAAGTAAAGTATTAAGACACAGGAAACTTTCACTAGAAACAAAGACGAGAGCACTAGATTGCTATGTGATGTCAGTTCTTCAATATGGCAGTGAATGTTAGACAATATCATCGAAGATGAAGGAAGAACTTGAAGCAGCGGAATTGAGGTTCTACAGAAAGATGCTGCGGATATCATGGACCGAGCATGTTAGCTATGATGAAGTGTTGGAAAGAATGACAACGAAAAGAAAATTAATACTGAGCATCAGGAAGAGTCAACTGAAGTTCCAGGAACATGTACTTAGGAAGGAGAACTTGGAGAACCTGACACTGACAGGCCAGATAGAGGGAAAACGAGACAGAGGAAAACAGCGGATAACACATTTGAGCAGGTGGATGACAGAACGGGGGTTGCGTGGTGTAATAAGAGAAAGCGTGCTAAGAGCCACCAGGGATAGGGAGACGCGGAAAGCCATGATCGCCTACGTCCTGAAATGACAAGGCTCATAGAAGAAGAAAACAATAACATTATAATATTAAATTTTCCTTGGTGTGAAGTTTGTAAGTGTTCACCTCATTAAGTGTTCTTAGTTTCCTGTAAGATTTCTGAATATCTGTTAATTGATAAACACAGCTTTAGTCGGGAGATGGTGACTCATCTTTTCTATTTTGTGCGTGTGTGTATTTGTGTGTGTGTGTGTGTGCACGTGTAAATCAAACTATTCTTCTATTTTTTTATATAACCATGAGAAACAATATGCCTTTATTTTTATATCAGTAAAGCAGATCCAAAATCTAGTTTCATATAGAAATGCAAACTTATTTGAGTTGGTTAGAAAATAGTATCACGCAAGTTCGGAAAAACATTTTTCTCAAGTTTGCAGAGGTGGTGAAAAATATTATATTGTTATTTTCAATGGTGCAAAAATTTCAAAGAAATATAATTTTCAGAATTTCCAGACATAATTTATATATGTATATATATATGTACGATTGGATTCTTATATTATTTGTTTTACAAACGCCTTCTCACCATGTCCAAAACCCTCTGCATATAAGTGGCGTTTTCACCTTTTTTATGATGAAAAGTTTATAAAAAATCATCACTAAATGTGTTCGGAGCAGATGGAATTAAACTTCTCTTATGCTAGTCCAAATATGAAATTTAGACGAATTTTCTGTTCACATTCGATAACCCTCCGACATTTTTGCAACGTTCCCTGCTGAAATGTGGCGCCATAAATGATAGCAAACTGATTATAGCATTATATATATATATATATATATATATATATATATATATATATATATATATATGCGTGTGTGTGTGTGTCTATATGTATGTATATGAATATATATTTTTAAGTTTGTGTATGTAAATATGTATGTATATATATGTGTGGATGAGTGGGTGTTTGTGTTGTTTGTGTATATATGTGCCTGTGTGTGTGTTTGTGTATTTAAATGTATATCTATGAATTCTTGCGTGTTGAAGTTGTATAGATTAAAACAAAAGGAAAAGAAAGTTTACCTTCCTGTGCATCCTGGCGTCTCTCGTGGTCGGTAACAAAAATCCGTTATCAGAAAAAAGGCCAGAAAAGCAAGTATTCCTTGTTATTAAAACATTTTTATTCTGTTAACATAATCTCTCACTCTCTCTCTCTCTCACTCTCTCTCTCTCTCTCTCTCTCTCTCGCTTTCTTACTCGCTGAGGAATCACAAGCTGTTACTTGTCTCACATTTGATCCTTTGCAAAATGAACAATCCCTGGTTTTATCTTTTCAAAATAAAAAAGAATCCCGAAATCAATATACGGCATCCATATCATTGAGAAGCATGTATGAGGCTAAGAAAAATTCAATCAGGATTTCCCAACTGATTATGAAACGGTAAACAGATCCTCAAAGCGGGAGACTGTAATTCAGTGAACTTAACGCCAAGCTAAACATGGCATTCATTCCACTGAGGATAAAAAAAACCTCACCGAAATAAAAGCACCAGGAGAATGGTACGGTAATAAAAGAGTGAAGCCAAGTAAGAGTTTTGGGTTCAATCTTTAATACTTCCATGCTACTGTTTTTGTATAATGAAAGTGCCTCATAATATTAAATATGAATCATAATAATTTTCACAGTGATTTTCACCCTTGTCAAGTCTAGATCGCCGTCCAATATCCAGAGTTGCAGTGTAAGGCGCCGTTCATCTAGATATGTATGGAAGATGACCGTTAACCCTGGATTGAAACAGGTCAAATTTCTAGAGTTCAGGGAAGCATTTATCTTTTTGTTTTCCAACAATGTAATAAATATCTATCTAATATTAGTTTGAGATTAATCCATAAAAGAATTAACCCTTGACTAGGTCAACAAAATTGACTATGAAAATTTAATTAATTAAAAGAAAATCGTTAGATTCATTACCTCCTGTAATTTGTAAAAATGATATTAATGCATAAATGAATCCAAAAAAATCTAATATAAATAATATTTAAGTAACTTGAAAAAATTAAAATAATATAAAAATATTTATTCAGTTTTGTTTATTAATCATAAAATTACGCATTTTAGCATCTTCGAACAACAACTCATATTTTCAGCTAGTCAAATGCAAACTTATAAGCGTTCTTAAATTTGAAGATTTTGAAAAACTAACCGTTTTGCTTTTGTCTGTAAATACTTGTTGCAAAATCAAATCTTTATACATGTCTTGATAAAGTCTTGATACACGTCTTGATATATATATATATATATATATATATATATATATATATATATATATATAGCTATCCATACCATCTGATGTGATATTGAAGTTTCACTGTCGAAACAAATGTACGATTTGTAGTGGACATTTATAAAAAAATATGTACATGTTCTAAAATATAATTTATAATAAATATTCACAGCTCTATATATTATATATCGAGCACTGCTTTAAATTAATGTTTTGGACGTTGTATATATATATATACTAAACAGCGGGAACTACAAACGATAGATATCAAACCACAACCAAACACGTACAGAAGTTTGAATATTTGAATATTTGGTAAGATTTACTACAAACGACGACATAATTTGCACCATAATCTGAAAGATGCCTTCAAAATTCTAAACAATTTTTTAGGAAACAAGAATTTTTTTCCACAGATGGATGGTGAAAATGAAAGCAACCAGTAAGTTTGGAGGAAAATGTGAACACTAAGGTCAGTTTTCATTTATTTATCCTAACACCCCATACCAAGCAGTAAAGTCACTAACACACAATTAAGGAGTGAGAAGAATAAGAAGAAAGAAAAAAAATAGTATTAACCCAAGAACACGAACCATGGGTATATAGTACCCAGCGCAAATGACGCCATTTTAATTACAATTTAATTACATAATTCATTACCTGATTTTCTTACCTAAATAATATATTTTTCAGTTGCAATTAATGTTAACTCAAAGTAAGAATTTGAAGTGCCTTCATGTAAAATATTTCAATAACAGATTTTTATTTAATATTTTTTTGATATTTTCAAATTGAGTATGATATACTTATGGTTACTGGTGTTGTAAATTTAATTGATGGTTAGTGTCCCAGGGTTAAAAAGCAAGAATAACACATGTGTAATTAAGAAGGCAATAGGTAACAATAGATAGGGCGTTTGAAGAGAGTTCCATGATCGGGAAATGCGAGAAAAATCACTTAGTATATAACATACGATTGCATCTCTGCAATTAAACTCTGATTTGATGAGACTTTACCATACATTCATACTACGTTTAAATTCATTTCAAATATTTCATCAGAACAATTAACAGAAAAGTATTTATGAGAAAAGCACAAAGAAGCTACATTACAACGCTGATAAAGGAACTGATAATAAAGGCTTAGGTCAGGACTAATAATATTTCTGATTCTTCTATGAACTTCATAAATAATCTTTAGATGAACTACAGGAGCACCTGATCATGCGAGGTAGAATTAGTTAAGGGATGTATACATTGTAGATTTATAAATAGGTAAGAGATATTCAGGGGAGACAGTGTATCAAATTTATTAGCAGGTGTCCTAGCAACGGGTTCATTATAATTTTTCTACTTCCTGTCAGCCATTCTGATGAGATGCAGTAAGGTTTCTTTCAGATGATTGAGAGAGAGACAGTTTTCGTATTGGAAGCGTTAAAATTATGAAGTCTTTCCTTGCCCCTGTAAACAACAAACATTAAAATTTTAGGTAAGCATTAAATTAAAACTTATCGCACCTTATGGCACTCATATACTTAAAAACAAAGTTATTTAAAATTATTACAGAATATGTTGAGTTGGGAGAATCTTGAGTGTTCGAAACTCACACGACATATAATGGCTAGAAAGAAATAGCGTATAACCTTTAAAAAATAATTTCACGGCTTCTGCTCCGATGAACTTAGCTCACTGATGTCCCTTATATAGAAATTTACTCGAGCCACAAGATTAGCAACTAGGTCCAACCCTTTTACTGTGAAACAAATGAAATATAAAAGCAAATTCTACTCCTTCAGATTCTTTTCTCGCACTTCCTGCCAGTGGAATTCCCTTCCATTTACTTGCTTCCACAATAGCTACAATCTCCAAGAATTTAAATGTAAAGTCAATAGTCATCTCCTATCTCACTAACCTGCATCCTGTCTCTCATGCTAATTTCTCCGTACACTACACTCTCATCAGTACTCTCACCTTTTTCACATCCTCTTCCTGCCACCCCCTGTATTCTGTCACTCCTTCTCATAACTTTCCTTCTATGTAACCCCCTGCAAAACAGTTGCAATAAAATGCTTTGCTCGAGGTGATATGATTATAAACAAAATCATTAAAAAAAACTACTAGACTGGCTTTTGATGATAGAACATTGATTAGGATGGTTTGTGCAAACATTGATAAGGAATGGGAAGTTATGGAGGGCCATGATTACGTAAGTCGTGAAAAATGAAATTAAACAAAAGAAGAATAACTACTCGAAGTTAGGTGCATGAATGGGAACAATCTTTATAAGTTGATATTCTGTATTAATACGTTTTATCAATATCACGATGCGAAGGAATTTGAATCGATAAGAGAAACACCATCATATTTGAAGGTGTGACTGCATCAGCGAGCGGAGTTAACATTCTTTGAAGCCGGCTTTAGGAAGACACTGCTGGAGCATACAATGCATCAGAAGAAACAAGTGCGCATTCATGAATTTAATAAAAAGCTTAGGATTCTGGGCGCAACCGGCAATTCATACACACTGACATGCTCACACACATATTTACCAAACCTCATACGCGCAAATGCTTAGCAAATCAATAGCTTCGACTACTTCGAGATAATCGATTTCCTGGTTTTGTAATGCCGATGTCAGTAATAAAAGATATCGACAACTCATTTTCGTGCCGTACTAAACGAGATTCGCTTTTCATCCTCTATAAATATTTTAATGGTGTTTTTTTCGGATGAACTTTCTTTTTGGTACATCCATTTCACAAATGAAACGCAATGCTAGACTGGCATATCGGTCTCAAAATATCACTCCTGAAATTGCAGGTTTTAGCCATGAGAATATTTGCTAATATTTTATTCTCCCGCCTTTCTTGTTTGTGAAAATGGCTTGTGGTTTCCTACTTTCTGTTGTGGATTCCGATTGAGGAACTGCACAAAAATAATGAACAACAAAACAGATATTTGAGATAAAATAAGTTATATTAAACGTAAAATCACAGACCTGAAAGCAGGTTTTTAATCCAGGATTACAGTTAGTAAGGAATATATGCATAGAAGTTTTTGAAGTGAAGCCGTGCTGGATTTATTATATCCGTGTAATATTATTCCGTTTAAGTGGTGCTCAGAGCTACTATGACTACTGACACGGTATTCTCTGTGTAACTTCAGTATCTCTCGGTAACTTACGGATCTCGTACGGTACTCGTACTGTTCTCCAACGGTGCACTCATGGATCTGACTTATCTCACTATGGCAGGAGTATATGCATACTCAAGTCGAGTCCTTTATCATAAAGAAAGGGGAGATCCCACAACACTTTCCTTTAAAATGACCTTTAAATACGTAAATACAATGTCAGTCCGTCTCTTTTATATCCGTTTTTACATTTCCGCTTTCGAGACATGACTGACTGCGCACAAGGTTATCCCGCAGTAGCTTGAAATTGCTTTCTACTGGTTGCCCGCCAAGGTCATAGAAAGCCATCTGTCCTGTTATTTTACTCATTGCTAGATGGGGTAAAATGTATTATATTATTAAGTAATAATTAAGGTGGGGTCAGTTTGTTACTTTCTAAGAATATAAAACTGACCCCTCATTTTCTGCAGAGTAAAAGCTTTAATCATGTTAAGGTAAATTCTTTGCTCAGGTTATCTTATTCTATCTGCAGAAAATTGCTGAACATGTTTAACCAGAGCTTCAGTGCGGCTTCCAATTAAAACTATCAAAAGTAGACATAGTGTTCTCGCTCTGTCAAGGGGAAGAGCCGAAAACAGCAGATGCCCGTATACGTCACTTTCCTCGATCTGACCAAGGCATTCGCCCTCGTTAGTAGAGAGGTCCTCTTCAAAATCCTTTTTGATATTAGCTGCCGACCAAAGCTGTAGAGCTTGAGTGAGTACTTCCAAAATGACATTCGGAGTTTAGCTGTATCAGTTCGGATCCTATCTGCAGCGGAGTCAAACAGAATTGTGTCTTCGTTCCCACTCTCTTCGCAATCTTCTTTGCGTTACTTCTGAATCACGCCTTCAGCACATCAAGGGAAGGAATTAACCTGCATACGAGATCAGATTGCAGGCTTTTCAATCTCGAGCGTCTCAGAGCCAGGACCAAAGTACGAAAAGTCCTTATCAGAGATATGTTGTTTGCTGATAATACGGCATTAGTATCCCACATCCAGAGTGAACTTCAATCACTGATAGATTATTTCTTTTAGGCCTGCGGAGATTTTGGGCTGACTCTTAGCTTGAAAAAAAATAAGCGTCCTGGGTCAAGGTACCACAGCACCACCGGCCATCAACATCAATCACTATGAGCTGGATGCGGTTCATCAATTTGCCTACCTTGGATCTGCCAACACTGACAATCTCTTCCTGGATATAGAGCTTGACAAGAGAATTGGGAAAGCAGCCAAAACACTTGCGCGTCTCACAACACGTGTTTGGACTAAATCCAAACTAACACTGAAGACAAAGATGGCAGTGTACAGCCTGTGTCATATTCACACTGCTATGCAATGATATATGGACCACGTACCTCAGGCAAGAAAGGCGTCTGAACACTCTCCATGTGAGAATTATCCGACACATATTTGGAATATTATGGCAAGACAAGGTGCGTAACACTGAGATCCTGTCTCTCACGGGTCTACGCACGTTGTTTACACTCCTTAAACGCGACATGGACGCTCTGAGTATAAACACGGAGCCATGGGAGAGCGTAGCAGTCAGCCGGACCAAATGGAGAGTTTGCAGAAAGCAAAGTAACAGCTCAGAGAGACCAGAAACAAAACAAAAATGCAGCCTCTGCAACAGAGACTATTTCTCCCACATCGGCCTCTACAGTCACAGACACCGATGCTCGAGACAAGGAGACAACTAGTCTGTTGGCAATGGAGGGCTACAACTGCGGTGCTTCTTTATATGATTCATTCCGTTACGTTCATCGGTGATATTACACATGATTATATATATATATATATATATATATATATATATATATATAGATATAGATAGATAGATAGATATATTAGTGTTATGATAATAAATTATGGGGCTGCAAATCAAAAGTGTTCAGGTTTTGTTGGAAATGCACCTACATCAGGCAGTTAAATATTGTCAGATTATATATATGACCCTGTAAATGAACAATTTCCCTACCTGATGATGGTACACTTGTCACCGAAACATGAAAGCACATGAGTTGCAGTCCGATACGTATGTATGTTCTGTTAAACCATATATATATATATATAATTTGTGTGTGTTGTGCTTGTGTCTGCGAGCGTGTGCTTGTGTTTACGTTCAATGTCATTGATTCGCTAAATGAAATTGTTTTATGTTCAGAAATTTCCAGTTTTCATTCAGTATTAGAAAGGAAGAAAGTTCATTTCATTCAATAAAAGTTTACGCGAGGAATATAACTGTTGACATCATGTCCTGGGGTTACCCGTTGGTATTACGCGGGTGATAACTAATGTATTTCTTTCATGCGGATAGTCGTGTTTGTCGAGGATTGGATCACAATCAAGCGATTATTGAACTTAATCCTATGCTTACGATTCCTACCATGATACTTGTCCTTCTGTGAATAATAGCTAACCTGAGACATTAAATGAAAGCTTATGCAACTAAAAGTCTCTGCCCTGGTTTTTCTCAAGATTATCACGTGTCTTCAGTTCGGGTAATACTTCTTGCCATTGATACGAGCTTCTATCAAACACAGACTCCTTCACAAAGGAATCATTAGAAGATTATGGTTATCCTTCAAGGGAAGTATAGAGGCTCGGAAATGGATTTTGTGAGTAGACAAACAAATATGAGAGTGACTGTAAGACGATTGGCGTCTCCACAAACAGGAAGCCTGCTAAGGAAGTGAACATATTTCTTTCAAATTAGTCCGAAGAAATGATGAATGATTTCACTAAATTCAATATTTAAAAGAAAGATTCAGTTCCTGACCGGAAAAGAGAGTATAGATACCGTCATGTTCAGTCTCTGTCGAGCCTTCTGTTTTTCGCTTTCTTTCTTTCTTTCTTTCTTTCTTTCTTTCTTTCTTTCTTTCTTTCTTTCTTTGTCTCTCTCGATATATCATGGTTACGTTGTGTATACGACACGCTAAAATATAACTGCCTCTTCTGATCCTGCTTAGCTTAGAGATAGAACCGCCGACTGATGTCAGTTCTGTCGGGTTTCAATCCTGGCAATTAGTTGTCTGACTGTACTAAATGGCAATCTGTAGATGACTATATATATATATATATATATATATATATATATATATATATATATATGTATGTATGTATGTTGTGTGTGTGTGTGTGTGTGTGTGTGTGTGTGTGTGTGTGTGTGTGAGTGTATGTTAATGCATTTGAATTTTGAATAGAGAATGGGTGAGCTTCAGTGTTGAAGACCCACAACACATGTGGGTCTTCAACACTGAAGCTCACCCATTCCCTATTCAAAATTCAAATGCATTGAATCCGATTTCTAAGCATTAACTAAAACCTCAGTTTATATTAATATATGTGTATCATTTTACAGGTTATTTTCAGTGAATAATCGTATTTAAGCAAATCTTATAAAAGAAATAATGTTTAGATTAGTGTCCTCCAGAAATTTTCTAAAAAAATTAGCATACCAGGATGAAGAAATGCCATGAACTCAATAAAAACACAATGTTATAGTTTCTGCTGTTTTTAAGGGGAATAACTACATATTCTTTTGGTTAATTTATTAAATATTTTAATCTTTCTAGCACGTTCGAAATTATCTTGTACGTGTCTGACAAATGAGCTAATATAAATGAACACAGAATATGAGAGATAGTATGACACAATGCTAATTGCGAAAAAGTATTGGAAGCTATGGAGAGAAAATCATTCACCTAGTATTTAATATAAATAGCATATAAAAGAAAATAACTTATTGATATTACTTCTTCATACTTTCAGGTATATAAACATTACTCAGGCATAATTTCAGACGAGATATTGTTATATTCATTGCAGAAGTCATTGGCAATAGAAAAATATTTTTTGTTCAAATAAAAAACAAAAACCTCAATCGATCCAACAGTTTTCTTGACTCAGCTTAAATTAAATCTACTGGGAAAATTTGTTTTCTGTGTGTCTCACGAGAGTCAAAGTAAAAATTGCATTTCAGATCTATAGTTGCTGAAGAATAGCTACTACTCAAATTTAGGGAAACCTAATAAGTAATTTCAATATTGCTTCGAAATATACGTCATTGACTAAAGCAAGAAATATGGCACACTCAGTTGCGGGTAAAAAATGTATTTATAACTAAGGGTCAGTGAAACTGGCTGTTATGATAACCTCTTACCTCAGAATGTTATGATAACCTCTTACCGCAGAATGTTATGATAACCTCTTACCTCAGAATGTTATGATAACCTCTTACCTCAGAATGTTATGATAACCTCTTACCTCAGAATGTTATGATAACCTCTTACCTCAGAATGTTATCATTCTCTTATTTAATCACCTGCATCATATATGAAATAGGTTATCACATGGTTTCTAGAAGAGGCTAACCTCATAAAAGATTTAGAGGTAAAAAATAAATTTCTATTAATAAATTAAAAGTAATCAAATCATTAGTTTATTCTTCAACCACAAAACAATTCTTTGAGTCGACTAAATAATACAGGCGATAAAATAATTTTTCTACGTTAAAATCTTCTGATCAAATATTCTGAATACAAGTACCAGGCGATTGTAATCTTACAGAAAGATAAGAGTAGCTGAAATAAACACGCTTTACAACGGACATATATATAAGAATGTCTGAATGCACAACACATCGGAACTTGAAGAAGATGGCCAAGAGTTGCAGGTCACAGCAATTGCCACTGCAGACAGATGAAAGCAAGAAAATGGAGCTATAATTAGCTAATGATCTCAAAAGCTGACCAAAAGAAAATAAAATTGAAAAACGTTGCCTGCTCTAATGAGCTTCGATTTCTGCCCAGCATTTGGACAGTTGGCTAAAGTTTCGTCTAAATGAACAAGATCCAGATTTGTATCAAGAATTGATGTTGCGGTAATGTTGTAATGACGTGGGCAATATATTGTTGGCACATATTGGGAGTCACAATATAAATAAAATATTGTTTAAATAAAATAGTCTATTTTACGCTTGAGATCTTCGGATCAGGCTGCTTATTTTATAATTAAAACCACTAACATCAAAAACCTGCAATACGAACTCTGGTAAAATAGGGTTACTGAATGTTAGGTTTATAAGTCCCCTACATTCAGTTGTTCTTGAGGACAAATGATCTAGTAGATAGTTCCTGTGACTTGACTCAAAAGATTTCGAGGTCAATACCAGGCTACAGCAATGGTGAACTTCCAGGGTTAGAGGGAGATAACTCATGACTACCAGAAGAGGCTCTAAGCAAGAGATGAAATCATATACCCCAGTGATTGTAATAAAGGGTTCAGTGCAAAATCCCTAGCACCTGAAGACAACGTCCAAAACGTCGTACAGATGACAACAAAGATCAGGACAATAGTCCGAATAATGTAAATACTACAATTAAGAAATAGTTAAATATTTGTTTATGGCATACGGTATGAAATATCAGTGTTAAAATGATCTCAGGTTGCACCGGATCTCAATCCCAGGAAGTGTCATGGGACCTAAAGGGAGATTTGAATATTAGTTGCGCAGCCAGCCAATCTAAAAGAATTGTCCCATGCTAGAAAAGAGAATGCACCCCGAAGAACTTTTCAAGAATTTCGACGAGGCTCTCCCATGCAAATATGAACGGACATAAATCAAGGTGTAATTCATTCGTTGATTTTGTTTTTGCTTTATCAAGATTTTACCGTTTATTTAAAGCGTCATAAAATATTTTTAGTTTGTTTGAATTTTTAACAATAATAATGATTTACTGAAACAAACTTGCACTAAATGGCCCTTCGCTAGAGGGACAGACAGAGAAGAGGTGAATTCATGCCATTCTCAAGGGGGGTATTTGTGCGCAAATGAATATAACAGTCACGACTGGAATTAGATCTTTTTCCAATTCTGGGTTGTTAGTCATTACTACACTGGCGCATCCAAGCTTCCAGCACCTGATATTCACAAGTGATCAACCGTGTAAGTCGTGACCAGACTCGTCATTGCTTAACTTCGCTGATCTTACGAGAACCGGTGTTTTAACGTGGTATCCCCGTAATCTGCTAAACGCATGGTGGATTCAACTGAACACTAAAATAATATAGATAATAATGTCCCTGTTGAGTGTAAATAAAGTTTCTTGATATCACCCATTAACTAATCAGCGTTAGTTAATTTTATTAAACTGTCGTTTATATAGTTATCCGTGTCTATTTCTGAGATAATGTGTTGTAACTTCGCTCTTCATACAGCCTTGAGATTTGAAAAAGAAATCTCTCCACCGGCGGTCGAGAGCAAGGGGAAATTTACTCGCCCAAAAATCATTTTACTCGACCGACTCCATTTTCTTAATAGTCGCATTACGTAAACATTGTGTGAATCTCTGACGGAAAACAAATATGAAATTAAAATTTCGAACGTGTTACAAAGGATTTTTTTTTTTTTAATAATAAATAACAAAATTTGATCTCCTCTCTTAAAAATAGCATAAATATTTTGATAATAGAACTTTGTTTTTATTAAAGTGGAGCTTTTTAACATCATGATATTCTGTTTTGTTTTTTTTTGGCGGGGGTTGAGGGGGGCATTTTTAGTGGAGTTTCTTTCTTCTGCTTGACTACAACCTCCATTTATTTGATGATAAAAAATAACAAATTTGATTTTCCCAACGATTTCCTATAAAAAAATTACTTATTTGTATAATTTGTTTTTGGGTGCGTGGTTAAAAGAAGTCTGCTTATTTTTTTACTTTCTTCCCAATGTTCGTTTTTACTTTCCGAAAGCGGGGAGAAAATCTAGGATAATATTCTTCAAAATATTTTTTTCTAAAATCTGTGAGCATCTTTAATCTGGGCGACATATACATTTTGGCTCAGCTCTGGAAGCGTTAATTAAACGAATATTTACACGGACCGGCACAAGAAAAGCCAAGAGTTCAGTAACGTCATTGGAAGTTATTCTAAGTAACTTGTGAATCTTCAATGGCATACTTTTCGGTTGTAAAAAGAATCAGATTTCCTTTTATTTTCTATCGACCGCGGGCGAGTAAAGCAATAAAATTTAATCTCCCAATTACGTTTTTAATCGACTGAGTCTATCGGACGAGTAAAATCTCAAAGGCTGTCTTCATATTGTTCGGGCTGCTGTACTCTTCTTTTTTGTCATATTTACGACGTTTCGATTATTGAACTCTTCGGCCTTCTTTAGATGATATATACGTTTGAATTGAGAACCGAATCTTTTATTTTGTCCACGGAGGTAGATTATTCTAATTTCACGCGCCATCCGTTTTTGGATATTTCAGTTTCAGTTAATTCCATTTTGTAACCCAACTCTCCAATGGTGTGTTCCATCTGCAGTGGCTAGATATTGAACTCACAAATCTATGCGTCAATCATTTTGTGAATCACTCAACCAAGACTTTCGTTTTTGAACATCAGTGAATGAATCTTTCTACTTATAAATATAATGTATCAGTTATTCTTTTACCAGAGCTCATATTACAATTTTTATTGTTGCTCCTCTCTATGTCTCTGTATTACAGGTTGCCATATATTATTCATATTTATACTTGGCCGGCTTATGAGAATTTTGTTGCTTAGCATATGCTCGGAATACTTAATTGTTCGTATTTTCAAATCATTTCAAATTCATACCACAGAAGACGTTGATCTCTCTTTCATTTTCTAACATATATCACTTGAAGAAAGTCGGAGAGTACAACGACCGGAATGTCGTCAATATACCAATAAAATTAATGGCAAATGTTCGGGCGAATGAATGTAAATTATGTTTATAAATAGTTAATCATTGGTAATCAAAGGTAATAATATATCTCAATTAAATTACAGTTTTATAGATCAATATTTGCATTATCTTTGACAATGCTTCGTTGGAACGGGAAGAATTTTCTACTAAGATAGCGTTTGTCAATAACAAATAGTGTTAGTTCTATTATGTGTTTAAATATTGGAGAACTTCCAAATTGGTTTATTTTATAAATATTAAAACTGTCAAATTTTAACATTTTCCATATACAGTGTGTAGGAAGATATAATTTTAATTGCTCTCTGTCAAAATTCAGGCATCCTCATTATTCCGTCATTGTAAGAGAAATTTTTTTTATCGGCAAAAATTACTGGACACGGTAATCATAACTGCCAAAGAATCGTACAGTACGATGGGAACAATAGATTAACGTATCCGTGCGGTAGAAATTGACAGCCATTGTCAGAAAATTTTAATAGTAAGAAAAAAGAAAAAGAAACAAAACATGGAAAAATTTATCAAGATTTAATAACACAGAAATAAATTTAAAACTAAAATGAGCAGCTTAATTCATTTTATAAAAGACAACATTCAAGACTGCCCCAGCATTATATAGAAAGTGTCTTCGGCAATCCTGAGCTAACACAAACCACTCGGTATAATCGGGATTACGGCCTGATGAGATCAGTAATGGCTGAAGGCTGAAAAGCAAGTACGTGGTAAATATTTTGAAGTTTCGTATATTTTTGGCACTGCATATTCAGGTTTTTGATTGGCCATTGATCACATTTCTTTTAAATAACCACCTACTGTTATAACAAGTACCCATTTATATATATATAATATATATATATATATATATATATATATATATATATGCATCGGTCATTCAATAATTAATTAGAACGCTCTAACTACTGGTGCATGATACATCATACGCTAAAAGTCTGTCTCCTTCTACCGAGCGCCCATAGCTCAGAAGTGCAATCGCCGACTGACGCCAATTTGGTCGGGTTTCAATCCTGGGCAAAAAGCAATCGGATTTCTAACCGATTGCTTTCTAATAGCGAAACAGATCTGTCTGCAGACAGGCCTGTTTCGCTGTATCATTATATGAACATTATTTTTAATCGATACTCGTATTTGAGTAGATCATCTTTTTTTAATTAAATAGTATATCTGTTTCTACCAGCCTGATTATTTACGATGGAGTTTTTATTACGAAAATATGTGTTATTCGGCGGAATTCGAACCTGCGACCTCTATCAACATAGGGAAGCCTTTAATTGATCTGGCGCATCTTAGACCACTAATGTACCATAGTTTAAACGAAGTCAAATCAAGCCTATATAATACAATTTTCGATTCAAAGCAAATAGCCATCTCTGCCCTGAAATATAACGTAATGTTAACAAATGTAAACAGACAATGTTAAGGAAAATCCCGAAGATTAACAAAATGGTTTAACACCCGACATATTGAAATAATTTGTTTACACATTTTTAATAGATACTCGTATTTGCTATAGCCTTGTATAAGCAACCGACTAACTTACTGAACTCTAAGACTGAAATACTGAATAAATTTAGGTATAGGACGCCCGGGCTATTAGAATAGGCCAGTCTGTCGTGGTATAGTACCTTATTGTTTTCGTCTTTGTCTTCTATCCTCTTTCAGTAAATTAAAAGTAAAAAATTGTTAACCTCCCCCTTCTTTGTGTTGTAGTTTCTTTAATTTTTTATTCACGTAGATTGTCTTGATTACCTATTTATATATCGTATATAGGTACGTTCGTCTGGCTCATTAGGTGCTATATATATATATATATAGCTATATATATATTAGGGTAGCTTGATTTTTCACTTTTTTAAATTTATAAAAAAATATCACGACACCGAAAGATGTGTATGGATCCATTAAATACTGATATAAAATATTAGATCAAACACTTCAACGGTTTTTTGAGCGTTTGGCATCAAAGATCGCAGATAAAAATATACTGAACATTCCTCGTTTTCGCAAGATTTGGCTTGAATACTAGTGAGAAAACCAAATAATTTTAGTATTTAAATCAAGGAATGTCATTTTATTTTATACAAATGATATTAAAAAAATGATGACTAATCTTCAAATTGAAAATCCGTCCTCCCATTTTCAGTATGTATCTGCTTTAAAAAAAACATGAATTAAACAGTGATATTTGAATACCTTAAATGTTTTTTCTGTTATAAGTGAAAATATAACAAACAAACAAATAAGGAAAAACAAACACTATTTTAATAGTGCTTAATATATAGAGTCAAATTGCTCCATATAAGAGCCCTTATACAAAAATGCTGGTCTCAATTTCTGGCTCAAAACTTTGGCTGTAATATGTTGATGCCTTGCTTCAAAACTTCCTTGTGTATTTCTTAAAGTGATCTGTTGGATTTCATGAGGCTGCTTCTTGATCTTCTGGATCATATTAAAAATGTGCACTTGCTGATTGTGGAACTTATTTCTTTTAATTTTAAACCATCAAGTGGCATATACACATTTACAATAAAACTTATTAAACTGTGGAGTTTTGTTCTGAGCTTTTGTGGGTATGTGCCACGACTCAATAAACGCATAAGCCTGATGGCCAAAGTTAACCACCTTGCCTGGTTTAAAGGACCAATTTTCCAGGAGGCATATCTAGAGTCAACCTTACCTCTAGAAATATCCACTGTGTATTCATACAGGAGTCTTTGGTCACAACTAAGATCATGTATTTCACCAATTTTCAAAATCAAATGCAGAGGACTGCTAATAGTGGAAAATGATATTTGTGGTAAATCATTTGAGCATAATTTTCCCAGAGTAACACTGAATGCTGTAGAGCCTTTTGTGCAACCATATATGTTTTTGAAAAGAGCTCTGAAAGGTAGTTCATTATGGTGCAAATAGCAACAATTGCATGAAGATTTTTTTCTTTTTCTAAAATTGCAACCATTCCACCTTCACAGCCTGTGTTAGCATTAGTGTTTTCAATAAGGATAACCTTGATAGTATTCTCACTGTTGAATTCATGCAAAACATCCACTACTTGTTCTGCATGAACAACATCTGTTGCACTAATATTAGGGAGAACTATGTATCAGATATTGACTTTCATGTTGTGCCTCCTTTGTAAAAGTTAAATGGCGTTCTGGTTCCTTAGTTCTTTCATAGTTTTCTGTTCATTTTCCTCCTCAATTTCCTCATAGAGCAATGTGTCCTTATTCATTCTCCCATCAACTGCAATACATATAAGGTTTCCACACCTTCATCATGTTTTTGTTGGGCAGTTGTTTTCACTGTAGACTTTGCCCTATCAACTTTGCATTTAGCTATAATATCTTTCATATTAATATTTGGTATAAGAAGGCCTATAGCCTTCAAATCCAAGAGCAAGGAATTGACTAGGTTAGCTATAAGATTAGTAGATATGTTCCCCCTAACTAACTTGAAAGCATAACTTTGAAATTATATGGGCCTTTTGGATGTCTCCTTCGCAGCAAATTCTTTTCTTCTGGTTTTTCACTTGGAGGATGAGTAAGAGGGGGAAGAAACATTAGCCTGAACATTTGCTGTTGAAGCTGTTGGTGATGAACCTAAATTTTTTCTTAACCTCTCTTTCCCTTTTACTTTTTTATAGCACTTTTATCAACAGGTCCAAGCTGGAAAGTGCCCTTAGACCCTAATTTGCATCTTTGATCCTTTTAGTTATTCACGATCCTGAAATACCTATAAAAAAAAATGTACTAACAGAAATGCAATTCCACAAATATTTTAAAAATAAATTTGATAAAATTTGAAATAAATACATTAAATTAGAAGTAATGTTTACTTACCTTAAAGTAGCATTACTTCCGAGATTAGCGCGTAAACAGGCTTTTTAATAAATAAATATTAACTTTAAAAATATAAACAAATCAGAATAATTATAAGACTTGAATTTTTCATTAAAATAAGACTTAACTATTAAAAAAATACAAGAGATATTCGTGATAATTAAAAGCGTAAAAAAGTAAACTAAGTAAAAACAACCGTTTAGGGGGGGGTAATTTCAACAGGTGAATACCATAAAAAATTCCAATAAATAAAACGGCATACGTAAATAGTTATTTGTATATTAAACTAAATATCATAGTGTTTTTATTTCTTTTTAATTTTGATGTTTTCATTTAATTTCTTAAAAAAAAATAAAATAAAATAATAAAATTAAACTTAAAATATCTATTATTAAGCTTATTGTATTTTTTCTTATTGTTAGGACTCGGGTTTTATTTAAGCGACACGTGTTTCCGGTGACACCTATATCGCGATAAAAATCCCAATTTATTTCGTCTTTAAGTTTAGAAGGAAAAATTTCTTGTGGTAACTCTTGACATTATTTTGCAACTTTCTTCAAGTGCGATTTTCTGCAGTTCCAAAATCGACCTACCCTATATATATATATATATATATATATATATATATATATAGCTAAATCCACTGCTAAGAAGGTTGGGTCATTATGTCGATCCAGGATGTTTTTTCCGCCTGAATCAATCCTGCATATATACAAGTCAACCATCCATCCGTGCATGGTGTACTGCTGCCATTTATGGTCGGGCGCCGCTGCCGTTCACCTCAGTGTTCTCGACAGGCTCCAAAGGAGAGTCTGTAATGTAATAGGTACTGACTTTGCGGCTCGACTGCAGCCACAAAGGCGAAATGTGGCCTCCCTTTGTCTGTTCTATAAATAGTTTCATGGCTTCTGCTCGGACGAACTTAAAATCACTGGTGCCTCCTCAACAGGCGTTTACTCATGCAACCAGATTGGCAACTGGGTCCCGCCCATTCAGTTAGGTTAGCCAAATACAGACGACAATTCTACTCCTGCAGCTGCTTCTCTCGCACTTCCCGCCTGTGGAACACTCCTATATTCTTGCTTTTCTGATGGCTACAACCTCCAAGAATTTAAATGCAATGTCAATACTCATCTATTAACCACTGGATTCTAGCTCTCTCCCCACCCCGTATATCCTTCCCTTTCTCTCCATCTATGTCATCACACCTGCATTCTCATCTTTCTATTGCTCTTTTCTAACTGGTCTGTATTCCTCACTCTCTTCTAATTAATCTTTTTACAGTTATTTAGCCCCCCCCCCCCCGCACATTAGTGGCATTTCCGCCTTGCTCGGGGTGAAATGATTAATATATGTATATATATATATATATATATATATATATATATATATATATATACAAATTAATACTGAACTAAGAAAATTGCAACGTTCGAAACAATAAGTTAGACAGTGTTCAATATAAAAATCAGGCAATGAATATTTTTTATTAACTATTACTTTAGAACATATACAAACTACTACAAAATTGTACATTTTGCTTCGACATTGAAACAACAATATATCATCAGCTAGTTAATAATATCATTATTAATTACCTCATGAGACATTCTTCTTTCAATGACGAAACGAAATGTGAAGTTTTGTAGTAGTTTTTAGCTTGTACATGCTTTAAAGTAATAATTAATATATATATATATAGTTTTAAACTCTCTTCATGACCGTGCCAATGGATTTAACAATCTGTAATATTTCTGATGCGGCCTTGGTTTTAAGACCACTCAAAAAAAAACATGAACGCAAAAGACTAGGTTAAATACATATATTGACAACAATAGCAAGTACAATACAACACAAATACAGATAGTCAATCAAATATAAGCGCTTATCAGAGTCTTGGAGTATCGCAATAATGCTTCTACTACAGTTACCCTACTTAGTCCATCGCCATGTACTGTCTCCTGGCCTAAATAGAATCTGGATGAGTACACTCTGATATGTGGGTAATGCTCCCACAACACCCCACCCCGAAAGAGTTTTCTTCGTGGAGAACTATCAGTATTTTTTCTCTTCGGGTCTATGCACAGAGGGTCTGTAATTTTTCTTTTCCGATTAGATCTTTTCTCTGGTGCAACCAGAGGGGGTTCTAAATAAAAGTTATCACAGATTATATCGATTGGTTCTTCACTTATGGTTGGCAGTTCTTCCGTGTCGTTAAATCGACATTTTTTCAATTGATTCAGGTGTCGCTTGTGCACCGTTTTTGGACCCTGTATTATATATATAAGGTTCCCGATTCTGTGCTTTATTGATCCTACCTCCCAGAATGTCATGTTATTTTTATATGACTTGAATAATACTTTCTCGCCACATCTGTAATGATTCTTAAGAGGCGTTATGATCCTTTTGAACCTTGCCTGTCTGGGTATCAACTTGTCGAAGACTGATTTAATCTTACTTGAGAACATCACCTCGGCCAGTGACTGATTTTTAGGTGTGTTTGTGTTGGGAGTGATGCGGAAAACTTTTAAGAATTGTTACAAAGCTTGATCGGTTGGTGTGCATTGTGCCTGCTTCAGAGCCCTTTTGATTGTGTCCACAAACCTTTCCGCTAAGCCATTAGACCAAGGGTGATATTGTGGAGCTGTCAAATGTCTTACATGAAAAGGTTCGCAAAAATTCTTGAAATCACTGGACGTAAACTGTGTTCCGTTATCAGAGACAATTGTATCCACCACGCGGAACCTTGCGAAAAATTCATGTGTATAAAAGATATGTGCAATTCGCCTTAGAACTTCTGGCCACTTGGAATGACTGTCTACCTTTATTAAGTAGTAGTAATCTTCTATCTGACCCGCAAAATCTATGTGAATGCGTTCCCATGGGTGTTCAGTCTTTTGCTATGGTTAGTGGGCTTTTGGCAGCTAATGCGCAACCTTTACATGATTCCACTGCGTTGATAATATCCTTATCCATGTTCGCCCAAGAAACGTATCCTCTCATTAAGCTTTCCATGCGGTTCTTCCCTGGATGTCCGGCATGAAAGTCTCTCAGAATTTTTTTCTGTAGAATTTTAGGGATTACTACTCGATCGTTGCATAAGGAAAATACTTCCGGCACATTTTTATCCTTTAATTTTATTTTTTGTTGATACAATAAAATCATCTGACAAAGCCTCTCTTTTAATGCCTGACAAAGAGACTGGTTATTCTCCATAATGATGGTTATCATACCTTTTATTTCCCCGTCTGTTCTCAGTGTTGCAATTATTGAGTCCTCGAATACTTCCTTGTTTTCCTTGATAAGCCATCTGCATGGTAGATCTTTTCCGATGATAGATGTTCTGTTTTGAAATTGTATTTGAGTAAGTTAGTACTCCAACGTATCAAGCTGTTGGATGTATATACAGGTAGTCCTTTTTTATTTCCATATATTGCTAATAATGGCTTGTGATCAGTCTGAAATATGAATATATGGAAATTTGTAGTAGCAAAAATAATCCTTAATGCCTCTTTTTTTAATTTGTGAGTATTCCAGCAAAAGAGTGGCCGCTGTATTCCGCCAAACGGCGAAATCAAGAAGCACACTCGCCAAGGGATTAGGGTGGCGGTAAAGTAATTAATGGAATGGGGCAATAAAAACGCAGAAACAGCCAAGAGAAAAGGAGGCCAAAACAAACTGGAGAGGTTGGGAATCTCGACTTGGATCATAACAAAAGAGAAAGCCGGGAATAGACTAGGAATACAGTCATTCATATTAACTAGGTACACAAAAAAAGCTACCTTAACCAGAGGAGGGTTCCAAGAGAATCCACCCCGATGTAACCAGTAGATGTAAAAGAGAAAATCAACGCGATCCCCGTTCACGCGAACCAGGCTCGCCACATTTACCCACCTTTTGCTGAAGTCGGTCGAAGTCAAACGTTTTCAATCAGTTCTAATCCTTATTTTGAGCTGATGCTCAAAATATCGGATCAGATCCAGATGTGAAAGACGCTGACCTCTTAAAAACCTCCTCTATTCGCGTCGTCCAAATCAACATTTGAGCGGTGGCTAGTAGCAACAGTAACACCATACCCTTCATTCCAGAAAACGGGGGCGACACATTGTCGCAGGCAAATACACGATCAATGAGCACAAGCAATCGCGGCGCGATACGAGCAGTCAACTCGCCGATCCGGTCACATAGAGGGTGAACCCGCGAACAATGGTAGAAGGCGTGCGAAGGAGTTTCTTCCAAGCCAAGGTTGCAGCGTTCACAATCTGGCAAATCCTCCAGGCCCCATATGAAGGCCTTGTCATTGAGAGGCAACCGATTCCGAGCCAATCGCCAGGTGAGCGAAGGGCTCCAACCGCCGAAAAAAATGAGACGCGCTCCTCCTGGTCGTTGGGCGCATAAACCGCAACCAGTCGAAACGCATTGCATTTCACTGCAATATCGGCCACGATCAGCCGGCCCTCGGCAGCGACATGGACAAGATCCACCTTCGCGTCCAGGTACGGATAACCAAAGAAACTCCTCTGGCCAGCCAGTTTCCAAATGCTGAATAGACGACAAAGTCGTTAGACAGTACACATGCATCGGCCTTGCAAAAAAAGTGAGTCTCTTGGATCGCGGCGACAAGAGGCCCCGAAACAGGCGGGCAACCTTACTCTGATCCCTAAGGTCGTTCATATTCAAGCTGGCTAACTTAATTAACATCTTTTAGACCTGTAAAGAGAAAGCAAAAAGTTACTCCTGGTCACATGCCGAGAGGAAATCTATGGCAGTAGGGACCCAGACGAATTGTCCCAGCCTTCCACAACCAATACCAGACGTAATACGTCCGTCCTGGACAATCCCCTCGACCTCCATGGGTTATGTTAGTTTTATGGCCTTGTAAAGAGAGGGTTGGAGGATTACAGGGACCCTCTCATAACAAAAATGAGACAATTTTTGCAGATATTTATTTCCTGTCTGAACCATTTTTATTTTTGGAAATGTATCTACGGCTTCCCAGACTTTTAAGTTACCCCCGGTGTTTCTAATTAGTGAAGTACCTCGGGATGTCTGGGAAATTTGCCGGATCCTCGACTGAATTTCCAACAATGGATGTTAGTTTGAATAGTGGCCTTAGGAGGGTTTTCCTCTGTGAGGAACGATCCCTCTCCTGCCTGTCTATTTTGCAAATATTTTCAAACCTTTTTTCTTTTTCTTTTTTTCTTTTGAAGGGTGTTTGTCCAGATTGGGGGTGGGTTTGTTTGTTTGTAGAGATGGTGTCTCTCATTGTGAGGAGGGTGTCTCCGGTTGTAGGAAAGGTGTTGGGGAAGACGACGAAAAGGATCTTACCGGGGAGTCGGATTGACTCCTCCCCACTCAGTTGTTTCCATTTCTCCTTTGTTGTTGTCTGTTCCTCCTCCTCTCGTCCCTTTTTCTAGAATGATGAGCGTGGGGTAGGCACTTCATCTACCTTCATTTCCGCGTCTTGGCTTGGTCGCTGTTGTTTCTGTTTTTGCTGTAATTGTTGCTGTTGTTGCTTTTGTTGCAGTTGTTTTCATTCCTCCCTTCGGTTTTGGAGAGAATTTTACTCCTTTTTACTACTTCCGTCCATCCGGACTTTTTGTTAGGGTTGGTCTTTTCCCCCTGCACCGCCGGTGTCGCTGGCGTTTCCGGTGTTTTTCACTCTACTTGCTTTTCTCCTTCCTGCTTTCTGGAGGGGCACACCTTTGCTAGGTGGCCAGCCGCTCCGCATAACCAATAATGCGGCCTACGCCCCTCCATGGCGGCAAACAGTTTTCTTCCGCCACATAGGAGGATGTCAGAGACCCGAAGAAAATTCGCTCTGTCCACGATTAAATAGGCGCTGACATACTCGGAAGAGACTCCAGTCTTACTTATCACCCTGTTTACTTCCTTCACCGTGCCAAAATGTGTCAGAAACGCACCCACATGGTCACAACTGATCTGCAGGGGTACTCCGTGGATCATTATGTGCGTGCGCCTTGTTACCATGTATTCAGTCTGCAACCGTACCCCTTATGTCTGCAGACATGTTCCAGCTAAGTTTTTTTGCTTATTCCTCCGTGTCAAGGAGAACATCCCACGTGGCACGCGATCTCCTGGCTAGTATTTTTGGTCAAATGCTCAATCTCTTCTGCGTTTCCTCCATGTCTTCCATACTGACGCCCACAAACATTCGTGTTTTCGAGTCTGATGTCAGCAGGGAAGTTGTCCTACTTGCTATCACTTTTCCTACTTCCGGGATTACGATTAATTCGTTTTCCTTATAATAGTCTTTGTACTTTTCCTGCATTTTCGGGTACTAACTGGCGTCTTTTCAATGGTGTTTTTGCCCATACGGACGGTGAAGGAGTCACCGACGGGACTGCGTTTGATTTTGAAGGCTGGGGAGACGAAGCCATAATTTGACTTGTACCCCCTCACGACACAAACATTTTCTTAACGAAGTTAAAAAATAACACAGACGAGCAACAAACACAGATAACAAAAAATGACGTACTCACAAGTAACAAAAATCCGAGTAACAAAGATTCCAAACGCAACTTGTGTACAGTAAGTCAAAAACCAGTTAGTCGACTGAGTCCCTCCCCAAGTACTGTTTTCTGGCCTAAATAGATGCTGGATGAGTTCACTCTGATATGTGGGCAATGCTTCCGCAACAATTTTAAGTGAATCAACTAATAAAATAAAACAGCAAGTACTGTACATTGTTTCATGTAGTTGAATATTGCAATAATACTAACGACACCCCCAAAAGTAACATATGCAAAAAAAACAACAACAAAAAAACACACACACACAACAAATCAAAAACTGCTCTCATTTAACCACGTACAGAAACATTTGTACCTGCCATCATGGCTAAGGCTAGACTGCTGTCGGCCAATATACTGTGCCTATCTGGCCACATGCTATCAACTGCCTTGAATAGGACCGATTACATCGAATCAATATCTTCATCTACGGGAAAGATTTTTCTATCACTGTATCATGCCAGAATCATTTTTGTTTCAGCTTCAATTTTGCATCTTTACAAATCTACCATTCACCTGTGCACTGAATACTTCTGATATATCACTTCTGGAGCTCCTGATATTCAAGAAAACTGCTTTGACGAGCATTTTGTATGAATTTAAGAGTGCTACTAGATTAACATGAAGGTGCCACTCGTTTATAGTTTTAATTAATAAATGCAAACATCACTTCTACTCCAAAAGTTACTTTTCTCTCATTTTCTCGCATTTCTCTCTTCTGGAACTCCCTTCCATTTACTCCCTTCCATTTACTTGCTTTACTAAACTTCAAAAACTTGAACGCAACAGCAGTCGCCATCTTTTATCTTTTTGAATGCCGTTTATCTTTTGTCCTTTCCGCTATTCTCCTTATACTCAGTATTTTCTCTTACCACTTCGTAACCCCCTGCTTAATAGTGCTGGGGCGAAATGTTTTTTCTTAAAGTAACATATTAATAAATAGGCGTTCTTTGTAAAACATGTAAAAATTCACATTACAGGAAGTAGCATTCGAAGTGTTTATATTTGTAAACAAATGTCACATCTGATTATGCAATATCTAAAAGATGATGAATATGAAACATCACAAAATAGAAGAAATCTTTCTTAGTCTCTCATGAATGACTGAAGACTTCAGAACTTAATTTAAAATCAAACTTTCTTTGGAGACCTGGGAAATGAGCCAAAATATACATATATATTTATAAATAATGTCCTTAACAAAAGAATTTGCCATGAATTTAACCAAACGTGTATGAGTTAAAAATTGCTACAGGAATACACCCACCACAGATATATATATATATATATAATAACTAATTATTCGATTACCCTACATCCCTAATTGAAAATGGAGAGATTTAACCCGGAGGCCCTCTACCTTCATCAGTTTTAATATTAATGTAATTAATATAGTTATAATATATATATATATTATTAAAAAACTTTAATCCAAAAGGAAAAGTAGGAAGGTAAATCCCAAAGACCCGATCCTAATTAATATTAATATTTTAATATTAAAAAATGATACAGGTGGAGAGCTCAATGTAATTAAAATTAGAGCCAATTATAAAATAAAATAAATTTCGAAGTTCAAAACCGTTGAATGATCATTTCAACATGAAATCCGTAAGAAAGATTTCACATCTCATCGGCAACTATCAAATTTCAAAATGAAATATGAAGAAATAAAAAAAAATGAAAATTATGATTTTACAGGCGGATGTTCAATAATTTACCTCACAAAAACTAGATAGCCATCAATGTCTATTTTTAGATTTTGGACAACATTACTTTAGATTGAGTTGTAAGTGAAAAATTTAAAACTATGGCTTTGTCTAGCTTTACAAAGGGAAAGGGGTGTAATGAATGAAATAGGAAGTGGTGCTTGACTGAGAAGTGAGCTAAACAAAACAGAAAGAGAGGAATGAAAAAGGAAGAAGAAAAGAAAAAAAAGAAAAATTTCATATTCGTAGAGACGCTACAGACGTATCAACAAAACTAGCGTTTATAAATGGGTTGAATTATTAGAAAAAAAGATTTTTAGAAAAAACTTTATCTAGGAGTAAAAAGCTGATATATGATTTATTGAAATTTAGTTAAATTAATCTAATTAATTATAAGTCTAGATTTAAATTAAATATAAAATTAATAAATTTATTAATAAAACTTCTTTTTAAAAATTAAATCGTTTTTTTTTAATTTAAAAGAAAATATATGCTGTGAAAAAGATATATATATATATATATATATATATATATATATATATATATATATACTTGCAGAAAATATTGGGGGTTAAGTTAGTATAAGTATTGTTATTTAATAAAAGGTAGATAGTAATAGGAGAAAGGAAGAGGAAGGTAGAGAGTTTCAAATTTACTATTTCAAATTTTAATTAATTAATCAATTAATCAAAAACAATTTAATTTATATTTTCTCTCCTAAAAACTGAATTTAGAATTTAAATTTTAAATGTTCACAAATTTCGCTCTGTGGCGGCAGTTACTAATGATTTCCTTTCTAAAATTCAGGAGTAGGTGCTGGTTTAGGGACTTTGATATTAGTATTTTTTCTTGCAGAGACAGATCGCAGCTATTACGAAAATTCCTCGGAATTTGGGCTGAACTTATCAATCTCCAACTAATTACAGAATCCAGCCCTTCTTGCTTCATTTTCCAGTATCTCCGTGAAAGGGCTGTCTGGTATTTTTGTCCTGAGTTCGAAAAGAAATACCTGAGATTGTAAAATCTTAATTTTCAAATTTTTTTAATTTCTTTTTATTTTATTTTGAAATTTGATAGTTGCTGATGAGATGTGAAATCTCTCTTAGGGATTTCATGTTGAAATGATCATTCAACGGTTTTGAACTTCGAAATTTATTATATATATATATATATATATATATAGATATATATAATTGGACATTGAGGTGACACTCATGAACACAATCATCAGGCCATGTGAGCTGTGATTTAGCTGGTCATTGGTGTATTATGTCTAAAACTGTTTTATGTATATCCACACTTTCGTTAAATTGAACATATCTTGATGAAAAATCTTAAATATTTTTCGTCAAAATCTTTATGTTATTCTGAGTAAAGACGAACATTTTTTTTATTATGTAAATATATGATTTATCTGTTTGAATTTAATTTCATAGAGTAAGAAAATCTTTATGTTCAATGCGTCAGTAGGAGTATCAAAGATTTGTGTAAAAACCTTATCGTCTTTTATGTGATAGAAAATTACTGATTTGTTTAAGCATGAAACGTTGACGTCGCTGGTTTTACCTCAATATTCACTTTTTAATTGACATATGCTCTATCATTCATTGTGAGCACTTTAACGCATAAATATAGCATAACTTAAATCTATTTATATATAATCATCCGTAGACAGATCTGTTTTGCTGTATCACAACACATCATTACGGTTACACATATGATTGCTTCTGGCAAGAAGCCCGACCAAATTGACATCGGCGATTCTACTGAAGTAAGGGCGCTCGGGAGAAGAAAACAAACTTTATCGTGTTATATACAATGTAAACATATGCCAGTAGCGGAGAGTGTTTTAATTCATTACTGAATTAACGATGCGTAGCTATTGTTTTTTCAAAGTCTACCATTCTTCCAGAGTACTCAATATATATATATATATATATATATATATATATATATATTAGTCATCCACATACAAGCCTGTTTCAGTGTATCACAGCTCATCAGTGCGGCTAGACACATGCACTTGCTTCTGGCCGGGATCGATTTGGTGTCAGTCGGAGTCGCTACCCACTATGCCATAGGCGCATGGAATCAGAGAAGGGAAATATTAACGTTTTGTATATAAGCAGTGTATACACACGCTAGTCACCGAAAGAACTCAATTCATTTCTGAAGAGTAACGCATATATCGCAGAAGGGGAAACTGTTTTTAAAATTTTCTTCTCTAGAGAGCTCATTCGTCATGACAGCATAATATATATATATATATATATATATATATATATATATATATATATATTAGCTATATATCAGAAAGATTGTTATTATTGAAATATCTGTTTTATCTTAAGGTTCGTATCGACCATTTGAACAGAAAATAACATTTTATGGGTCACGGACCGCCGGCAGAGAGTGCATCGTATTGAGATGTTATCCACGTGTGGAAACTATTTGGACGCCACAGAAAAGAAGAGGCTGAAAAATGTTACAAGCAACAGGAAAGAGACTCCAGCCAATCAATCCAGGCGGTATTTTGTCGGAAGGACTGTTAGCTTGAATACTGGACAAGGCAGTGCAGACGTCCGTTTCAGTAACCAAGCAGAAAGTAAACATGAAATTTTCTGTCGGAAAGAAAGACAGACAGCATTGACCCTGACAAACTGATGTCTGTTCAAAAAGTGTAAATTCGACAGGAGCCAGATTTTGCCATTGTGAGTGGGTGAAAAAATGAACAGCAAGAGAATAGATTTGATATTCAGTTTGGAATAGAGAAGATTTCGAGAATCTAAGCATTAAACAAAGATTGAAGGTTGACATTACCCGATGATTGCTTTGCAACATGCTGTTTTTTGTTCTTTCGTTTTTTATTTCATTCAGACTACAATAGGTTTTTGATTTCATTCAAAGTGCACTTCTTTGTCGATTTCATTCAAAGTTGCCTTCTTCATTTTGAATTTAATTCGAACTACAGTACGTTTTTGATTTCATTCAAAGTGCACTTCTTCTTTGTCGATTTCATTCAAAGTTGCCTTCTTCATTTTGAATTTAATTCGAACTACAATACAGATTTTTATTGCATTTTGACTGCATTTCTTCTTTTTCAATTTCATTCCGAGTACACTTTTTAAAATTTCATTCAATCTACAATTCTTTGACAATTTCATTCAAACACAACTTCTTTTTTATTTCATCCAAACTACACATATTCTTTCTAAGTTACAAACAAAACTGCTTCTTTAGCGATTTCACTTAAACTACATTTTTTTAATTTAATTCCTACTAAGGTTATTCTTTTTCTGTTTCATTCATACAGCACAAAATATTTTTGTTTCATTCATACTACTCCACTTTTTTCGATTTAATTTAAAAATACTCACCCTTTTTCAATTTCAATCAAACTTAACTTATTCGCAATCTCGATTTGTTTCATAGAACAAGCCAATTTCGTCATAAACTTTAGAGATGAAGAAAACAGACATTGTAAGTTGATTCACAGCTTAATAGCTGTGTATAAAGTAACGTGCATGTTGATCAGAACTCGCTTTTCAGCCAACGATTATCATATAGGGAACTGTTTAAAATTGCTATTAAAATTGATAGAATTATATCAGTGTATTGCGTAGAATTTTATCTAATATAAGATATTGTTTCTTTCCTTGCAGAGACAAACTTTAAATTAAAACAAAGAAGGCACCTATGGGCACAAATATTCATTGAATTCAATGCTTCTGTACTTTCATGCTAATTTCCTGCGTGAATAAAATGAACTCCAATGAATTGATATTGTTGATCATGTTCAGTTGTCCGATCGACGAATCAGGCCCAAAGAATTGCTACAGCCTGACTCAGAAGGTATCTTCAGAAAAAAATAACAACCCCATTGAAAGTGACGAAAAACGCTTGGGACAATGGAAAAAATCGGTCAAATTTGTACTTATTTACTTCCATTACAAAATTCACCGAAATATATATATATATATATATATATATATATATATATATAATCATCCCAGCAGACAGATCTGTTTCGCTGCATCACAGTTCATCAGTACGAGTAGATATCCGATTGCTTTTAGCTAGGACTGAAACCCGACCGAACTGTCATCAGTCGACGATTCTACCACTGAGATATAGGCGCTAAGAGGTGACCCCTCGAATTCGGGGATACTGGGGCGGCGACCTAAATCTCATTTCAGATTCTTGCCCAGGCACACGGGTGTTTCTTCAACACCCACGGAGCACACGTGTTTTTATTTACTACAAACTGCTGAGCGAATCTTAGTTACAGCAAACGAACGGGTTATCTAGCATGATCAACAGTATGAACAAGCCCAGTAAGCTCAGACTCTCGGTCACGATGACTTGTGTCTTCGTGCTAGCACAACCATTGACGGCTTATCAAAGGGTATTATCTATCTAATTTCACTCACATAGCTTGGGTCAACCCGGGATATAATTTTCATGTACTTTCAAAAGGACCGATTCTGCAAATCAATGATTCGAATCTGGGCTTTATGGAGAGAAAGCAAACGTTCTAACCTCTCGGACACACACACACACACACACACACACACACACACACACACACACACACAAGCCATGAACGTTTTCTTTAAAGTGTATATTTATTGTTTTTGTAATTATACATGTGAAATATTAATTGTCCATAATGGTGTTTGTGACGCTACACGTGTTTCGAGTTTAAAATTGACTCTCTTCAGGCGAATAAATTTGTGGTTTTTGCGTTTGAGCTTGTTGTTTTATAAAGTTAATAGGAAGAATAAGAAAATAAATAAAATCAGTAAAACAAAATAAAGGAAGATAAAATTAGATAAAATAAAATAAATGAAAATAATATAAATTAAATGCTAACACGTTGAATGATCTGTTTCCACATCAGCATTTGTCTAAATGGATAAACAGATAAATAAATGTAGATGAAAGAGTCAAGTGTTGATCTCAATTCGAAGCGTTTTCGTCTGGCATCCTTTTGTCGCCGTGTTTTATCTTTTAATCAGTCATTTAGTTGTTTTTTATAGCTTTGACGGTATTTTGGATTTGGCGTGCGCGCACGCGCGTGTGTGTGTGTTTGAGCGTGTCTGTGTGTGTGGGCCTATTTTATTTATTTCGTTTGTATGTTTTGAATTTGTTTGTTTCGGTTGAGTTTTACATATTTTTTTTGTGTGTGTGTGTACATGTATGTGTGTTGTGTATGTGTTATTGTTTAGTATGTTTATTCTTTTAATCGGTCATTTAGTTATTTTTTATTTCGTTGACGGTGTTTTTGAATTTGGTGTATGTGTGGGGTGTGTTTTTTTATTTATTTCGTCTGTATGTTTTGGATTTGTTTTTGTGTTTGGTGTGCGTGTATATTTCTGTGGTTTGTGTATCTGTGTGTATATGTATGCGTGTTTCTGTATGTTTTTCGGTGTGTGTGTTTTCTATGGTGTTTGTGTATATGTATGTGGGTTGTGTATGTGTGTGTATATGTATGCGTGTTTCTGTATGTTTTTCGGTGTGTGTGTTTTTCATGTTGTTTTGTTGAGCGAAGGTTTGTATTTTTCTATGAATCTTTCTTCCTGCATTAATGAAATTTCATAATCTGTATTTTGATAAATTGGTGCGACAGAAAAATTGCCATCACTACATTCATGTAGATGTTTAGAAACATATATTTTCCTGTTATGTATTAATTTTATATTGCTTTTATGAAGTGAAATTCGATAGTTTAAGCATTGTGTCACGCTTATGTATATCTTTATACAGTTGTCGCATTTTAGAGCGTAAATTACATTTTTCGAAATGCAGCTTAGATCCGATTTTATTTCGAATGTAGTTCCGTTTTCGAAATGGAAATATTTTCCATCTTTGTTGTAAGTGTCTGTGATGATGTGTTTTTTCATTCTATACTAATTTCTCTCGTTGGAACAACCCTATTTCTTTATTATATATATATATATATACATATATATATATATATATATATATATATATATATATATATATATATAAATTGCGTTATTATATGATAAACAAAAATACGTCCACATTTTTGCAGATAGTTCTGTTGAATACCATACAAGTTTGAGTCACTGTGCGACAAAGGATATCCCACATTAAAAATGTCCTTGTGCCGCATTCCACCTCAGTGAGCAGGCAGATAAATAACGATAATTGTGCATAACTCAGTGATAGGCCAGCACATCCTTGATAGTCTGGACTATGCCAACGCATATGTAAATAGCTGCTTTACTCTTCTATAGGGAGCTCGCAAAACATTTAAGCGTGATTGAAGGTATGCACATCAAGCTTTACAGACCAGGTGTGTGTAGAAAGAAACAGAATTTCGTTCGTTCTCTTTGTCTATTCGGAGGGCACTGAGTAGCATTTTATCATTTTTGAACTCTGTTGTTGCCTTTCTTCTTATTATTATTATTCTTCTATGTGCCCTGTTCTTTCAGGACGTAGGCGATATTGGCTTTCCACGTCTCCCTATACCTGGTGACTCTTAGTATGTTTTCTCCTGTTACCCCTCGCAACCCCCGTTCTGTCATCCACCTGATCAGTCTCTTCAAATATATTATCAGCTGCCTTCCTCTATCTCTGTTTTTTCTATCTGGCCTGTCAGTATCAGGTTCTCCAAGCCCTCCTTCCTCATTGCATGTCCCAGGAACTTCACTTGTTTCTTTCTGATGCTCACTATTAATTTTCTTTTTGTTTCCATTCTTTTCAACATCTCATCACTGTTCACATGCTCGGTCCATGATATCCGCAGCATCCTTCTATAGAACCACCTTTCCGCTGCTTCAAGTTTTCCTCATCTTCGATTCGTAAATTCTTTTTACGAATAAATTATTTGGATCGTGTTCCAACATTTGCATTGCCCACGTATTATTAACAGCGATCTATTATCTTTTTGCCTTCGTCAAAACTATGGCAATGATTCCTTCTGTATATGCGTTGGACCAAAAGGATCCCTAAAGGTTAATATAAAATAAGCATTTGTACCAATCAGAATCGCAACTATGATATTGTAAACGGCTGATCTTCCTAATATTTAAATGTTATAGAAGTTAATTTTTCATTTTCCTTCAAACTTTCTAATACAGGTTTTTACTGGTATAATGCTTGTAAAAATTATTTCTCGACGATAACAATTCTTCTGAAACGCTATGCTAGAAAATACAAGTCTGCAATTCTAGGTCCACGGTGCCAAATCAAGGATGCTGATACAAACGACGAATGTTGCGGTCATGAGGACGAAAAGGAAACTTCATAATTTCTGTAGCCTTCACTGAAACCCCTATGAAGACAATACTACTCCAACTTGTTGGGGGACGATTTAATTTTTTTAAATCATATCATAACGTCGGAGACCACACAACCTGACCTTTTCACAAAAATCAATTTCACGTGACCATTTCATCATCATATTCTTTTTCATTTTCGTCGTCACCATCAGCAACACAAATACAATCTGTAACAAAATCTGTCGGAAACAAGAAAGCCAGATCAAAATGTAAATAAAATGAAAGATATATTTTATTTCTCTTTTCTATACAAAGCCATCTCAAACAAAGCAGTGACATCACTTCAAACATACTGTAGAGTAATAGGAGGATGTTTGATCGGATTCGTCAGAAACTCCCATATCGATTTTACCAAACCGTACGCTTCGACCGTTGTGCCCAGATTCTTCTAATTTAAAATTAAAATTACTACTATTTTTTTTGTCAGCTCGACGTTACTTTCTTGCCATTGACAGCTATCTTCTGGCATAAACTTGAATCTGGGACCAGAGTTGCTATTTGACCTTGGTAGACAAAATAAAAATCCTAATTCACAAAATATTTTCCTCTTTTGCACACCTGGCTGACATTTTACAGCAAAATATATTTCACACAGATTACAAAATATCTCTCAACAAGCGCAAATATACTTCGTTGCCAAAAATTTCACGCTGCTCAAAAATATCGTTCAACGAATGTTTAACATTCCTTTCTATCCAATCTTTCAAAATGTTCACAAGAACATTTTATGTGCATTTTTTTTGTTCTCCACCATACCGACGTCATCACACAGAAATACAGAAACAGATCATCACAACAACAGAATTTACACATTATATCAAAGGTGACATCCGTTTCTCTTTCATAGTGCGTATATGTCTAGCTTGTAAATTTTAATGATGTAAAGATTTTAAGTTAGTTTCTTATATCTCTTCAGCTTCTAAAGTTTTCTGCACGTCTTGGACTCATTATTCTGAACAACTGACCCCATTGCATTTCCCTTGTCACGGCAAATCTTTCGACTTTATCATTTCTTTGTTTCTTTACCCTTTTCGTCAATTCAAGCACCAAACATAACCCAGAAACTGGCCACTAAAAGACACTAAAAGACTTTAGCTAATTTGCTTCTTCGTTTTCATTTTTCATCTTGTCTTCTGTTCTCAACTTTGTGGCTACGTCCAACTCCTTTATAATACCCTGAAGAAAAACCTTCAACAAAAAAAGAATAATTATCGCACAATGCAATTGACGAGAAAAGTAAAGAGCGTCTAATTTTTACAAGAAATTATTTTCTTTATTTTCTTGACACCATTTATTATTTATTAAATTTTTTGGTTTAAGTTTTCTTTTTTCGTTGAACTCTGAAAAGTTCGTTATTTTTTCTTCTTTTTGAGAAACACACACAAAAACATTTTTTTAATAATATTTGGAAAGTTCGTTTTTTTTTTTACTTTTTCTGGAAAACACATTTCAGAAATATTAATAAAGTTCAAAAGTTATATTTTTCTTTCAAGAACACACACTAGAAATTTTTCTTTCCTTTTGAATACCACATATCAGAAAACATGTTATATACTTCTCACTACTGTTCCTTCTCGTCTCTCTTTAAACTTAACCACACTCACATGCGCCATTGGTGCACAGCCATAGACGGTAAACGTATCTCAATTTAAATTGACACCAAGTAAATGAGCTTCGCATACCTATATGACTCTTCTGCTCTGGTTTTCAATACACAAAGAGTCTCATAAATGCCAACACGTACGATGATTGAGCACATAGACCTGCTTAATTCATGCAGTGTATATCATTTCTAACAAGTCTGCCGGGGACAATTTCTTCTTCTATGTGCCCAGTCCTTTCAGGACGTAGGCAATCATGGTTTTCCACGTCTCCCTATCCCTGTTGGCTCTTAGCACACCTTCTCCTGTTACACCATGCACCCCTTGTTCCATCATACAAGTGATAAGGTCCTTCAAATATGTTCGCCGCTGCTTTCCCCTGTCCCTTTCTCTTTCTATCTGGCCTGTTAGTATCAGGTTCTCCAATCCCTCTTTCCTCAGTGCATGTCCCAAGAACTTCAGCTGTCTCTTCCTGATGCTCAATATTAATTTTCTTTTGGTTGCTATTCTTTCCAACACCTCATCATTGCTCGCATGCTCGGTCCATGATATCCGCAGCATCCTTCTATAAAACCACATTTCCACTGCTTCAATTTTTTTTCCTCATCTTCGATGATATTGCACAGCATCTACTGTCGTATTGAAGAATTGACATCACATAGCAATCTAGCACTCTCATCTATGTTTCTAGTAAGATTTTCCTGTCTTAGTACTTTACTCAGCTTCTGGAATGCATCTTTGGCCATGCCATGTACAACATAGTAACCAAACGAAAGAAACAAGAAAAACAAAGAGGACCACCTAAAATCTAATATACCCGATGATGTTGGCACATGTCCTAAATCAGAGGATTTGCTCAACGCTCTGATAGCTCCAAACTACCAACCAACCTAATCTAAATGCGTGCCGAATTTCTCTTCTAAATATTTTCTCAACGAGCCACTTACTACTACCCCCAATGCCATAAGGAAGCTAATCCAACCCCCATATTGAGCGTTGTTCTCTTATCCTACATCTTAAATCACCAGAAATTCTCCAATATATGTCGAATTTTCTGTTCCCTTCTGTATCCCTGACAAAATCTCTCCGAACCTCATATTAACCATATATTGGGCTCCTTATAAAATCATCAAATAACCTTAGAGAACTTCACTATCGTGGATTTCTATATGATGTTCATAGAGTGGCGATAGATAGTTTTAATAATGGCTTTTACCTGCCAAATATTGGTTGGGGCCGAAAGAAAAATTCCCCCAAGGTCTACGTCCTTTGACTTATACTTCCACTTCTCCCCCATCAACTCTTTTTTTTTCTATTTCTTTTTTTCTTTCCTTCATTTTTTTACTGGGTGCCCTGACAATCAAACCAAAACCTCACTAAATCTAACTGCACGGTCAGACTCTGCAAATGTCTGCTGTTTCAAGTTAATTTTTGGCGGAAACAGCAACTTTTCGTACAATAAGGAAAAGGATGCAGACCTCCCACAGACAAACGAAACATTTCTCACTCACCTTACTTGATGTCTGTGTCGTGACTGTCTAGCTTTTTTTTCTGTCTTATTTTTCCTTTTGTTCCGTGGCAAAGAAGGCTTGAGATAACACTGTTTTCTTTTTTTTTCCCCAAAACCGCAAGTCACTGTGCACAAAAACGTGTATATAATATAGTTTCTTTTCCGACGGAAACAATTTTTCTCAAACAAAATGCTGGGACAACGGTGTCTGGATGAACGATGAATAATTTTGAGTGGACGAATGCTTAAATATCCAGGATGTCGAATAATAAAGGAAATTTAACTGCATAGCTTCGGCATCCTTCACTGTGATCGCTACTGCGATTATTTTCAAACTTATTGCACAACAAATAAACATTTCAAATCATAAATCTCTTTTTCGGGCACCACTCAATGCGACTTCCACACAAAAATCAATTTCACGTAATCATTTCATAATCTTCTTCTTCATATTCTTTGTCATTTTTGTCGACACCATCAGCAACAATAAATACAACAAATACAATCTGCAAGAAACGCATCTGTCGAAAACAAGAAGACCAAAAGAAAATGTAATTAAAATATAATATATATTTTATTTTTATTTTCTTTACAAGGACATCTTCCCAAACAAAGCAGTGAAATCACTTCAAACATGCCGTAAACTAAGAGAAGGTTCTTTGGTGAAATTTTTCAGCAATCCCCATGTCGGGGAGAACCCGATTTTATTCAACCGTGCTCTTCGACGGTTGTTTCCAGACACTTGCAAAATCAAAATTAAAATTACTACTAAAAATTTTTATCAACTTGACGTTACTTCCGTGCTACTGTCAGCTGTCTTCCGGTACAAACCCGAATCTGGGGCTACAGTTGGCTTTGGATGACAAATTAAAAATTCTAATCCGAAAATGTTTTCCCTTTTGCGCGCCTGGCTGACATTTTTTCAACAAAATATATTTCATTCGAATTTCAAAATATCTGTGTCACCAAAGCGCAAAGACAATTCATTGTCAAAAATGTCCGGCTGCTCAAAAATATCGTACAACGAATATTTAATATTTAATCTTGATCTCTAACTGTTCATTAAACAATATATAAATAGAATTACTACAAAAAATAACAATATAAAGGAAATCTTAAATACAACTAAACCAATTGAAAACAAACGCTCACGCAAACATTAATAACATCCTAACCACATCAAAATTCAAGCAACACACAATAGAGGGGCCCACAAAATGCAACAATAAAAGATGTGGGGTATGCAAAATAATAATAGAAGGAAACACATCTATATTCGAAATAAAAACAGATCAGAGCTGCAAATCTAAAAACGTAATTTATGCTCTAAAACGCAATAAATGCGCAAAAATATACGTGGGGGCATCAAAAGTCAGTCAGTTAAGTGCCATACGTGAAACACGCTTGGGCGATCATGTATAGAAAGAGACATGACTGACTGGGCAGTATATCCCGCAGTAGGTTGCCTTCGCTTTCTGAGGTAGATTGGTTGCCAGCCAAGCCTATAGAACCCAATCTGTCCTGTTATTTGACCCATAACTGGAAAGAAGAGACGGATTAATACCGTTTCCAAAGGTATTTGCACGTAGGGTGAATGCAATGAATTCAACTGAAATTCGAACCCGGCTCCCCGATTTCTCGTTCCAAGCCGATATCCACTGTACCACAACCCTGATTGAAAAATATCCCTGCATAGAAGTAACATTAGACTAGCCAATAAAAAAAGGGAAACTGTATGTCTCCCAACATTTACATGAATGCAATTAAAGTAAATTCAGAGTATGCAGATTATGACACACTCATGCAGATTATGACACACTCATGATGCAGCAACAAATATCCATAAATTAAATACAAGCCTCCCCTTAACATGGAAAAACTAATAACCACACACAGACACACGAATTTCAAACGCAAAAAAAATACCAGACGCGCGCACACACAAACACACACGCACACACACACACACACACACACACACACACACACACACTAAATTCCAATAATATCCCCCACAAAAAATAAAAAGACCTGATCCGGAGAGAAGAATCGAATCAAAATCGCTGAAAACAATTTTGAAGTACAAAGACGAAATCAAGTTTCACAAATCTGTGAAAAGTCTTTATAGCCAACGAAGGTGACAAGAGAAATTTAACGTGCGAATATGAAAATTTCCCAACACGCACGCACGTATATGCATTTTCTGACCTCCTCACCACTTGAATTATTAATTTATACACGATACTTTGGCCATCAAAATAGCAAAATGAATCACGATAATTGAAGTCACAAGTTTATTCGCCTGAAGAGAGTCAACTTCAGAAACACGTGTAGTGACAAAGTTACCGTTACGGACACTCAATATAACATACATAAAGCAAGTAATGTTAATAATAACAGCAAGAATAAATCTCCACTTTAAACAAAACATTCCCGGCTTCTCACAAATTTTCTTATATATATATATATGTATATATATATATATATATATATATGTGTGTGTGTGTGTGTGTGTGTGTGTGTGTGTATATATATATATAGTTTTTAATTGTGATAATATTTATCTATAAAGCTGTTGTTTTTCTGTGGTTTAACAGATAAATGTATTTTGGCAAGCAGGTTTTTTATCGTAAAGTGCTCGTTATTGGGATAAAGATAAAACATTTATAAATACAAGTAATTTGTCTCTGTAACTGATCAGATTGATGCCGGGTGAAAACATCACAACGGTTTCCTCAGAAAATTTCGAAGTCGGCATGAATCTACGCAGTTACAGAATCAAACACTTTGTACTTAGATATATATATATATGTATATATATATATATATATATATATGTGTGTGTGTGTGTGTGTGTGTGTGTGTGTGTGTGTGTGTGTGTTGTGAAGGTAATGGTTTTCCATGGAAATGCTTTTAAGGGAGTATAAAAGGTTACTTCATTGAATGAAAAGAAACAGAAAAAAACAAACTTCATTCTCTTCACATAAAATACGCATTATTTTTACTTAAGAGAACGGATTTAGTTATCAAACGCCCAGTACACGCACAATTTACTGGAATCCTATTTTATTTTTTAACTACTTTTGTCCATTACTGCAACTGAAAAACCCGAATATTGATACGAACCTGTAAGCCAAAAAGGCTTAATAGTCGATAGGAACATGTAAAACGAACAAAATGCGTCTTGCAAGTGAGAAGAAGATGCATGGTTTTCCCACCTGTCGTCGTTGCCTGTTTGCTTGTTAAGTGGCCGAATAATTAATTCAGGCGCCTGCAGCTTTGAACAGTGACACATCACACGGTCTTGTAAAGAAATCTTTACGCTGATTTTGATACCCACTCGCGTCTACAAGATTGCAAATCCTATCAAGCGTGTCATTTAGAAATTGTCCAAAAACCAAATTACAGGAATGTTCAGTTTTATTGTTGTGGCATTCATATATCTGAGCCCAAAACTGAGAACCGAAAATCAAATAAAATTTTCATTGCTTCTTTTCTGTTATTTTTCTACAGCCTACCAGCGACAAAGATGATAATGGCCAGCGCCATCGAAGCACGATTCTCGTATATACGTGACGGTTTCATTTGACACACAACAAAGTGTATGATCATGTATTGGACTGGATACACGTTCTTCTGTTGATTTGACTATATAAGTGTGATTCGTACAATATTAAGCAAAGCTATTCATTTTTTATTATATATTTCGAACTCTCTGTGCATCATTTTAATATGGATTAAAAGAACTAAATTCACCATTATTGGAAGAAGTAGAATGATTTGAAATAATAAGAAAAAACAACATATCTCTATATTTTATTCAATATTTTAATTAAGCCGGGGGCTCTAATCAAACTGGTAGTTCCTTTTGCTTCCTTGTGCCACTAAGTCGTTTATTTTGGCTAGCAGAAAAATCAGTTAAATTTGTCGTCATCGGAACATGTCGTATTTCTATCGTCATGGCTACCAAAATCAAATACTCTTACGGAATTCAGAAATATATATCATATATTGCATTCAAATACGGCTTGTGTCAAACAGTGTTACGTTTTTAGTCACTTCCAACAGTATCGTACGCTGGGGTTACGGATAACATTACGAAATAACATCGGTAATAGCTTTTGTTCGTAACTGGGTCTCGTGATCTTAAAGCAAACGTTCTATCTTCTCAGCCATATATGCCGAATAGTAAAGTATTTTTGTTGTTCGTTTCTTTGTTTTTTTTTTATAATAAGTCACTGTTTCTATGAACACCGTCTTACGAAATCGATTACAATTACAATTTGGTGGAAATAAATTATTTTTTTAAATTTATATCTGTACATATATAAAACAGATCTAGACACGCAATGATACATGTTTAATTGATGTTTTATTTTTCATCGCCCGGTTTTTGTTCGTTCCTCAGATATAAAATGTTAACGATATTTGAACTATTGTCTCTCGAAATATTTCAAAAAGCAAATTTCTTTTTTATGTGTCCAGTTTACTCAGGACGTAGGCAATCATAGCTCTCCACAACTTGCTGTCTCTTGTAAATCTTAATATTTTTTCTTTCTGTTATTTATCGTAAGCACTGTTCCGCCATCCATTTAATCAAACCTATTCAGTATGATATGCGTTGTTTCCCTCTTTCTGTCTTGCCCTCAAACTGTCCCGTGGGTATAAGATTTTCCAAGCTCCAATTCTTCATTACGTGTCCCAGAAACAATCAACGGCCCTCTTCCTGATGTTAAGTACAAGTTTATGTTTTGTTTACATTTCATCCAAAACTTCGTCCTTGCTCACTTGTTCAGCCTATGATACCCACAGCATCTTTCTGTAGAACCACATTCCTGTTGCTTCACGTTTCCTCTTCATCTTTGAGGAGGTCGTTCAGCACTAACTACCATGCAAGCGGACAGATATCACATAACAGTTTATAACTGCTTTCTTTGTTTTCAGCGATTTTTTCTTTTTCTTATTATTCTGCTTAGCCTTTGTAATGCTACTTTGTCTATCCCAGAACACCTTCAAATTTCAGTGTCACACTTTCTACCTTCTTCTTCTCCTTCTTCTTCTTCTGTGTGCCCCGTAAGCGATCATGGTTCTCCACGTCTCACTATCCCTTGTGGCTCTTAGTATGTTTGCTCCTGTTACTCCTGGCAACCCCGTTTCGTCATCCACCTGATCAGGCCTGGCAAATATGTTATCCGCTGCCTTCCTCTGTCTCTCTTTCCTTCTATCTGGCCAGTCAGTATCAGGTTCTCCAAGCTCTCCTTCCTCATTGCGTGTCCCAGGAACTTCAGTTGTCTCTTCCTGATGCTCAGTATTAATTTCCTTTTGGTTGCCATTCTTTCCAACACCTCATCGTTGCTTGCATGCTCAGTCCACGATATTCGCAACATCCTTCTGTAGAACCACATTTCCGCTGCTTCCAGTTTTGTCCTCATTTTCGATGATATTGCCCAGCATTCACTGCCGTAAAACATTTCCGAGATATTTAAATTTTTACACTTGTTTGATTTTGGTATTTTAGATTTGCAATTCGCACGTTGGTCTCATATCTTTGTTAATACTTATAAAAACAGCTTCATTCCAACTTTTTCGCTTCGAAATAACGATAATGCTGGTCATCTTCAGGTGAAGCGCAAGAAGAATCCTATAATATCAATTTGAGTTCAAATAACTTCACACCTGCGCAAAATAAAATAACTCAACAATAGAAGAGGAAATGAGTTGATATGTATGGAGTTCCCATTGTTCAAATTTCTCAACAGCTTCTCAGCAAGAACAGAAAATGGAGATTTTATTAATCAAGGACTCAACGAATTGGAGTAGATAGACTAAACTATCGCCCGGTTCACACTCCACCTACGTCTATTGAACAGGTTAAGAGGCTCATCCCTTGTTCTCTGTTTAGGATGTGGTTTCCGGCTTTCTCTTTTCCAATCTTTTCACTCTTACGTAGCCTCTTGCGCATCAGTGGCGTTACCGCCTTGCTCGGGGTGATATGATTAAAAATATATATATATATATTCCCGTACCGTCCTCTACTAACATGCATTCAAATTAGCCGATGACTGTAGAACCGTTGTATATGTGAAATGATTATCATTGATACTTACGCGTTTGGCAAACATCGATCATAATCCTCTCATCTTCGATAGATTTCCTTTGTGGCTGACATTTGAATTTCAATAGCAAAATTCCCTTTCGTTTTTTTTTTCTCTTTCTCGATTAATTTCACTTCATTTAACGGTCACCCAGATCAGAGAATGACTAAGCTGTCATAATCACTATTTGCACAATTGGGAGATACACTGAGAAACATTAATTTGGCACAGTGAAGTTGGATGTGCGTTGTGGTGCAGTGATATCTTTTTGGAACGAGAACTGGGGGAGCCGAGTTCAAATTCTAGTTGAATTCCTAGCATTTACTTATGCACATATACCCTTGAAAAAGGTATTGATTTGTATCTTTCCTCCAGTTATGGTTTGAATAACAGAACAGATTGGGTTCTATAGCCTTGGTCGGCAACCAGTTTAATGCAGAAAGTAATGGCAACCTACTGTGGAATAATATTCCGCCCAGTCAGTAATGTCTCTTTCGAGACATGATGACCCAAGCGTTTATCACGTATAGCACTTAACTGACTGAAGTTCGATTAAATAGAACTGATGAAAACAGTTTTATTACAATGGAAATATTAATCGTTTGTCTTATTTCGACTATTTCCTGGGATACTTGGTTAATTAGGATTGAACCATGTATTAAAAAGAAGATACAAACATTTTAGATGAAAAATACTGATGATGACTAAACAATAGATATTCGAAACGTTCGTTGTAATAAAATCTTGTAATAAAGCTATGCATTTATTTTATATCTGTGAAATTATGTTTTATAGGTTATAGGAAATCGAAGAGATTGAAGCTACAAATTGAAGTCTAAGTCAGTTTTAAAAGAGGCCGCTTTGGAGCATCATATGTCCTTTGGAAACTGAAGTAAGAATGTAGATTAAACTTATGATTAGTATACTGAGGACATTGATGTGAACATACAACGGGTCCCTAAAAAATGAAGACGCCGAATCCCAGCAGTAATCTAATATCACCAATTGTTTGCAATGTGACTAAAATCCAGAATTTACTTATTGAACTGCATAAATAAATCTTCCGGAAATTAATTAATGAAAATGATTTCTCGCTTCTCAAAAGCACTTCACCTTGTTATGAATTGGTACGTTGACGTAACAAACATTTTCTTCCGAATTCAGAAAGACAGAGAGCGAGAGCTCGATCAAACAAACACCGAGCACCCAGCAGTCGGTACTCAGAAATCCCTCTCTATGAACAACAACAAATAAAAAACCAAATACTGTCTCAGAACTCCTTGTTGGCACACACACACCGGAACCCTCTATCGAAGAGCAGAGAGCCCCAGAAGTTTCTTCCGACGATCCATGATTATCATGACGGTTAACTACAACCGGTAATTGTTCACCCACAAAACCCCTCACTGCCATCGTTGAATCCAACCCACTTTTATCAACCCACAATCAAATGACAGAAAGACTCGGTCTCTTCCTTCATAAACTGACACAAAACACAAAAGATAATAACATTTATGTTATTTTAAGTCTACTTTTATTTTTATTACCTCATAATAAAAACATTAAATTGACAACACAATTTCACTCAAATTCTAACCATCTGTCAGAACATAAGAACTTTCAAACCGAAACTGCATCATAATCAATCTTTCAATCACATTAAATAGGACATAAAATGATTGATCCATCCCCGTAATATAAACCTATGGCGCAGGATCTTTTGAAAACATCAAAAAAATGTACATTTTTCCTTGATCAGATTTATTGATAACGTCCGGATATTAAATTTTATCTTTAGTAGATTTAAAACCAGAGAACCTGAAGTATTACTGCTTATTGTTGTCATTCATTGCTCCAATGTTATTGCATGTAAAGATTTGAAATTTGGTGACAATAGTTAATCTTTATATTAACTTGCAGGATACATAAACAGCTGTGACTTAAGTCGTTTTATTTTTATAAGAACCTGGAAATTGTCGAAATGATAAAATGCAAATGAAAATTATATCAGATGCACAGCACCTACATTAGTGGGCCAGTTAAAAAAACCTTAGTAGATTTCTCTGATTTAACCTTAATCATTCTTGCTATAGAAATGTCAATATTACATTTTGAGAATTTCTCGATTTTTCAACATTCTTCAAATAACCAAATCTCATGACATCAGCAGACCAGTTAGATAGTTCCCGCCGCAGAAGGTTAAATTTGTGAGCAACTCTTGCAGGTTAAAAATGATTTTACTAGATCAACTTGACATAGCAAAATAACCGTTTTGCTGATATTAGCACATCAGAAACGTTGGTACCTCAACAATTTACTATGCAAACAAAACTGTCTTTATTTCTATTCAGTTCAAAAAGTTCATTTACAATGAAACCTTAAGAAGGTTTAATCTGCTTAGTTTAAAAGATTTTGAAATGATGATTGATTCATTAAATTTTTATGTCTTATCAACACTTTGTAGGCTATTTAAAGCCAGGAAATAATTTTAGGTGGTGTAAATTTCTTTAAGGTAATAATGTTTTAGTAATACAAGTTTTACTAATGAAGCCATATCTAAAAAGAAATAGGTTAATTCAGACTTTTTTCTAAGAGAATTTCCGTGAATATAAAAAAACACAACATGAATTTAAACACGGCTGTCCAAATAAAAATTCGAAGCCATTATCAGTTATACCACCTATCAACACAGATAAGCTTACGGAACCAAGAAGATGTAACCCATCTCGGTATTGACCGTTATCTAAATCATGATTATTTTAATTCTAAATACACAAAAACGGTGAAAATGTATCACGAATACCAACCAACTATTTCCAAACTAACTTCTGATTTTAAACTACAGCTGTAGCAAAAAATATAAACTCATTCATTTTACCAATAGCATAGTGAGGGGAAAATAACTATTTATTAAATATTGGCTAGCTACGGTCACTGCCGATCTACATTCAAATGCAACCAATACTAACCTTATTTTTATATATTTTTTATAATCATTTTACTCCAAGGAAGGCAGCACTGCCACTGGTTCAAAAGGGGTTATATATAAGAAGATTGGTGAGTATAAGAAGATGGCAAGGAAAAGAATGAGAACAGTGATGCGAAAAGAACACGAGGTAAAGGTTGCAAGACAAGGAGGTATAAGATGACAATTGACCTTACATTTAAATTCTTGTCAGGGAAGTAACTATATAGAAAGGAATTCTACAGATGGGAGATGCGAGAAAAGAAAATAATTACGTAGAAGTTGCGGTTACATTTTATTTGTTTCAATGTAAGAGGTTGGGACCTAGTTACCAGTCTAGTAACACGAGTAAACTCAAGCAGAATGGGCACCAGGGAGGTAAACTCGTCGAAGAAGAAGCCATGAAAGTATTTTTAGAAGAGACAGAGGGATGCTACATTACGTCGGTAATAAATTGACTGGAGCTGAGTTACTATGTCGGGATCGATCACATTGCAGATTCTCCGTTGGATGTTGTCAAGAACCTCGAGATGAATAGTAGGGGCACAAGACCAGATGTAACAGCAGTATTCAATGCATGGGTGGATGGTAGATTTATATATGTGCAGGATGGATACAGACAAGAAAAACTTCCGGTTTGTACACTGGAAACCGACCTTCCTAGCAGCAGATTTAACTATGGATTCAATGTAGTCAAAGCACTTGAGGTCGCCTGAGAGTGTTAGGTCGAGGAGGCGCAGTGTTTTGCTTTCAGGAACTAGCCGGATCCATTCTAATGGGGAATATGAGCGACTGTCTATGTTGGTTAACAGATAGAAGTTTCACTTTGGAAGCATTAAAATTTGCGAGCCATTTTTTACTCCAGTCCACCACAGATTAGAGGTCGTTTTCAATCTCAGTAGTGAGATTCACTTTGTCAGCCTTAGTAGATCTCTGAGCGAGGCGGGAATAAATGGTCGTTTCGCCAGCGTAAATGCCTATATTGGATCTGATTAGATCAGGGAGTTCGTTTATGACGATCAGAAAACGCGTAAGACCTAGAATAGATGACTTCAAGCTGGCAGAAAACCAAGAAGCAGAGAGATAGTAGTTGCAGAGTTTGGAGAGGACAGAGGAAAGTTCAGGGTCACAGTTCTTCAGGACAATGATTGGGATTCCGTCGCCTCTGCTTGCTGATTCCAGTAACTTCATCTTTAAACATATCTCTCACCGGCGTGATGTGGCTTCCCTGTGCCTCTTCTACAAGTACTTTCATGGCTTCTGCTCTGATGAACTTAGAGCACTGGTGCCGCCTAAGCAGGAATTTATATGAGATACTAGATTAGCAACTAGATCCCACCCTTTTACAGTTAAACAAATAAAATGTAACCGTAAATTCTACTCCAATAGCTTCTTTTCTGGCGCTTCCCGCCTGTGGAACTCCCTTCCACAAGTCTGCATTCCCGACAGCTACAATCTCCAGGTGTTTAAATGTAGGGTTAATAGACACCTCCTATCACCCTAACTTCTAATTATTCTCAGAACACTCTCATCTACCCAACCCTCATTCTCGGTATCCTTACCCGCCTATCACCCCCCTCTGACATTTCCTATATTTAATCATCCTTTCTTCACTCTATGTAGCCCCCTGCTCAGTAGTGGCAGTGACATGCCTTGCTCGGGGTGAAACGCTTATGAAAAATTTAAAAAAATATCCCACTCGCATATCCTTACTCGCGCTTCTTCAAAATCTAAGGTGAAGACAAACAAAGTGACTTTGAAGACAGCTACCACACTTCATCTATGGCTGCTTATTGAATATTATTAACATCTTCGGATGTGCGGGCTTGCGTCCACTTCGGTTCTTAGCTACCACCATTCTTAGCTACCACCATTCCCAATCCAGTCATTTCACTGCTAAAAGAAAAACAACACCGCAGACAGGAAATCGGGTTACACGTAGAAACACAATAGGCTTGACCTGGAGAGAAATATGAATGTTATTATACATTCAATTAAATTGGCCTTGTGTCAAACATAACAAAACTTCTGTAGAACCACATTTTTGTGTCAAACATAACAAAACTTCCCATAAGTTAGGATTATTCGAAATCATCAGCAGGTTGAAAGGTGGAAGTATAAATACATTTCGTTTGTATGTTTAAAGTTAAATTTTATTAACAGAACAAATAACATCAATTTCAGGTGTTAAATATTCACCGAGAAAGTGTAGAAAGGATTTAAGTGAATCCAGAGCTTGTAGTTGTAGGTAGCAGAATGAGTTTAATAGCGTCTGTGTTCCTTTATTATGGCCGGCGAGTAAGTGAAAGGAAGGTAAAGAAATAAGGGAAAATTGTACTTATCCTGACGTTAATTTTAGGAGTAAGTTGAAGTAACTTGTTTTTGTCGTCTTCTTCACTGCTGACTGCAAGACTGATGATAAAGAAGAAGAAGAGGTTAAGAAAAATAGCACACGAGAAAGAGAAGAAGAACGAATGTGTGACAGGACCTTATGTCCGGGACAGATGCTTGAGGTTTTTGTCACTTTGTACATCAGAGTATTAACTTTTCTCTCAGTTTTGAAAATAACTTCCTTTCATTGGTTAGAAAACTAAACTTTGGCTTTGTTTTTTTTCCGTATGGTGTCAATCCCTTTCCTATTTGTTAAAAATAAAGTTCACATTGGATTGCGAATTTTTGTAAAAGTGAAGAGGGAAGGAAGTTACTTTTATGTCCGTGACATTGTGTAGGTCAAGAAACAAATCCCAAAATAATTGCCATGATAAAAATGGCTTGTTCACAGAAGATTAATATGACTTAGTCTCAACAAACTTACAAAAATAATCTAGGAGCGAACTATTTAATAAAAGAGCGCACAGATCTCTAAAAACTAAATTTAAAATGTTTCTCAGTTGCCTTCCATATAAAATTAATTTTCGAATTATCCCAATACCTCACTTCTATCTAAGATTTAAGAATTTATTTTTTCTTGAAAATAAAATTCTTTAGTATTTGTCTATATTTCTTAGATGAGGTTGTATTTACAGCATTTACATTATACAGACGATTGTCCACATCTTTATTGCCATTCTTACCACGTTTCGGCCGGAATTCTGAACCGAACCCTGTATTACAATCACTGGGGTATATGAACTCCATTCCTTGCTTAATATTTCTTCTGCAAGATGAGGACAATAGTACAAATAATGTAAATACTATAAATACAATTATTCTGTTCCAGGTTTTCTAACTATTTGAATATCATAATTTTCATATTTTATTATACGGGAAACCTTAACACTGAATGATTTTGAGTCGTTATCATTTCTTAAAATTATTTGGTAGTGTTTTAGAATCAAAATACTGAGAGCAATGATTGCACTACTTAAGAAAATATCTTGGTAAAAACAACAAAAAAGCTGGCAAAACAATTATCTTACAAAATATATATACTGAGTTCCACTTGGTACAAACAGAAGCAATTCAGTTCAGTGCCATCAACACAACAGTTTGGTGTTGTCGCCTACCGAGAACACAAATATGACCACATTCAACCAAACTGATCAATGATTTGTACTGACCGATGCCAATCTTTATACAATATCTAAAAATAAATTCAAAAAATTTTGTTTATTTCTTAGTAAATCAGAGGCAATTAAACTAATATTACAACGAGGAAAAAAACTCCGTTATAAAAATTTATGTAGGATCTGACAGTCTGTCTGCCACAGTTTGTCATCGTCTCTCCGTAAAGCGTGCGTATAAGATGTATACCGGATCTATTCAACTTGTACAGTGGAACTATTTTGGGAACCCTAGAAGTAATGCCAGGGTTCGTCATCGGAGGTCACATTTGAAAAAGTATGAGCTACGCAGACGATAGGGCTGATAGCAGACACGAAATGGAAACTGCAAGACGTCCTACAGAAGGTAAATGAAGGGAGCGACAAGAAAGGACTACATATTAACTGCAAGAAAACCGAATGCTTATTCATCAGTAAAAAACGGCAGCCCAAAATGCCAAATACAGGTGGGAGATACTAAAATCAAGCAGGTACAAAAATTTAAGTACCTAGGAAGTGTTCTAATAGAAGACGGAAAGTGCGACACATAGAACCGAAGGCTTATTGCCATGACAAAGGAAGTATTTCAGAAGTTGAGTAAAGTTTTAAGAAACAGTACAACTTCGCTAGAAACAAAGAAGAGAGTATTTGATTGCTATTTGATGTCAGTTTTTCAATATGGCAGTCAATGCTGGAACATATCATCAAAGATGAAGGAAAAACTTGAAGCAACTGAAATGTGGTTCTACAGAAGGATGCTGCAAATATCATGGATCGAGCAGGTGAGCAATTATGAGGTTTTAGAAAGGATGGTAACGCAAAGGAAATTAATACTGAGCATCAGGAAGAGACAGCTAAATTTCTTGGGACATGCAATGAGGAAGGAGGGCTTGAAGAACCTGATACTAAGAGGCCAGATAGAAGAAAAAAGAGATAGGGGAAAGCAGCGGATAACATATTTAAGAACTTGATCAGGTGGATGATGGAACGAGGTTTGCATGGTGTAACAGGAGAAGGCGTACCAAGTGCCACCAGGGATAGGGGTGTGGAAAGCCATTATCGTTTGCGTCCTGAAAGAACAGGGCACATAAAGGAAGAAGAAGAAGAAGAAGAAAAGAAAAAGGAAAAGATAAGCTGTACGCTTACGTCTCTAATATGTGTGAGTGGCTTCTTCTCGTGTGATGTTTTCCGTAGCTCTTAATAAAATGTGTCTTTTAGTTATTTCTGCTAAACCTTGTCGCGCCATCTATTTTCTTGAAGCTCACGAAATGTGATGCGTTGTTTTCCTCTATCTTTCTTGCCTTCAACCTATCTTGTGAGTATCAGATTTTCGAAGCCCCCTTTCATCATTATGTACTCTAGACATCCTGATATTGAGGATAACTATTCTCTTTGTTTCAATCTTTTTTCTCTGATATTAATCGTGTACAAATCCTTGGGGTCACTTGAGGTAGACGCTTACATAAAGAAAAAAAGTAAAATCAAATAAAATAGAGAAAGAGAAGAAGAAGAAAAAAGATTATAAATAAGAAAGAAAAAGAAGAAAAGAAAAAAGTCTTTTAAAACATTGGAAACTTTCGGTTTAGGAGGAAAGGTCTAAACGTTACTAGAATGTTCTAGGTGGTTCTACAGTCATGTCAAAGTTGAAAACGGATATGAAGTCCTACGTTTATTATTTAACTATTGTTTGTTTATATTTCGATCGTTCGTATGTGGATTAAATTTTGTTGGCCTTAAAGAAAAATTAGAGAACATCGCTGGTAAGATAACTGTTAACCCAATACTTAAACAGGTTAAGATTGTATTGACCCTTGCAAGATTTTCTTGGTTGTCGGTCCCACAGACAAGTTGTTTTTACTCAATGCTTCTTCCCAATGAGATACGAAAAGAATTTGCTACAATGTGAGTGGCGTGTCGGATCCAAGACGTGAAGGTTAAGGTTAGAGAGGAACCAATGATTGTAGTTCATCCGAGCACTTTTCATTGAAGTAGCATTATAGCATTGAGCGGCTTGACTCATAACGTTACAGGGTGGAACTAAAACATCGTCGTTGCTGGCATTCACTTCTATAGATAACAGTGCAGACATCTTTTCTTTGTAACGAATTTTTTTCTTGAAGCTACGTAAGCTTGTGTCTTTTAAAATACACTCAAGCTCACGCACGTGGTGGTTTCTCTTATGGGACGCAGTGCCAAATTTTTATTATGGGGTGCATATCTTCTGACAAGGTTTCTTGAATATTTAGATCATTAGATGTAAATAAATATACTGTTTAATAATAAAACAAAGCAGCTGCTCAAATATGTGCATATATTACAAATAATGTTTTTATAAATAAATTAAACAATCTGAGTAAAATTTTATTCTAGTAAGATGTTGCTATTTCCCTGAGGAAGCAATGGAACTCCTGAAGTTAGAAATAAATAAAAATGTATTCTTCCTCATTTGTGCAGGTGTCTGTCAAAAGAAATGGAGGAAATAATATAATAAAAATCAGTTTTAATAATCTTTTTTATTACTGTCACCTTCATTGAGAGAATATCGATATGACGTTTATAATTACATCGCTCTGTTCATGCCTGTTGTTTTTTGTTTGAATTTGTTTAACGGCATATCCACATCATTATGGGTTATTTAATACTGAAATCGATTTTAACATTATTTCATATCTTCAGTTGAACATATTTTGAATGCAGTTGCATGCCTACAACATATAAAACGTATTGATAGTTATTTCGCTATAAAATGTATTGTTGTTCAATTCACTATAAATATGTATTGTTGATATTTTTAAAATATTTTTGTATTCTAATACTTTAATTGTTTTATTTGTCCATTGCTGGGACACTAACATGTGTTGCCACCCTTGATCAATGTGGGCCTGAGAACAACAGCAATTAGGATTTGGTTGCACGCTCTTGCAATCTACAATTTCCCGATTAGAAGCCTTGCTGCTGAATGAAGTTCAAAGTCATAATCAGTTCTCTACCTAATGGTATTAGTCTGTTCGTATCTTTTCCAAGCTCTTCCCGTACATCATACACCAGTTTTGTTTTATTTTTTATCTTTTAATCGGTACCTAGAAACTGGCAGCATTATGATAGACACAAGATTAATACCCCGTTTATTATTCATGGAGAATTTAGGTTAGATTAAAAAATAAGTTTTGCAAAAAATGGATTCAGGGGAAAAATGACACGATCGGAACGAGGGAATAAAAATGATGTGACTAATTTCAGCGATGAATGTATCTCATGAATATTTAAACCACAAAGTTATTAGAACATTGTAAGATCTCACTGAAGTTCTCGAAAATTATTCTGTACTAAATGAAGTGATTTCCTCCTAAGATTGTTTATTTCCTTTTTCATTTTTGGAGATGCTTCCAGATCTGTCATCGAATCAAAATCTACATACGCATAAGTAACCATGCCCAAGTCGACCCAATTGCAACTGAACCCTAATTAGCAGAAATAAGCTAATAGGCCGAAATAAATATTCATTGGAAATCAATTTACTGCATGTGTCAGTGTCAATATAGAATAAATGTTCGAATAAACGCCTGTGAAATGAAAAGTATCCCAAAAAATCAATGTTACGAATTTACATATCTCGATGGAGTGTAGGTATTATGTTTTCTTAGGAGGTTTGAAGTAATAAAAATATAATGTTATTCTGATTTCACAATTGATTACATGGTAGATGATACTTAGCTTTCGTGCAAATACATATTTGTGTGGTCATGATTACTAAAGAAAGTGATGTCCGTTTTATCTTTCATTCAAGTTAAATTTTGGAATTGAGTTTTATTTTCGATATTATAGGCTATTATATGGATTAATGTCACCAAATATTTTTTTCATGTTGGTTGTTTGGTTTTGTTCAACGGTATATCAATATCTGTGCTATTTAATGACAAAATGTAAATATTTTAACACAATCGTAGACCTTAAACTAAATAAAAATCTATTGTCGATAATTTTGCTATGAAATATTAATAATTTTACTATAGAATGTATTGCTTGTGATTTTGTTTGGTTTTGTTCAACGGTATATCAATATCTGTGCTATTTAATGACAAAATGTAAATATTTTAACACAATCGTAGACCTTAAACTAAATAAAAATCTATTGTCGATAATTTTGCTATGAAATATTAATAATTTTACTATAGAATGTATTGCTTGTGATTTTGGTTTAAAAATATATTGTTGCTAATTTTTTATTTAATGATGTATTCCTAATAATACTTAATATAAAAATATCTATACTTTCATAGAGATTTGTTTAGGGGTTCACGATTAGATGGACTGCTGTCTAAATACACAATGTGAAAGAGTGCTCGATATAAAGTAGAGCTTTTATATTGTAGTAGTTGTTACAATAGTTTATAAAAGCATAGTATCACTACACAAAAATTTACATGTTTTGGAGCCGAACTGCTCCTCTTCAGGTGATATGTGGAACTGGAAATAAATGGTGAAAATAATTTAATTTTGGGAATGTGAGATGTAAGTGTGGTTGTAGGGGATTGGAAAATGGTGTGTCTAAACTAATCCATCTGCAGATGATAACCATAGAGTTACACATTGGGGTTAGAAGAGGGGGCAGGATGGCTTAGATCTGGATAGGTCACTTTCAAATTTTAGTCTGGATAAATCAAATAGTGGGACCTTAGATTTTTTAAAAGGGTAGACAAATTTTATTTGACTGCTATCTCTGAGCACATGAGGTCATAATTTAGGTTGAATGATTATAGTAGAGTATTCTTAGTTATATTGTGTTTAGAGTACTTTTAGCACTGTATGGTATGTTTTTATTTTATTAATATAATATTCTTTTTTTCTGGATGAAACATAGTTATTAATTAAATTTTGAAGAAAGTGTTTCGAATACGTAACATGAAAATTTTTGTGTAATGATACTATGCTTTTATAAACCATTTTAACAACTATTACAACATATATATATATATATATATATATATATATATATATTGCTCATTCAGTAATGAATTAGAGCACTCTGGCTATTGGACGTGTATAATGATAATATACACGCTAACACGTCTGCCTCCTTCTACCGAGCGCCCATAGCTCAGAGGTAGAATCACCGACTGACGCCAATTCGGTAGATTTTCGATCCTGGGTAAAAAGCAATCGGATGTCTAACCCTACTGATGAGCTGTGATACAGCAAACAGATCTGTCTGCGGATGACTATATATATATATATATATATATAAACAACATCAGGAAATGACAGATGGAATTTTTGAGAGACATTATCGAGGAAAAAGGGCTTGAAGAATCTAATACTCCCCGGATTAATAGAGGGAAAGAAATAAAAGAGAAAAAACGCAAGAAATTTTCGATGGGCTTGAACAACGAGATTACGTAGCAGGGTTTGAGAGAGATACTAAAATGAAAAGTGTTAAGAGTGACAAGGAATAGGTGTACATGGAGGTCAATGATAGCCTACATCCTAAAGGACTCGGCACAAAAAAACAGAACTTAGAAAATATAGTGGCAATGAACTGTTAGCATTTGAATAAACAAATATAAAAATAAATATACAAATTTATAAAGGGATTTAAAACAAGAAAATGCCTCTTCTCGTTGGATCTATTCAACTTATGCAGTGAGGTGATTCTGATTTGAATTGGAAACCCTACTGAGCTTTATTGTTGGCGGCTACAATCTTACCAAGATAGAATATGCAGATGACACAGTTTTCAGAGCAGGCATAATAAGATCACCTTCAGGAGGTTGCGAAAGAAAAGTGAGGAAAATGCAGTAAACATCAATTCCATCAAGAAAAATGCACGGCTGTTAGCAAAAGAAATAATGCAACGTGCAAATTAAAATTGGTTATACAAAAATGTAGCCAACTGTGACCGATTCAAAGCCGTTAATTCCAAATGGATGCGTTTTGCTGTGTAATGGATAGCGGCTCGGAACGAGATAGCGGATAACCGTGTTTACTTACGCGCAAATAGCCTTTGGAAAGGTATTAATCAATTTCTTCTCACTTCTCTGCGTTGTGGTACAGTGGATATCGGCTCGGAACGAGAAATTGGGGGAACCGCGTTCGAATTCCACTTGAATTCCTTGCATTCACTTACGCACACATACCCTTGAGAAATGTATTAATCCGTATCTTCCCTGCAGTTATGGGTTAAATAAGAGAACAGATGTTTTATAGCCTTGACAGGAAACCAGTCTACCGCAGAATGTAATGGCAAGATGGAAGATTATCTCGCAGTACCTACTGTGAGATAATCTTCAACTCAGTCAGTCATGTCTCTTTCGAGACTTGATCGCCAAAGCGTATATTACGTATAGCACTTGATTGGCTGAGTTCTCACTTCGGCTATTGTTTGAATAGTTAAACAGATTGGATTCTATTGCCTTGGTTGGTAACCAGTCTACCGCAGAAAGACAAAGCAACCGACTGCGGAAAAGTTTCAGTTATAGATCGAAATGACATGCTCAGCCGTCCGTGCATCACGTATGGAATTTAACTTGGACTGACTATAGTCGCAAAAAACCATCGTCTCTCCTATTTTTTAGGTAATAATATTATGAAGACATATAGGGCAAATAACGGTTCATCCTGGACTTTAAAATCTTAATACTGTAGTATTGATCAGATACCCTTTAGTGAGATAGATTAAAAAAGCAGCGGCTCTTCAAATAAACTATCCAAACGGAATTATTTATTAGCAAATACTCTGCTGTGTATATGGCATAACAGTTTTTACTTGTAAAGTTTTAGCTGGAGGATCTAGTAGGTCCTCAGATATATCACTGGAGTAGGGATAGTTTTGAAACTGTATGTCTGTTGCAAAAGGACTGTAAGGTGAAAATAACTTAACACCCGCAAGTATCTTTTATGTTACATTGAGTTAATTCGACGGCTCCAACTCAGATATTTCCGCAATAATTAATTTTCTCTGTTTAAAATGGTAAATGCTAAAACCAGGAATAATCATTTACAAGAAAGAAAATACTCTGCCAAATTATACAAATGCGTGTATCTTTCTCCGTCAGTTCAATTCGGTTTGCATTTTCTCTAGGATGTAAAAAGATAGTAAGTAAAGTAATAAGTATAAATTTACTAAAGAAAACAATTATTAGTTAGATCGTTCGGACTCATCTTTATTGTCAAATTCACAACGTTTCGGCCGTTCTACGGTCTGACGTTTTCAGGTGATATACGTTGGAATTTTGAACTGAACCTTTTATCAGAGGGCACAACAGAGGAAAATTCGTGTATTTAGCAATAACAATAAGAACAACCGTCCGAAAGATTTGTTAAGTGCCATACATGATACATGCTTGGGCGATCATATCTCGAAACAGACATGACTGACTGGGCAGAAGTTTTTTCCGCAGTGGGCTGCCTTTATTTTCTACGGTAGACTAGTTGCCAACCAAGGCTACAGAACCCAGTCTGTTCTGTTATTTAACCAATAGATGGAGGGAAGAGACGAGTTAATACCTTTCCCATGGGTATTTGCGCGTAAGTGAATGCAAGGAATTCAACTGGAATTCGAACTCGGCTCCCCGATTTCTCATTCCGAGACGACATCCATTGCACTACAACGATTTTTTAAAATAGTGTTATTACATGATCTCAGAAATATGGACAGATACTAAAGTAATTATTATCATGACTTATTTGATGATGAACACTTGACTTTATTCTGGTACTTTCTGGAACTACTTTTATGTGGGAAATCATTTTAGAGTGTGGACATAAATTGATCTCCAAACCATCTTCGAATTTGATGTTTTAAGCAATTTCTGAAGGTTTCTTCTTGACTCCATTTTGATGTTTTGATTTTCAACCCAATCAAGGTAATAAAGCCACTAAAAATCCAAGTTTTAATCAAGGAAACTGAGATTTATTGATTTGTTGTGCCGATAATAAACCTTTTTATAGGCAACATATATTTTGAATTTAAAGAATAATTATTTATTGTGATTGAATATCATATTAAGGATTTTTCAAGAATTACAGAGTACATTATTTACATTGTTCGGAATGTTGTCCTTATCTTTGTTGATATATTCATGATATTTCGGCTGCTGTATGCTCCGACCTTCTTCGGGTGATTTCAATTTTGAACCAAACACTTTATTTCGATCAACGCGAATATGACAATGAGGAATAGGAGAACAGTTTGAATAACGTAAACAATGTAAATACCTCATCTCAGAAATATAGACTAATAGCAGAGAACATGTCAGACAATTTAACTGATAGATTTAGAATAGAGACATATCCTTGCCTTTTGCGCAAGTATTCTTGGGTAAGGGAATATAACAAAACCAAACTGACTCTCTTATTTCTTATTAATAACAGTCCGCCACTGAACTGATCTAAACGAACCCATCAAAAATGGCTGGGCAGAAAAGAGCATAAATTGAAAAGCCTCCAAGAAAACTGTAATTTTCTGTGTCACATCTTCCGTCCATTTTTCTAGAATTCAAGGACTTGCATCGGCAAAATGTATCGTTATCTTCAAAGTACTGCTAATGCATTATTAATTCTGTAAAACGAATTAGTCTTACAATAAAATATTACCTAACTAATTCAATTTCTACGGCTTATCAACCATTTAAAGGTTATTTTCAAACACAAAATAATCTTAGGTTGCAACATTTGTTTTCGGAACGCTTAGTGACATAAGTTTTACTAATTAACATAGCTAGTGTTAATTATATTTAATTAGGAAGACTCTTTTTAACAATTCCGACTCATTATGAATCGAACCACCTGAACATCCTAGCATTTGGCATTTTCAAATGTCACCCATCTAGTCACTGGCCATGTTCGATGTTGCTTAACTTAATAACCTACTGTGAGTTAAATGCCATACGTCATATACACTATGGGCGATCATGTCTCAAAAGAGACATGACTGACTCGGCAGAAGATTATCTCGCAGTAGGTTGCCATTGCTTACTGCGGTAGATTGGTTGCCAGCCGAGGCTATAGAACCCAATCTGTCTTGTTTTTTAACCCATAATTGGAGGGATTATTGGATTAATATCTTTCGCAAGGATATTTGCGCACAAGTGAATGCAAAGAATTCAACTGGAATTCGAACTCGGCACCCCGATCTCTCGTTCCCAGTCGATATCCACTGCACCATAACGCAATAACCTACTAAGTGTTAGTAAAATGCAATTGATCAAACAAGCAGAGTAAATTATTTCTGTACTGGTCAGTCTTCATTGTTACTTGAAATAAAGTATGAATGAAGAATTTAGAAAAGCCTTGATCGGCTACTTTTTTCTGATCTGTTAATTCACAAATAGAACAACAGAAATAAATGAAATCTATATAGCATTACTGAAATGCAGATATTAGTCGGAGAACAAAATGGAATCAAAGAGTGAATTTCAAACATGGGGTAAGAAATTTAACTTGGTGCTTAGTATAAATTTAATTTTTCCTGAGTATAAGAATTTTAATAAATTTCTCAAAATCTTGCATTTACTTTTTATACATATTCCAGTGATAAGGATACTAGTAAGATTAATATTTTGATAATTTATTTGTCAAACTGCCACTTGGTTAAGAATAGTAAAACCATTCTCAACAAAAATATTTTTCTTACGGAAATAACACTCTGTTATTGCTTTCTATACATATTGATGGCGCTTAATCCATAACTTTTGTTCGAATGAAAGTCAAAAAGGAAAAACTATATCATTATGTGATTATATCTTTACTTTCTTTTCAAATTACGTGCTATCTATCTCAGCTGTCGTGAGTGCTGTTAAAAATTACCAGTAATATTTATTTTATAATCATATCGGCCCAAGCAAGACATTTTACTGCCACTGTTTTGCAGTGGTTACATAGGAGGTAAGTTATGAGAAAAAGTGAGAGGTTGTAGGGGGGTGTCAGGAAGTGGGTAAGAGAAGGATGTGAATAGTGATGAGAGTGGAGTGGACGGAGAAAGAAGCATGAGAGAGAGGATTCAAGTTAGTGAGATAGGAGATTATTGATTTTACATTTAAATTCTTGGATATTATAGCTGTCTGGGAAGCAAGTAAATGAAAGGGAATTCCACAGCCGGGAAGAGCGAGAAAAAAGCTACTGGAGTAGAATTTCCGTTTACATTTCATTGGTTTCACAGTAAAAGGGTGGGACCTAGTTGCTAATCTTGTGGCTCGAGTAAATTCATATATAGAGGGCATCAGTGAGCTATGTTCATCGGAGCAGAAGCCGTGAAAGTATTTGTAGAAGAGACACAGGGAAGCCACATTGCGACAGTGAGAAAGTGACTGTATCTGAGATGCCAAGACGGAATTAATCATATTACTGATTATCCGTTGGATTTTGTCAAGGACACCTAGGTGAATAGCAGGAGCACCCGACCAGATATGACAGTAATATTCAATGCACGGGCGGATGGTAGATTTATATATATATAAGCAGGATTGTTTCTGTTTTATTTTTATTTTATTTTTTGTATTCTACTTTTTCTGGGGTCCTGCAGCGTCAGTCCATATTATCCGAATTAAGATAATCCTGAATAAGTATTGATATGCCTGGAGAAATCTTTTTTTATTTATATACGATCATCTGTTGTTTGAGGTTGATAGTTTACACATTTTAAACGGGTTGGATATCATGCATGACATACGTATGAAAGTCTCGATATATCAAGCCTATTTAAGAATACGACTCAAGTTCTAATATTAATATTCTTGTTTTGTAACACACTGTTGGTGTTGACTAAAACTAACAGAAACTCAGTCTATTCTCATAATATATTCAAATTCACTATGACTTATGATACATCTGTTACACATTCTCTCACTTATTATATATAAAGATCTACTTCTTGTTTTCCAAAGATCTTACTATTTGATTTTGGCAATTTCCTATTTTACCCTTTTCTTATTGATTTTTATTAATAAGCGTTAGGTTTTTCGACACTTTTTCTCAAAGTAAATATATCGTATCTATCTTGTTTTGAGTCGGTTTGTTGATTCATTACTTGTTAAGTGCCTCATCAGTGAGTGATGGACAATCTCTTCATATGAAAACAGACTTGAATCAACAGAAATGCGGTTCTACAGAAGGATGCTTAAAACACTGTGGCCCGAACCTGTGAGCAAAGACAAAGTTTAGAGAAATTATACTCAAAAGAAACACTTATAACATCAGAAAGTGTTGAATATCTAGAGAAAATACTATAGAAAAAATTCTCGGAAAAATGAATACTCGCAGGACAGATTGAAGATAAGACAAGCAAAGGAAAGCAACGCATAATATACCTCACGAGCATTAATGGATGTTAGAGTTGGTTTTAAGAGTGGTTGCAAAAATGACAAAATATTTTTTTTAATCATTTCACCCCGAGCAAGGCGGAAACGCCACTGATGTGCAGGGGGCTACATAAATGTAAAAAGGATTAATTAGAGAAGAGTGAGTACAAACTAGTTAGAAAGGAACAATAGAAAGCTGAGAAAGCAGGTGCGATGACAGATACATAGGTGGAGAGAAAGGGAAGGTTATACGGGGGTGGGGAGAGAGCTAGAGTCCAGTGGTTAATAGATGAGTATTGACTTTGCATTTAAATTTCTGGAGGTTGTATATTAAAAGCAAAAAGAAAGGGATTTGTTAGAACCATAATCGCCAAGTTCCTAAAGTCTTTACTGAATATGGAATAAGAAGATTGATTATTTATATTTGTTTTATCGGTTATTACGTTCCCCATTTTCTAATACATATATATATATATATATATATATATATATATATATATATATATTAACCATAAACATTGGTGGAATTGCCAATATAACTCAACCCCGTTTCATTTTCTCCCCTTCAGGTAAAATAGCCAAAATTATTCCGATGATTGCATTATTTGTTTTATAAAACTGTTGATGTTTTTTGCTTCATGCTTCCAATTTTATGCCTTGCAGAGCAAACTCGAAGTAGGGTATCCAAGACGCTCCATTGATTACCAATATTTCTTGCACAAGCTTCTGGACAGCATTTTGATACTGTCTGAGAATCGATTTGTGAAGGTTTTCATTCTCAGAGTTTCTATAACTGGAAATATATCAGCTTTCATACCCAATATTTTCCTGCTATAGATCTTCATATTTAAGAGGTGTTTATTTCGGATGTTATTGCAGTGTCTCTTCTTTTGTACGTAATTATTATGATAGTTTTATCAGTGTGGTCATGGGTTTGTTGCTGATTATTGAATCTCCGGAAATATTCAACACCGTTTGAATATATAACACTGAGTATATTTTAGCGCAAATATTTTTATTTGTAAGTAGTATACTTACCCTTACTTTTCCGAGGAAGACACTAAAATTCATGTTCTTCTGTTTATAATTACCTAATTTCCTTCTAAGTATTTTTCTAAGTTTGCAGTCGTTCTCGCTCTTTTTGTCTTTAACTTGACTTGCGCTGTTACATGATTGAATCACCAACTTTGTTTTGATTGTTAGAATCAACCAAGTTTATTATTATCCAAGCAAGAGAATTTCTTTGTTGAAAGGAAACCTCTATACATGAATGTTGTAATTCTTACAAAGTCTACTTAAAATTGTATTCTATGTTGCATCACAAGCTAAATAGATATTAAATGGAATGAAAGGGGTTAAAAACGAGAGCAAATTCTAGCCAAAATGCAACCCTTGATATGAGTTCTATGATCTATTATGCAAATCTCAGACGTGTCGATTCCATTAAGAAGTGACCAAAGAGATGAACCGACGACGAACAAGCTTCGTATAATCAGAATGGTGCTGGCTGAATGGAGGGAGGTGCCTAGAAATGGAAGACTAAGTAATAATTGTTCCGCTCGCATAGCTACAAATGCCCCCACCCAGTCATACTGGCTCAAGAATAAAGATCAACCAACATGTACAACATACCAAGCCACACTCACCATGAAATATAGTTTAAAAGAATGTATTGACCTCACTGGAAGACAAAACTATTACAAGGAAAGCAACATAAGAAGACTATTTTGAAATACTGAAACTGACAGCATAATTTTCAACCATAATGCCAACACATGCAACACATGCAACGACAAATAATGTACAAACAGACATGTTTCAATATCTGTGGAAAATTATCTTTTGCTGACAAAACCGCGGTTCTGAGAAGGAATAATTCGCAGATTTATCAGTCAATTCAAATTTATCTTTATGTGTAAAATGTTTTTATAGCCTGACGACTTTTTTATTTAAAATAAAAGGTATATTTGTCAATCCTTTCCGTAAATGAAGCTATTGAAATCATGCAAACAATATGTGCAGACCGTATTTCTTCATCAAGATATAAAAACAATGAAGACTACTGTTTTTTTTTATTATGTGAAATCTAAACATATTTATAAATGGAATTTGTCTGTGTGTGTGTGTATCCGTTACCTATAGACTCCGAAATGGCTGAACCGATTTTCTTGAAAATTTACACAGTTATACTATAAGCGTCTGCGAGTGTTCTTAGGGAGGTTTTGTGTCGAGGTACTCCCGATAAATATCGAAAATCGATAACCGAAAAAATCGGGTTATAGAAGGAGTGGTCCGATTTTAATCAAATTTGATACACTCATAGACAAAGACATAAGAAACGATATTCAGAAGTTTCAAGGTTGCAGTTCTTACAATAGTGCAGAAGATTTTATATCGATACCAGGAAATCAAAATTTGACTTACATCCATTCATTTTTCTTTCAGTCTATGGTTTCGCTTTAACTGGAAGCAACTATTGCTTTTTTCGTCTTTCGTGCCAACGTCCAAAGAGTCTGAGCTCCAGGACCATGGATTAGTTTTAAAGTTTTCATTACACCCGAGCAACGCCGGACTATACTGCTAGTAATGTATGCATGTGTGAAGTAATGGAACAATATTCTCTTCTCACTAAAATGAGAGAATCATGTATGAATTTATATGCATAAGAGAATTATCAGTATTTACATTATTCGGAATATTGTTCTCATCATTGTTGCTATTTGAAGAACATTTCGGCCGTTGTACGCTCTAGACTTCTTCAGGTGCTAGAAATTTCGAACAGAAACCTTTATTACAATCACTGGGATATATTATTCTCATTCCTTGGGTAAAGTTGTGGTGATATCGAGCAAAGCGAGGGACCAGATGTTTGCATCAGGTCCAGAAAGCAAATGACCAAAACTGGTTTGTGTGCATCCGGCTCCACTCATATTTTCTGGCAGAAAACCAAACAATATTTAAATACCCAATTCCAGTTCCCGAGCCTACGCGAATTTGATTTATCATCCAATGGGAAGCACGGAATTAAATACGTATGTGAATTTCCAAATGACCTGCTGAGACCCACACAGACGAAATAAAAACCGACACAAAAAGCATCACTAGAGTTGAAAAGTTACGAGCGTAATTAGCACATCCCTTGACCTCGTCAAGCGGTCTACTATGCTCGTCTGCATTCCCTCTGATCTTCCTCGCTGTCCTTGAGCTACTGACCGACCAAAGGAACGGATACATCAAAGATATTACTTACTGACAAACGATCACACATACTTACTCACAAACTCTCTTTTCAGCATTTGTTGCTATGAATATTTTTTTAATCGTTTCACCCCGATCAAGGCGGTAATGCCACTGATGTATAGGGGGTAACATAAGTGTAAAAATATTAATTAGTAGAGAGTGAAGAGGAAGACGAAATAGTTAGAAAGGAGCAATAGAAAGATGAGAATGCAGGTGTGATGACAGTTTCAAAGGTGGATAGAAAGGAAAGGATATACGGGGTGGTGAAAGAACTAGAGTCAAGTGGTTAATAGATGAGTATTTGTATTTAAATTCCTGAAGGTTGTAACCATCAGGAAAGCAAGAATATGGAAGCGAGTTCCACAAGCGGGAAGTGCGAGAGAAGAAGCTGCTGAAGTAAAATTGTCGTCTGCATTTGGCTAACCTAACTGTGAATGGGTGTGACCCAGTTGCCAATCTGGTTGCACGAGTAAAAACCTGTCAGGAGGCACCAGTAACTTAAGTTTGTCCGAACAAAAGCCATGAAATTATTTATAGAACAGACAAAAGGAGGCACAATTTTCGTCGGTGTAGAAGTGGTTGTCGTCGAGCCGCCAAGTCAGTACCTATCACATTCTCCTTTGGAGCCTGTCGAGGACACTGAGCTGAACAGGAGGGACGCCTGACCATATATGGCAGCAGTATTCCATTCTAACGTTCTTTTGAACCCATCCTCAAGATATTACTTTATTTGTAAAAAAAAAACCGTAATTGATATATGTGTATATATAAAATGTTGTTTCTATACTCAACTTGATTTTCTTGTTTTATAATCCCTATTATAACTTATAGTGGGCTATCTCCTAACTAGGCCAAATTCAGTTAATCTGCTTCAACACACAACCACGTTTCACTAGAACGGATAACCCACTATAAATTCTTGATTGGAAATCATGAGTTATCTCTCTCTAACACTGCAAGTTATTTGTTCACCACTGTTGTAGCCTGACAATGAACTCACAGCTCTAAGGCTTTACGCAAGGAGTGAGTATAATATACCCCAGTGATTGTAATAAAGGGTTCGATTCGGAATTTCTAGCACCTGAAGAAAACTGGGGCGTACAACTGTGGAAACGTCGTACAAATTGCAACAAAGATGAGGAAAATTGTCCGAATAATGTAAATACTGTAATTACTATTTCATCTCAGAAATATAGGCAAATACTGTTGGGGATTCCCTCTTTATTGCACAATACATTTACTCGCCTAAGGTATACAAATAATCCTGCCTATTCTGAGAGCAGGAGTTCAGTTGAGTAGTTGGATCACCCGTTATTTGTCAGTAAGAATATAGACATATTACCCGGACTTACTTTTTATCTACAAGATTTTATATATTTGACTCCTACTAACAAGTATTCCTGAATCTACTAACCGTGTACAGGTTGCATATCTTTTATTCAATATACTTACATTTTTCCTCTCATAACTGTTTTTGTTATTATTCTTTTGTGTGGTTTATAAACAAGAATCCACAACAATCTGGCGACGAGGATTTTGGACAAGTACACGCGAAGAGAAAAATACGTTTTTCCACGTCAGTCGTCAACAAGCAATTGGCGACAAAGTATTTCGAACAAGTTCACAAATAGAAAAAAAAATGTTTGTCACATTCAGTCGTAAAGAACACATTGGCGGAAAAAGAACGCGAACTCATGTATAACACCGAGGAACAACAAATTAGCGTCGAGGACCTCGAAAATCACGTAAGAGGAGTCGACAACATCAAATTGGTGAAGGAGATTCGTGCACAAGTCGCTCAATAAAATTGTGACGAATTTTTCTTTTCCCGAATCACTTTAACAAATTGCGCTACAAATTGATTCGAACAACAAGTCGAACACAATTTGTCGACACTAACATCGAGAGATGGAAAAAACTGTCGGAATTAATAGCTAGAAAAAAAATCAAACCCCTCACGGAATCGAAACAGCAAAATCATGAAGGATTTTCAGAAGGGAATATTAAGAGAACCAAAGAAAGACAAAATAAATTAGTAAGACAAATTGAAATGCAAAAAGGCTAATAAAATAAGACAAATGGAAATGCAAAATGCTAACGAATTAAGACAAATAGAAATGCAAACGAGACAAATGGATATGCAAAAGCAAATTGAAGAAAGACAAATTGAAAGGCAAAAGGCAGATGAGGAAAGACAAACACAGTTGAAAGAACTGTTATTGAAATTAACAGTACGGCCCTAGAAAGGAACACGGGAAAGGAGGACACATTTTCACAAGATGCGGTGTGGAACGCTATAGAAATTTTTAAGTACTCAGTTGAGGATGATAAAAAAATTTACAGACGATATGAGGATATTTTTAATATCGAATCTCAGCATTCGACTGAAAAGAAAAAATGAAGACTTTTACTCAGAAAATTAGGCACAGACAAACACAGTAAGTTCGTATATTATATTCTCCCTAAAAGACGAACGATTTAATGTTCGATGATGCAGTGACAGATCTCACGGAGCTATTTAACCCAAAAGTCTCCTGGTTCCATAAAAAGTGGAAATGCCTTAATTTCAGAAAAAAAGAAAATGAGGACAATTCTATATTTGAAACTATTGTCAACAAACACTGTTACGATTTTAAATTGATGGATCTTACCCCAGACAATTTCAAATGTCTCATATTTGTCCAGAGACTAGTTGCTGCTAAAGAGAGCAAAATGAGAAAACGCATGCTGACGAAATTCCAAAACAAGCCAGGTTTAACACTACAAAAATTGTCAGAGGATTGCCAGAAATGTCTCAGTATATAGAAAGATAGCAAGGACATGGAAGAGTCAGGAGTCGCGGACATTCGAAAGATAAAAAGCAATTTAGGTTTTGTACCCTCCCCAAAAGCAAAACAAACTCATAATGACAAAGAAACGAAATACAGAACTACGTTTGACAAGAATCCAATAAAAAACAAGTCCATCCTTCTGCATGTTACAGATGTGGTGAATTTGTTTAGAGATTGTCTTTTTAAGTAGAAATATTACCGAGCATGTGATAAGATGGGCCACAAAGCAACGGTATGCCGAAATAAAAATCAACCTTGTAGGGTAAGGTCTAATAAGGTAGAGGATGAAAACAAAGAAAATATGAGGAAATATGTTAAAATGGAAGTTTTGAACAAGGTCAAATTGCAGTTGTATTCGGGGTCAGACCTTACAATAATAACTTTAGAGGCATGGCGAAAGTTGAACAGACCGACCATGTTACACACTAAAAAAATTGCTAAATATGTAACGAGAAAAAGGAGAAATTTCAAAGGAGAAATTATAGTAAATGTAAAATTTTAAAGAGAAATAAAAAAACTAAATATCTACGTGATTAGAAATACAGACAACCTAGTAGGAACCGACTAGATGCAGAAATTCAATGTATGGGATTTACCTATTAGTTCGTTTTCCAAAAAATAGACTGAGTTTTTGGAAGCCACAAAACTGAAGAAAGAATTGTACAAAGAATTACCAGTGTTAATTTAAGTGAGTTAGGACGTTGCAACAAATTTGAAGCGAAAATCGATCTTAAACAGAATGTATTTAGGAAAATGGGAAACGTAGCTTTTGCCAAAATTGATTAAATAGACAAAGAACTGTAGAGGCTAGTGCAAACTGGGATCATTTCAAAAACCGATTTCAGTGAGTGGGCGGCACCGGTTGTTTATTTCAAGAAAAAATCGGGAAAAATCCGCGTGTGTGCAGATTTCTCCACGGGATTAAATAACGCAATAAAAGACCATCATTACCCGTTGCCTAGCCCAGAAGAAATATTCACGAAACTCAGTAGTGGCAAAATTTTCTCAAGGATTGACCTAAATTGAAATGGAATATTTGCAGATTTTATTTACTGAAGAAAGTTCTAAAATAATATGCATAAACACGCACAAAGGTCTATACAAATGCAACAGGCTACCATTTGGGATAAAGGTAGCGCCTGCGATATTTCAGCAGACGATGGACATCACGCTGACGGGACAAAATTTCGCCACAGCTTATCTGGACAATATTTTAGTTCATAATTTGGAAGACCATGCGACACATATGAAGGAAATTCTTAAAAGATTACAGGACTTTGGGTTAAAAGTAAAAGAGAAGAAATATGACTTCTTTTTGAAAGAAATAATATATTTAGGACACATTATAAATGAGAATGGCAGGAAACCAAATCCAGAGAGATCTTCAGCAATTAAAAACATGTATGAGCTTAAAAAAGTTCTAGAATTGCAAAGCTTCCTCGGTCTTGTTAATCACTATGGAGAGTTTTTCGATAGTATGCATAACTTGAGGGCACCCCTCAACGAATTACTGAAGAAAGACGTCCTGTGGAACTAAACGGAAGATTGCAAAAAGGCGTTTAAGAACATTATAAACAAATTGACGTCAGATTTAACTTTGACATTTTCGACACCAGGCTGTGGATTATTATAGCAAGTGAAGCAAGCGCACACGGTGTGGGAGCCGGTATCCTACATAAAATGCAGGACGGTACAAGAAAACCGGAAGGCCACGCATCGAGAGCATTGCTACCGGCCGAAAAAAAAGCTAATCACAAATAGAAAAAGAACCTTTAAGAATTATTTTTGCCGTAACTCGGTTTCATATATATATATATATAAATATATTTACGTTACAGACGGACCATAAGCCGCTCCTTACCATATTTGGATCAAAGAAAGTATTACCAGTATACATCACGAACAGACTCCTGAGATGGAATACAATATTAACAAACTACAATTTTAATTCATAATATATACGATCGAAAAAATTATGACACGCAGATAGACTATGGAGGCTGATACCTAAAGAAATTGAATTATTAGAAAACTCAATGATAGCGGCGCTGAGAGCTGAGATGAAATCGGCAAAGTATGACCTAACCCGGTGAAAGAAGTACCGGTTACATTATTAGAAATAAGAAGAAACACAGACGGGGACGAAATTATTAACACCACAAGAAAAAAAATATAAGACAAAGACACGAACTTGGCAGACAGTTTCTCAATTTGTGACAATGTCCTACTATACAGTGACGAGGGCGTGATACCAATGCCGCGACAAACGAGAATTTTAAAAGATTTTCATTTAGGACATCCGGGGAAGAATCGCAGGAAAGCACTTATAAGAAGCTATGTGTACTGACCAAACATGGATGAGAATATCGCGCAGAGGGTAGAAAAGTGTAAGGGCTGCGCGGCGGCAGCAATGTCACCACCGATCTTTTTTTTTTATCATTTCACCCAGAGCAAGGCGGAAATGCCACTGATGTGCAGGGGGCTACATAACTCTAAAAAGATTAAGTAGAAGCGAGTGAGGAGTACAAACCAGTTAGAAAGGAGCAATGGAAAGATGAGAATGCAGGTGTGATGACAGGTACATAGGTGGGAAGAAAGCGAAGGATATATTGGGTGGGGAGAGAGTTAGAGTCCAGTGGTTAATAGATGAGTATTGACGTTGCATTTAAATTCTTGGAGATTGTGGCCATCAGGAAAGCAAGAATATGGGAGTGAGTTCCACAGGCAGGAAATGCAAGAGAAGAATCTGCAGGAGTAGAATTGTCGTCTGCATTTGGCTAACCTAACTGTGAATGGGTGGGACCCAGTTGCCAACCTGGTTGCACGAGTAAACACCTGATGAGGTGGCACCAGTGACTTAAGTTCGTCCGAGCAGAAGCCTTGAAATTATTTATAGAACAGACAAAGGGAGGCCACATTTCGACGGTGGGGAAGTGGCTGCAGTCGAGCCGCCAAGTCAGTACCTATCACATTACAGACTCTCCTTTGGAACCTGTCAAGAACACTGAGGTGAACGGCAGGGGCGCCTGACTATAAATGGCAGCAATACTCCATGAACGGACGGATGGTTGACTTGTATATATGCAGGATGGATTCAGGTGGAAAAAACATCCTGGATCGACATAGTGACCCAACCTTCTTAGCAGTAGTTTTAGCTATGGATTCGATATATTGGTTCCATTTGAGGTCTGAAGAGTGTATTGCTCTTAGGGAGAATCGCTTGGTGCATGCTTATGGGAGGCAGGAGAGGTTGCCTGTGATGGTTGACATACAACAGCTTGTCCCAATTCACCACAGAGTTTAGATCCCGTTCAAGGTCAGTAGCGAGATTATGTCTATCCGCCGCGACAGGTTTCTTACTGGTGCGGGAGTAAATTGTGGTGTCATCTGCGTAGATGCCTACATGGCCCTTGGTCTCATCAGAGAGGTCGTTGATGAAAATAAGGAAGAGTGTCAGGTCCAGGATAGAGGCCTGTGGGACACCAGCATTCGTGCTGTAAAAAGAAGAGGCATGCCCATTCAAACCGACCTTCATTTTGCGGTTATTTAAGAAAGATTGAATTAGGTCAAGCAGGCGACCGGTAATGCCGTAACCCCGTAGCTTGCATAGAAGGCCAGAGTGCCAAACCCTGTCAAAAGACTTGGAGAATTCTAGAGCAACCGCGCGAGCCTCCTCAGACTCATCAAGTGCCTAGACCATGTACTCCGTTACGGTTGTTAGCAAGTCAGCTGTGGACCTGGCAAAGCGGAAGCCATATTGCCTGTCAGAGAAGAGTTTGTGGGCAGTAAGATGTTGAACTATTTCAGCATTGATTATGGCCTCGGGTCAGAGGGTTCACTACGATTCTTAAATACAGGAAAGACTGAAGAGAACTTCCAGCATGCAGGAAAACAGGAAGCAGAAAGGCAGTAGTTAAACAGTTTAGAGAAGACAGAGGAGAGTTCAGAATCACACTTCTTAAGGACTATCACCGGGATTCCATCGTCTCTGCTCGCCTTATGGGGGTCAAGTTTTGAAATTACTCGAGATACTACTGTCAGGGTAATATATACGTCGTGCAGTTTGGCCTCAGTTCTAATCGGGAAGTCGGGTGGGTATACTCCAGATGAGTCAAATGTGGAGTTGGATGAGAATCTGCTGGCGAAGCACTCAGCTTTGTCCTCAGAAACCATACAGAAACCATGGCCAAAGGCAGAAAAACCTTGGTCAAGAGTACATGCGGACTACGCAGGACCTATCGACGGCTATTTCTATTTAACAGAGGTAGACAGTTTCAGTAAATGGCCTGACGTTTTCAGATATAAACATCCAACAACAGACAACACTATAAACTGTTTACATGAACTATTCGCTAGGTTTGCCGTTGTAGACTGTTTGGTGCAGACAATGGTACACAATTCACTTCAAGTGATTTTCAAGATTTTTGTGAAACGTACCAAATAAGACATATCAAAGCAGCACCCTATCACCCACGGTCGAAAATACTCTAAAGACGGTGTTAAAAAAAAGCTGCAGATACACCATCAGAGAAAGCATTACAGCAATTTCTACAAGTCTACCGAATTACACCAAACCAAAACTCACAATCAGAACTTTCACCTGCTGAGGTGATGTTCGCGCGCAAGATTCGATCGGTCTTCGATAAATTGTTACCAGGTAAAAGCAATACTCTGATTACACCTGTAATTATGAAAAGATCGTTCAAACCCGGTGAGCGAGTGTATTTTAAAATATTTAAAAACAACATGGCGTGGGATCCGGGAACAATTGTAAACAGAATAGAAAGCGTGTTGTATGCAATAAAAGGGGTGAAATTTACTCATAGAAGGCACGTTAATCAAATTCAAAAAAGAAGAGGTGAGGAACCAAGCTCTTCATCTTTAGAAAGTTAGGATACCATGGAAGACATTTTCGAAACCTTCGACATTCAAAAACTAAAACTAATACGGAGATCAGAAGAAACTAACAGAAAACGGAAGTTCACAGAGCAATTAATGATAGATCCCAAGTGAAAAAAATACTAAACCTTCCTAAAAAGAAGCTAGGGAGCGGGGTGTTGTGAATCAAACCTTTATTGCTAAATAAATGGACCCGCCTAAGGTATACAAATAATCCTGCTTATACTGAGAGCGGGAATTCAGTTAAGTAGTTGGACCGCCGCTTAGTTGGTCAGTAAGAATATAGACTTATTACCCGGACTTATTTCTTTTCTACAAGATTGTGTATATTTGATTCTTACTGTATGGTTCCAGGTTGTATATATCTTGTTCATTATAATTACATTTTATCTCTCATATCTGTTTTTTTGTTATTATTATTTTGTGTAGTTTCTTATCAAGAATCCACAACAAATACAATGAAAGAATTATGTATGAATATGTATTTATGATTCAGGATGATAAAACAAAATACGTTTCAGTTTGAAATTATAGCGAAATATGTACAAGTATTAAGCGAAATTTATATGAATAAAGAAATTTGAAAATATATGGTCTAACGGTCAGAAACCTTCAATGATGCATTAAAATACTGAATATCTATGTATTAAAATTATTACAATAGCATAATTAAGTTATACAAATAATATATAAATATTAAAACAAACATATAAAATACCATATCATATCGTCATAATATTACAATTAAGCAGCATAAAACAGGAAATAATAATAATAATAATAATAATAATAATAATAATATGATACAATTAGTCAAACAATATGAAAACGGAAAAAATTAAATTATGAAAGAAAGCAGTAAATACAAACAAGATGTACTTTTAGCAGATTCTGTAGAAAACCAAAGCAGAAGCGAAGAACCAACTATTGCTACAAAAGATTGAAAAAGAAAGCCAAGGATAAAACACTCGAGCAGGAGAAACGTTGCTGGCAAGACAAACCTCTGCATGTCCAATATCCAAAACGTGCTGTTAAGCGCAATGTTGATAAAGGTAATACTAATTGATGGTTACGAGCATCTGGATTAAAGTCTAAAACTGAAGGCTTTATTCTTCCAGCGCAAAACCAGACTCCCAGGAACTAACCAACGTCTATATCTACTGGTCCATGTGTCCTTAATGACACCTCATCACAGAAATATAGACAAATATAAGGAACTATCGTTAAACTATTTAATAATATCTATTGGTCTTTGTTCGTTGTGTTCCAGCGGATGTCGTCTCGTAACGAGAAATTGGGGAACCGAGTTCGAATTCCAGTTAAATTCCAGTTAAATTCTTTGAATTCACTTACGCGCAAATAACCTTACGAAAGGTAATAATCTATCTTTTCTTTCTCGTTGTGGGTTAAATAACAGGACAGACTGGGTTCTATAGCCTTTGCTGCCATTCAGTTTGCCGCAGAATGTAATGGCAACCTACTGCGGGATAATCATCTGCCCAGTCAATCATGTCTTTTTCGAGATATAATCGCCCAACCGTTTATAATGCTCATCAGTTAAATGATTAACTGATTTATATTTTGGATTCATGAATTATATATTTGGGAAAAAATGCAGAAGAAATGTAATATTTTAATCATGTGTTTATATTTGGTAGTAATGTTATTAATATATTTTAGTAATTCCTCCATGTAATGTTATTTTCTTTCTAATTAAACTAACATTTCAGAAATCAACATTGTGTCCTTGGTTATTTCGATTTGAAAGTGTTTATCATCTGACGGGTGCATGTGTGTTTATAGAAACAAGCGGAAGGCATTTTGTATTGTCGCTTTGTGTTACTGTGTTGAGATACAATGATGAACTATTGGAAATATTTTTATATAGACACTCTACTTTGACGCCGTAATTCCACACAGCGACATTTTGTAAACTTTAAACTTAATTACTCAAAAACGAAGGATATTTGGACATATGTTTATATGAGTTTTTATTTTGGTTTTGGTGTTAGGATCACGACACCAAAGTCTGTAATATTTCTTCTAATACAACCTATATACCTTGTGTTTCAATTTATCAACAAGGTGACATTTTTTGTTTGTTTTTCCCAAAACTTCCAAGTAGAATTTAAATAATTTTCACAGTATAATTGGAAAAGGTATATACACTGGCTGTACAAAAACTGTATTGTTTTGTGTTACAGGAAACAAACGGTGGCCATTTGCAATATTAACTCTAAAACAAATGTTTCATATTATCAACGAATATCAATATAATCGTGCAATTATAGGTTGCAAATGTGATTTGATCCCTTCTGAGAAAGATATTATAACATCTGAACTTTCAACAGGCTAATCTATATTAGAAATAATCCAAAATATGTTGAAGATGTCACCAAACTGTGAAAGAAATTGTTGCAGGTATTAAAGAATACCGATAAGTGTCAATAGCCTAATGTTCTTTGTCACAAATAAAACGTAAAGCTATACATAAGCGAAGCCTGACCAATGAAGGACCTTTCAGGGGTACTAGAGTAGCAACATGTTCAGAAGTACTCCGTATCTTCTGAAAAAGGTAGGGACATCAGTGATACCGGTGAAAAAGCTTCCATCGACAAAAGTACACCTAAAAATGCGTTTGCAATGGGCAAAGAAGATTATAAAAATTGATTTTCGAATGTTTTGTTTACACATGGAAGCTGTGCAACACTTAATGGCCATGATGTTTGGGACAAAGTTTCAATCTTAAATGAATTATATCGTCATAAAACGCTTGACACGACAACAATGAGGAGGAAGTATAACGATTTGGTGGGTATTATTGGAGGTATCTTGGTTTGTGGTGAGTGCCTAACTGTGTGTAAATAACTGCAGATGCCTATATTGATTTTCTCAAAGAGCACCTGGAATCTTAGGTAAAAAATAAAAGAAGAATTTTCAAGAGAACCATTGTATTTATGAAAGGAAAATTTTTTGGCATTCAGCGTCGAAATTGAGAGTACATGCAGAGATTAGACTTCTGTGAACCTCGGAAGATAAACTAATCGATCTGTTCTCCAGGATTAAGCTCAATTGAAAACTTGTAAAGCATTGTGAAGCATTGTGAAGCAATGTTTTTTATGAGAATGGGTGATAATTTAATGATGACTTATGACAAGAAATAGTCAATGTATCATGTAAAATTACATCAGAGGAGATCAGAGAATTTGAAATAAAAGAATCACAAATTCTTTATTAAACAAATCCAATATCCTTTTCAAATAGTTTACATTTTTTCGATTTACCTTAATTACTGCAGGTATCCATAAAATCTATAAAGGCAGCAATTAAAGTGTTATTTTCTTTTTTTAAAGCGTTTTTATTGCACATCAATAATAATTTGATATTAATAATTTAATTAAAAGAGGTAAAAGACCGTAACTTCTGTTCCTTTTTCTAGAAAATTACAAGTTTTATGAAGTATGTGTTATTTTTAACATTCTCTGATAATATCATTAAATTTCAACCAGTATTCTATTCAAGGATAGAAAATTATCAATTCATTAATATTTTTAAAGCTGTATATATATATATATATATATATATATATATATATATATATATATGTGTGTGTGTGTGTGTGTGTGTGTGTGTGTGTGTGTGTTTACATGCATATATATTTGGCACGCTCTTTATGTATATATATATATTATAATCATAATAATAATATAAGTAAGGTTACTGATGAAAGAATATTTCACAGATAATTACTTTTAAAACAGCTCAATACAAAAATAGAGCGTTCATATAAGGTAATTATAATTATAATCATAGCATACTGCAGCTATAATGTTATTAAACACAAAAATAATTTGGTAAACGCCAGTATTAAACATATTATATACATTCCTCTTTCTTTCTTTCTTTCTTTCTTTCTTTCTTTCTTTCTTTCCTCCGAAAATATTACGATTGATAATTATGAATTACTGTACTATGATTTCATCTCCCTCAAATTAATAGTTTTTAATTTTGAATTGTATAATTTTATTTTTAAGTTTTAATTTTGTATCTAGATGTGTTCATTGAAATGTTTACTCTTGTTATTAAAAAGAAGTAACCTATCTTTATATAATTTAGATCCTATGCACATTAAGGGAACTCAAATTCATATCTATTCGACGTTCGTTTTGTAATATGAACCAGATGATTACATAACGCATGAAACCCCAAGTCGAATATGTATATTTTTAACATATATATATATATATATATATATATATATATATATTTATATAATAGCGGTGTTCATACTACATTGATACCTGTTTTATTAACACCTGAATTATAAACATGTGTGTGCCCTTATATAAAAAAACTTGCCTCCTTCTACAGAGAGCCCATAGCTCAGAGGTAGAATCGCCGACTGACGCCAATTCGGTCGGGTTTCAATCCTGGGTAAAAATCAATCAGCTGTCTAGTCATACTAACGAGCTGTGATACAGCGAAACAGATCTGTCTGCGGATGACTATATATAATCGCTCATTCGAAATTGAATTAGAGCACTCTGGTTATTGGGCATATATAATGATAATGTCTACGCTAAAAACTCTGCCTTCTTCTACCGGGCGCCCATAGCCCAGAGGTAGAACCACCGACTGACGCCAATTCGCACGGATTTCAATCCTGGGTTAAAAGCAATCGTAGTCTAACCGTACTGATGAGCTGTGATACAGCGAAACAGATCTGTATGGGAATGAATATATATATATATATATATATATATATATATATATATATATATGGTGTTATATATATAACACCAAAAACTATGCACAAATAGCCGATGGAAGGAGATCAATAATCCGAATATCATTCACAACCTCTCCAATTCTAAATCTGTATCGAATATAGTATATAATATGTTTAATACTGGCGTTTACCAAATTATTTTCGTGTTTAATAACATTATAGCTGCAGTATGCTATGATTATAATTATAATTACCTTATATGAACGCTCTATTTTTGTATTTAAGTTCATATCTAAAATTCTCCACATGACTTAGGAAAAATTACATGATCGCTACCGTAGCCAAAAATCTAACTAAGAACTATAATTACCATCAGACCAAATAAGAAAACGGTTTCGTACATGACATATCACAAATATCGCTAAACACAACCCAGCAACAAAGAAGTAATCTAAAAACAAAACATCATCATAACCCAATCTGATATTTATAGACAGAATTTTTATTACAATTCCTACTCAATAACGTCAACACCTTCACATAAACCAATGAAATAGCAATAAACATTAATGCACAAAATTTTGACAAAACGTTGTTAAAACTATTAAAAAATGAAAATAAATCTTGGTCAAGATTACTAAAATATTACGACACTATTCTCACACTATACGGCACACTCAAAACACATAAATCTGACATAACTCACCTCGCCTCAATATTCACTTGGTGTGACCAAAAAGTAAAAAATATTTTTTATCTTCCTGGTAGAACCCTTGTGTTGGAATAGGAATCAACTTTGTTTGAAATATTCTTTAAAGTAAGTCATTTTTTTGCTTAATTTTAAATTTTTCATGTTTAATTGGTTTTCTTTATTTTCTTTTAATTTTAACAGAAGTCTCTTTGACTGAATATTAACTAAGTTAAAACTTAGCAATCCAAAACCATGTTTTTTTTTTCTTAATTGAAGTAGATAGATTCTAACTATCGCCAGGTTCACACTCCACCCACGTCTATTGAACAAGTGAAGAGGCTCATCCCTTGTTCCCTGTTTAGGATGTTGTTTCCGGCTTTCGCTTTTCCAATCTTTTCACTCGTTTCTTTTTCTTTTATTTTTTTTCAATTGGAGTAGATAGATTAAACTATCGCCCAGTTCACACTCCACCCACGTCTATTGAACAGGTGAAGAGGCTCATCCCTTGTTTCCTGTTTAGGATGTGACTTCCAGCTTTCTCTTTTCCAATCTTTTCACTCTTTTCTTTTCTTTTTTTTTCAATTGGAGTAGATAGACTAAACTATCGCCCAGTTCACACTCCACCCACGTCTATTAAACAGGTGAAGAGGCTCATCCCTTGTTAACTGTTTAGGATGTGGTTTCCGGCTTTCTCTTTTCCAATCTTTTCACTCTTACGTAGCCACCTGCACATCAGTGGCGTTACAGCCTTGCTTGGGGTGATATGATTAAAAAGAAATCTATCAGACCCATTGTATCCAGAATTTATAGTGTACCTCGCAATTTAGCAAGAGCTATCGACAAAATTCTAACACGGTTTCTAAGCACAGCAGCCTTACACCTATTGGATGACTACTCACTCGAGTGAACTGTCCCAAAAGAATAGGAAACATTAATATGGCTAATATGTCTATGGTGAGTTTAGATATCAAATCACTATACACAAAAATATCCATCACAAAGTGTCTTAACATACTAAGAAATCACCTCATGTAATCCTAAAAAAGCTTCCTGTAATTGTCTACTAAATTATAAAGAAAGGCAAATTAATTACTAACCACTGTTTCTTCTCCTTCAAAAAATGTTCTGCACGCAAACATTCGGCTTACTCACCTCTCAATGGTGTTCTCGCTTGCCTCTTTCCGGAATTCTTAATATCCGGCCCATTCAAACACATCCTACCTTACAGATCTACTTGCCTAAGATACATAGAGGACGTCCTCTTATTTTATCCCCATGATACTAACTTATTAGGCGTAATATTAAAACTAAATAAAGTTGAACCCATCATCAAATTTGAAACAAGAAACTTACTTTCTTTCCTCAGCATCTTATTAATTCACAAAAATAATAAATCAGATTTAACGTTTACCAAAACCCAACAACAAAAACGACCGAATGAATTTCTATTCCAACCTGAGCCAAAGAAAGATCTGAACTAATCATAGGATTTTATCTTAGAGTCCTTACGAAATGTAGCCCTGCATATCTATATGAAAAAGAAAAATATATTGAGAAAACTTTCCAACTTCTCCATTACTTAAAACCGTGATCAATACTCACATTGTTTCATCATTAACGCTAGAAACAAGCTTACAAAATCCACAAATAAAACAAAATAGATACTTCTTCAAAAAATTACAAAAACTTCGTAATCCTGCCCCCCCAACAACCTTTCAACTAAACTCGCAAATAAATTACTCGTACCTAACACTACGATCGTTTTCACCACCTCAATGACAGCGATATAATATAATATGTAAGAAAATTATACGAAACATCATTTCAAATGCTGGAGTTTATCAGATCTAAAAGTGAAAAAAATGTCTACGTGCAGAAGATATCACGTGACCTAAAACGGTCATACACGAGTACAAGAAAGAGTTGCATTTAGACGTTTATTTTCAGCTGTGGAGGGGCAGGTTAGATAATTTTATCCCGAGAAAATTACTCACCTACGATCTGGCGCTTGTTTAGGATTAGCTATTGGACGACCAGCAAACACAAGGTATGACCAGTTAAGAAAAGTTTAGAAGGCCGGCCTGTGTAATATTTGACCAGCTTCACGTGCGTAAATGCTCGATTACTCCGTATTATAAACCGAAATTGTGTCAGAACTCACCACACTAGGCGAAGGAGAAGGCAGCGTAGATAATTTCTACCCCAGCAAAATACTCTCTAGCAAGTTGGCGGGTGTGTAATTTTATTATGAAGACGACCAGCTAAGAAAAGCTGAGTACCCAGTTACTGTGTGCAGGGTCGTTCTGCGGCCGCGACCGAGATAGAACTCACTACACAACCTCCAGTATTCCCTGTGCATTTGGAACCCTGGCGCAGTTTATAGCGAAATTCATAATCTTGTCAAATAGCTCAAAACATGATGCTTCGCCAGGGCTAGCAAGGGTGTTTTTGTTGTGACACTAGGCCCCATCCTGTTATTTAACCCATAACTGGAGAGAAGTGACAATTAATACTTTTACCAAGGGTACCAGTGCTTAAGTGAATGCAGGGTATTCAATTGGAATTCGAAATCGGCTTACCAATTTCTCCTTCTAAGCCGACATCCACTGCACCACAACGCACATCCGTCACTGAACGCTTATAGTGCCTGGCATTCCCAAGCGTTCACCCATCTAGGTACTGACCAAGCTCACGTTCCTTAACTTCAGTGATCGAACGAAAACCTGCGCATTCAACGTGATAGGCCGTGATATACCGATATGCGTGCAGGGTAGATAACTCTACCCTCAACAAAATATTTACCTTTAAGCATGCGGGTGTGTAGAGACAGCTACCCAACGATCGACTAAGACAAGCTATGACGATCTAAGACAATTTAGACAAGCTTAGTACCCGGTCATTGCGTAGATAGGGTTCGGTAATATATGACACATCGTCCCGAGCATACGCGCTGCGTACAGGATTAAACGACATTGTGTCACAACTGGCCTCAGTGGGGGGCAGGATTGATAACTCAACCCCTAGCAAAACGCTCACCCACCAGCCTGCTGCTGTGTAAGTTTGGTTAGGGGAGGGGCGTCAAGCTATGACTAGTTAAGTCAAGATTAGTACACACTTACAGGGTAAGATGATACTGCGTAAAATATGACCAGCGGCCTGAGTGTACGCCATCGAGTTCCCCGCAATAAATAACCGACATTGTGTCACATTTTGCCTCAGTGTGTCGTGTGGGGTGGGATTCGCAGAGTAGATAACTCCATCCTCAGCAAAATATTCTCAGGCCAGCTAGTGTGTGTGTGTTAGATTAACTAGGGAACGACCAGCTATTACCAGCTTAATACAAGCTTAAGACAAGCTTAATACGTAGTAAACGTGTAGGCGGGCGGTTGAGTAATATTTGACCAGCTTCTTGAGCATATGTGCTTGGGGTAGCTACATTAAAAACAGACAGTGTGTCAAAACTCCGCTCAGTAAGGGAATAAGTGGTATATAACTCCACGCACAGCAAAATATTCACCCGCCAGCTAGTGGGTGCATTGGATTAGCTAGGAGATGACCAGCTAGGGAAATCTATGACCAACTGACAAAATTATACTTGATAATTCAAGGTTACTACACTGTTACCGCGTATACAAGTGCTCAATAGTATTTGACCAGCGGCCTAAGCGTACTCATCCGAGTTCCCCACATTAAAAACCGAAATTTTCCTAAATATTCTGCAATTTGCAATTGTTTACTGAAATATTAGGAATTTACTAAAATCGACTGACAGATTTTAACTAACATCATATGATGTCCTCTGAAATGTAATAAACACTAATTTTCTTTTTGCCATAATATGTGTTGAAACATAGATAAAGGATCTATTAAATGCTAAAAAACACACATTTATAAGGTTATTGAGTTAGTGAATGCCATTTGTGGAGATATTAATGGAACTTTGAAGTGTTCATCGAATGATAAAGAAGGCTTTTGAAAATATAAGTTGAGAATAGTGTGCAAAGGAAAAGGCTTTAAGAAATTAATTTTTTAAGATGAACTGAAACTGGTTATAGGGAAACAACATTTGATCGGCGCTCAGATCTTTGAAAAGGCTGAAATTTATGAAGCCAAGAAAGACAAAATGTGTAGAATACTTTGTGAATTTGAATTTATTAAAACAACGCATAAGCACCCTAATCTCACTAAAGAAATTATTTTAGTCAAAATTGGACCAAGAAATATATTAGAATTGATTTTTACTAATGTAAGTTTTACGGAAAAATCTTGAATGACATCTAGCATACATGATGACTGAACCAAAGGATGGATTTGATATAAGTCAGGTGCAGCTAAAAGTCAGCAAGAAGGTTGTCGTTTTATGATATGGGGGCTGGGATTGTTGAACAAAACCTTATTTGACCATTCAAAGTCGATGAAAAAGTTAAACTTAACAATATCGAATTTATTAACAAGACTTCTTTTGCAAGGTACAAATCTCAGTTTCGTAGTCTCAAATTGAAGTTTGTATTTATGCACAACAATACTCATTGTCGTATATCTAAACTTACCCGTGAATTCTTTGAGCATAAAAATTTTACAGAAGCAAAAATGACCATCATCAGAATAACCATCTTCAGTCCTGGTCAGTTCTGAGAATGAAAATATATGAAGGTGGGAAGCAATATAATGGTCAAGCAGAACAATGGGGAACAATTAAAATTATTCTGTCGAAAATTCAACTTGATGAAGTGAAAAATTAACAAAATCAATATCAAATAGATTACTGCCTGTTATTAAGAATAAGTGTTACTATATTTAAATGTAAAGGTTTATATGTTTCTGTTATGTGTTACATTATAGGGGCTGATCAATGTTTGGTTATTCTATTGAAGTAAAATATGATTATTTGGTTTTGTCGAATAACTTCAGATGGTATTTCAAAATACATCAAATAACTTCAATAAACTAAGTAAAATTTTAACTCAGCCTTTTTTTACATATATATCGATTGTTTAAAATATCCTTTTTTAAAACCAGTTCGAATTGTTGAAATCACATCAAAATTTCAGACAGTGTGTACACATAAATACGCTATTTGAGCAGTTGTGTACCAGAACATTTGTGTCCCTAGACAAATGCCTCTCTGGAAAATTGCGTATCTCAGATAATTTTTGGAAGTCCTTAAAGGTAGTTACCATAAAATTTGAATAAAAAGGCATAAAAAGCAATCACAAATTTTTAAAAGAGGAATAAATGGAATAAAAATATTACAATTTTTTTTTTTGTTAAAAATGCAATGACAGATTAAAAATGTTTAAAAATATTTCAAAAATTGAAAATTAGTGTAGTTTCTCAAATTAGTCAAAAGTTACGAATGTTGTAATTTATCCCCGTTATGAGGTTTATCTTGTTTCAGGAATCTACGTGTGTAATAACATCATGATTTTCTTATTTGTAATTCAATATTTGATAACATAGATTTTATTTTAACTTTCTTATTGCTTTTTTTAGGAAAATTAAAAGTTAGCTGGCAATTAGCAACTCTTAAGAAAATATGGTAACTTGAAAAAATTACCAGTGGTATGCAATTATGCAGCGACGCAAATGTTCTGGTACCCAATTGTCTGGTACCCAATTTTTCTTGTACACAAATGTCTGAGACGCAAATGTCCGGTAGTCAACTGGGTGTCCACCTACACACACACACACACACACTTGTGTGTGTGTGTGTGTTTGTATATTTGGCCAGAAATCTCTCTTTTATACAGGTTTCATTAAAAATAACAGATAAGGTGTGATGGTTAAGATTTTGACGTAATATTTGCAAGTAATTTTTGTGTAATTTTTCTAACATAGTTATTCAGTCCTCAAAAGAAAAGAAATCATAAAAACATCAAAACATTATATCACAAACTTAACCATTACATCTTATCTACCATTTTTAAATGAACCTGCATCTGTACTTATGTATATATCTATGTATGTTTGGAAGAAAGAGTGAGAGAGAGCGAGTGAGAGGGGGTAGCGATGAAAAATCCTATATTGACCAAACCTTTTTCCGAAAAGATATTCCGAGGCATAAAAGAGAACATGAGAAATGGCGCCTTCAAGCTCCTATTTATTTCACAAGTTGTTATCCTTCTTAAGGAGATGATCTTATTTGTAATGAAACTTATATCCTTATATACATTATTTATGGTTAGAAAACCTGTCTCGCTAGATCAGTTACGATTATATTCGATACTTACTGGGTGCGCCATACTTTCGGCCTTGTGCCACATCTAAGCTACGCTTTATATACTACTATATAAGACCTCTTAAAAGTTTTTTGCCAAAAGTGTATTTCTTTATATTTTCTCAAACGATAATACAGAGTCATTTGTTACGCTTTCAAAATAATATTTTAGAACATCGATCATTCTAGACTTTGGTTTCTCTGACACATCGACCTCACTTAAGTTCCTGTTGTAGGAATCCAATGCATGTAATTTATCATCCGTTATTTGAGCAATGTGTTATAACTAGTATTAGATTCCAAAAACTTCACAAGAACAAGAGTAGATATTTAAGATGGACGTTATGTATTACGATATTTAATACTGTAACTTGGCGTTTATGCAATTCATGAAATCCTGAGGTAGCATTATTTTAATCTGCAACTAGATCAGTTTTTCTTTTTTTTATAAACAGAGAGATCGGATTTTGAATCTGAATTGGAAAATTTATCATGATTTTTAATGCTCCATTTATGTAAATACAGATTATATGCTGTTTTATTTGGTGTCTTTTAAAATGATGAGCAAGATTTAAATTCTTGTATTCATGATGATTGTTCACTATATAGATGACTTTAATTGATTTAGTTTCCTATTATATTCTGGTAAATATCTGATTTTGTCACACAAAACTTCTACTTGTTTTCTTTGGAGAAAGTGTTATCACAGGATCGAGCAAGAATTCTCATTTCGTATGTATTTTAATGGAGAGATACAATCCGGAATAAATACAATGTTTGCGGTTGCTGCTAAAATGTATAACGTTTACATTATTACAAATGTAGTTTGAGTAATTCTCGTTACGGTTATGTCAAAACTCAATGTTAGCTTAGACAAAAAAAAGCGGCTGATAAGTTCAGTTGGAGAATTATGTGTCAGATATAAGTAGAATTTTTGCCAGGGAACGAGATTTACAATTCCTCTAGTTTATAGTCAAATGACTTTGAATGAGGAGGAAGAGTCACGGAAAAAATTCCGACGTCTGACCTGTCTCATTTGAAGATTTGAAGCTACAGATATTATTGACGACTCTCAAAATACGACTTACCAGTCATGAAAATAAGAATTAATACAATAATCGATAACCAAGTCTTTGAGTAAATAGAATAATATTTTAGAATATATATATCAATCCAAATCCTTACGCTCTGTCTCTGTATATATATATATATATATATATATATATATATATATATATGCACTACTGGCCATAATTATTAGGCAACCCTATTGTGTTAAAAAATGATGTATTCCATACTATCTTTTAGTATTTATTGTCAAATGAATTATTATAAATGAAAATAGGATGATACTTGTGTTAATACTGCACAATAACATGCGCTTCTAATGAATTTATAAATATTTAATAATTACCTATATTGCAGTTCCATCAATGAATGAATGAAGAAAATTTAGAGACATTGCTTCCTTGCCTTGTATATTAATAGAAAGCAAAAATTAGATATAGTTTACAAATACATTGGTAATAATATATTTCGCGGCTGGCTCCGCCGCTCGTCAGACAAAATTCATGCAACACTTAGTGTTTCAAATTATCTAAACGAAGGATTCTACTTTATATATATATATATATATATATATATATATATATATATATATATATATATATTGTAATGGTTGTTACAATCGTTTATAAAATCATAGTATCACTACACAAAAATCCTCATGTTTCAGAGCACAAGTGCCCTTTTTCTGGTGATAGGTAGATCCCACACATCACTTACATATCACATTCCCAAGAGCGAATCGTTTTCACCATTTATTTTCATTTATACTTACACCAGAAGAAGAGCACTTGTGCTCTGAAACATGAGGATTTTTGTGTAGTGATACTATGCTTTCATAAACGATTGTAACAACCATTACAATATAAAGCTCTACTTTGTATCGAGCACTCTTTATAAAAGTAAATGCTTGTACAGTGGACTTAAAATCTACGTGTTCTATGACTTTTTTACATTATATTTATATAAAGGTAAAACTCAACACATCATATAAGTGGGGATGAATTATAATTCGTTTCGCGGACTTCTCGACAGGATTATAATGTATAAACACTTCAGATGATGCGTTGATTTTTCCTTTATGCATGTCATTCTCCTCTGTATAATATCCATTCAGATCTCCATACAGGTTTGCTGCTTAATATTTTCTATTAAATAGATCAATCCTTAAAGCAAACATTGCATACGAAAATAACCGTGTATAAACAAATTGAAGCTTGCTAGCTCATCTCTTTACATGAAAGTACTGGGATACTGTTTATTTGACCGAAAAATAAAAGACACGTTATACCAAGGAGTAAAATGTCTACTAATGAAGGATTCATATTGCAATCTAGTGTTAGAGCAAACTTTCTTCTGTCAACATTCATTAGCAGAAATATTCTTCAGAAGCTCTAAGCCACTCTTTAAAATCTGTAGCCGCGCAGCCTTGAGAATGCCGTACGTAACACTTTTAAAAAGTCTAGCAACCAAGAGTGAACTGGTAACCACTAAATATATGCGAAATTTTAAATTAATTACATATCAGTCGAAAAAATGAATCGCATTCATCTTTAATGCAGAAACGATCAGCAAAATCAATAATGAGAAGGTGAAGCCTGGTGAAGAATGGAAAACTGGTGATACTCGTTCTACATAAAAAGCTGATCCGGTAAAGCAAACGCATCTAAGAATGTCCACTCGCCTGTATGTAGCTCGTCTTCTAGCAATGGAGAATTTAAATGATGTGCTATAATGATGGTTCACATGACGATAATCAGAAAACTTCCCTACTCAGATGGTGTGAAAGAGATTTCCAGCTCATGTAAGACTTGCGCTGAGATTAAAACCAAGTTCTACCGTCCTAACACAAGCGAAGACATAAAACCTCTGCAATCCTACGAAAGAATCGAATTAGAATTTAAAGCTTCTTATTCGTGAAAATAATTCGCAACAAAAAAAATCTTTATAATATTTGATGAATGTTGCAGTTTGCTTTCACGACACCTTGCCCAGATATATCCTCTAGAACGGTCATAAAAGCACTTCGTTCAGTTTTTGTCGTCTTCGGCTACCCGCATATATTGATTTTTATTAGGGGGGGCTTCATTTATTTCCAAACTCATAAGGTAATTCCTACAAGTGCAAGGAGTAGTGGCAAGTAGAAGAACACCATTTAATCGTCCAAGAAATCGCCAGTTCTACAGCCAAAATGAAATAATCTATACAAATGATGAATTAGCATCTGCTGATAAAGGAGTTTGCCGTGGTTATTTGAGAGAAATTATACTCACTGAACCTAACTGTTATTAAAACGCTGCTATGCACAAGAACCCAATGAACAATTTGAACAGGAAGTTTGACTGGAGCGTCACTATCTTCTTGGCTCTTTAAACTGTGAATGATATTACTAAAAAGACACGAGACAAAATAAAAACTAACCACTTGTGGATCTAGTAGTGCGACTAGATCTCAACCTCCAATATACTCGATTACGTTACCCGGATGGACGAGAAGACACAGTCTCACTGAAAACTTCTCTCCAGCGGGGGACAAATCGGGGCCCACAGGCGTAAGCTAGGTCTATGTATAGGAGTCTTCATCAGACTTTGAAAAGACAGAGACAATGTCTTCTTCTAAAAATTATGAGGAATCCATGAGTTCTGATCCCTTGAGGTTTTGAACACGTAAGAAGTTGTGTGCTGGGCGATACCTGCAAAACATAATAGCAGGTTTATTAATGAAAATATTACATCGCCTGTTTTTTGTATACATAGAAAAGGTGTTCAGTTGAATATATTCTATTTTCAACTTCGGTTAATAAACACGTTTGAGCTCTCAATAAACAGACCTTTTCACTGCCGTCTTTTAACGATTTCAATGTTTACATTTTTCAAAGATATTTTCTCGTTCAAAGCGAATAAAAGGATCCAATTTGAATAGATATAAGAAGAATGTTTGTAAAAGGCTGCATTGCCTTCTTGGGCCGATTACAAAATATTGCCTGAACTGTTGCTGTTTACTTAACACCAGTGTTTATTAAACATCAAAGATTATCCATTTATTCGTCTTCAAAGTTGATATAAATTTCATTTTTGAATTTGCAGTGATGGAAGAAAAATTCAACTCATTAGCCACTTTGTTCAGCAGCTTCACTATTTTACCTATGGTTTTAGAGAATAAACATATAAACAAGTGGTTTCTACACACACATTCAACCACACTTTATATATGTAATATACGAGAGATTCGTATGTATATTTAGATGGACAGAAAAATATAAATGTACATAATTATCTCATACACACAAACACACAATATATATATATACACACACACACACATATATATATATGTGTGTATATATATATATATATATATATATAGAGAGAGAGAGAGAGAGAGAGAGAGAGAGAGAAAGAGTGTTTTTGCGAAGAGAGTAGGAACCGAAAAATACACTTAGCCCACATAAGTGAACTTTTCACACAACAAATAAATTATTTTTGCTATCAATTTTTTGTACTTATCTTTACAATGAAGCCTATCAACAACTAGATAGTATCTACCTGAATCACAGGGGATTCTGAGATGAGTGAAAACTTTAATTTATTTGTGTTATTAAAGCTGTATTGCAAATTTTGATTACGAAGAGTGGTTGACCGGAATGCGTTATCTTGATTTTCTGTGAGGACAAAACAAAAGCTTAAATACCCGATGAGATATCGTTCTTTCAAAGTCAAAACAAAATGTACAATTCTGTAATAGATTGCACATGTTCTAAATTAATAATATATATATATATATATATATATATATATATATATATAGTATAAGTAAAAGGAAATGAAAGAAGGGTAGTAATCAATAATTAAGTAATAAATTAAATATATAAATAATAACTGAAAGAAAAAAATGTGAAAAGAGAGGTTAGGTCGTGTATACCCATATGTATACTTATCCAACCCTATATATATATATATATATATATATATATATATATATATATATATATAGTTTTAAGGTGTTCCATATGCATAGGATAAAATGCTCAATATCAGAGAGGGGGCGTATGTAGATATAAAATTCAGCATAGACGTCAATACTCACAGGCGACAAACTGTTTCATGCTCGCGCAAACATCAGGTAGCATGTTTTGAGTTGTTCCTCTGTTATTTATATATACGGGTTAGTGGTGCATTGTGGGTAATCCTTCTTACGGCTATGTTGCCCGGAATCCACTATCCTCACATACAACAGAGCATAAAAATGCCAACAGGAAGAGAAATATTATATGGTTCAATGCAAAATATAGCAAAAACGTAAAAACGAAAATAGGAAAAATATTATTCTAACTCTTGCAAATACAATTCCTGGAATCAAGCACTCTATACAAAATATTAAACTAAATCACGGTGAAAATCAGTTTGTTTGGCACAAATAATAACATAGCATAATAGAAAAACTATCAACAAACAAATAAACAAATTAAACGTCGAAAATCGAAAAGAAAGTGAAAAAAACAACAAAAATAAAAACCGAAACTAAAATCAATTTATCCAGATAAATAAACAAACCACTTCCGTAAAAATAAACGTATGAAGGATTACCCATAATTTACCCTGTATATATATATTGCTGAGGAAAGACCCAACGCATGTAGCCTGATAATTGCGTTTATATATATATATATATATATATATATATATATATATATATATAAAGGATGAGCTGATAGATCGGAACAGATCTGTCTGCGGATGACTATATATATATATATATATATATATATATCCAAGTGAGTAAGGAACGAAGAAAATATTAACGTTCAAACCTTAATTTAAAACAGTGCTCGATATAAAATAGTGCTATGAATATTTACGATAAAATTCTTAAACAGCGGCTATCAATCATGCAAGATTAACTTTGTGGAAAAACTTGGAGCCCCCTCCCAAAAAAATTAGAAACAGGAAACCATCTATTTAATCAGTTAAATTTAAACCGGGACATAAATTTCTCTAGCTAATAGATTTATATCTTGCCAAAAATAAGCCTCTAAGCAAACTTTTCAATAAGAAAACAATATAACTCAGTTATAGCTGCTCTAACAATTCAGAAAAAATAATTGAATTACATAACAATAAAATATTGAAAGCATGCAAAAAACTCAAAACTCATGCCAGTCTGCCTCATAACAATAACTTTTGTAATTATAGAACCCCGAACCAATGCCTCATACCTAATAAATGCTTAACTAAATCTGTGGTATATATGTGTTCGATTTCAGCTATGGAAAATTCTAAGGATGCGAAAATTTATATCGGAAAAACAATGAACGTTTTTAAAAAGCGCTTTTACAATCACCTCTCATCCTCCAATAACAAGGAGAAACAAAATATTATATCACATTCTAATTATTTGAGGAAGTTAAAAAAAGAAAATAAAACACCTAATGTTAAATGAAAAATCCTCAAACAGGCCAGAACTTCTAAATCTGTAAAGGAACATTATTTCCTTTGTGTTCAAGAAAAAAAATGAAATCATTAAGTACATAAATAGCAACATACTATTACAACCGAGGCATACAACAACAGTAAACTGCAAACACATTAAAGAACTACCCTTACAGTTATGTTATGAGTACAAAAGTCAAAGTTAGGATCCCTGTAAACGATAAACCTTTATGTTATTAACAACACTCTTACCTCAAATTTTACCTTTATGTCATACTACAAACTGTGATCTAATTTAAAGTTTTATACAAAGAAGAGGTTTTCTAATTTTTAAATTAAGGTTAAATACAAACAAAAAGTACATTAATTAACTAAGTTTAACTACAAAAATATTTGTAGTCTTAAAATTCACTAATAAAATTACGTTTACCAAATATCAATTTCTATTCCAACTTTATCGCACGCACTCCTACTCCTACTCCACTCCATATACATTTTTTAATTATGTTAAACGCAAAGGACAGGCCATAAAAGCTGTTAAAAACCATACCTTATCATCTAATGTTAAAACTGTCTATAAAATTTTTTAATACGTCCATTAATCAGCTCTGTCACCTACCATTTCCCTCTTTTTCTTCAAATTTTAACTAACAACTTATAATATTTATTTCTCAAATCCCACCCCACCTACATCCCACATACAATTCCCCCAAATATAAGAAACAAATTTCCATTTTCTTTTCACACCGCCCGATGGTACATTGTCCTCTTAATATCGAAACAAAATGTACACTTTGTAGTAGATGATAATTTGTACATGTTCTAAACTACAACTTATATATATATATATATATATATATATATATATATATAGACATTTTATCGTGTTATATACAATAAACATATAGACCGGTATCTGAGAGAGTTCTGATTCATTACTGAATGAACGATGCGTAGATGCTTGAGTAGGTACTGTTTTTTCAAAGCCTACCATTCTTACAGAGTGCTCAGTCAGTGTATGAGAGCGTAAATAGTCATCCGCAGACAGATCCGTTTCGCTGTATCATAGCTCATCAGTAGGGTTAAACATCCGATTGCTTTTAACCAGGATTGAAACCCGACCGAAGTGACATCAGTCATCGATTATACCACTGATATTACACGTCGGGTAAGGAGTTATGGTCACATTGGGGGATTTCTACGCACTGGCTTCCCTATTTGAGTGGTCAAACGATCAACGGCGCTTAAAAGAATCTTAGCGCTGTTCAAAGGTTCGAAAATTGTGGGAATGCCCATTAATTTACTAGATAATATTTGGGCAGCTGTCTCTCAAATATACAAGATTGATTAAAGACTAAAATTATCTTGAACCAAGAGATATACCAATACAATATTATTAATTTCAGGAATAAACCCACTAAATAAAATGATTAAATCTTCCATGCAAACCTTTTTGCAATCATCTCAAAAGCATAATAGATTGGTATATAAAAAAACAAAATCCTTTATTAATAAATAGTTCATATTGAAATATGTTCCTGAAACCAGTAAACCGGTCTGAAATAAAGAAATAATGTAAACAAAATCCTATCGTTGGTTCTTATCAAGTCAGAATTCGTTAAAAATCTCACATCGCAGGAAAGTTTTTCAGATAAACTATACGATTTTCATTTCTGAAGATCAACTGCCGATTATTACTTAATTTGTCTATCAAGCTTTACGTTGAGGATAGAAATGTGGCTATAGATTTCTCGACGACGTTTTACTAGGTATAGCATGAAAGCCTACTTCAGAATCACAAGTGCCGTTGCATCTCTTTCGAAATATTTGACAATACAGTAGTTTTTAATAAGTTATATAATGTAAGACGTCTAGACTGGCCACGTTTGTGACACATTTTAAATTAATTCGTGGATACACATGACTCTATCTTTGGACTCATGAGGCCTCTTACTTTCAAAGACTTTTACAGTGTAATCACTTCCTAGCTAGGCATTTATGTTATTGACACATCAATTTACTCTTATTTTAATAGTAAACACAGCTGCCATCTACTCTCGAAAATGACCTCCAATGTATTGTCAACTGAGCCAAGAAATATATTGTAAATTTAAACAATTTCAAACTGAAATTGCTATCTTTAAATTATCACAGAGACTCATGATAACAACGACTTACAGCTTCTTGTTTTTTATATTTTCAAATGATATGGAGTAGTTTGGTTATATCGGATCAAATGATAAGGCAAGCCGCTGAAAGAATTGTGCAAATGTGACTTGCCAAACAATCTTTCTCGCCCAAATTAATTGTGTACATTTATAAATCTACCATTTGTCTGTGCATTGAATATTGCTACGATATCTGGCCTGCTTCTTCTACTATACATCTCACGATTATAAAAAAACAAAACGTAAAGATTGGTCTGTCGTGATTCCAGAGTATTTTCTATGAACATTTTCATGTCAATAGTTCTAATGAGCTTTCGTCCTTTGTAAATCGACCGCATTAATTCAGTCGTACTTTTAGATCGGCAATTAGGTCTCATTGTTGACGTGTTTATTAATTTCTTCCCTTGTACTTTTCGCCTGTGGAAGTCTTTTCTAGTTTTTTTTACTTCCACGCTACTTACGATCTTCAAATATTTATATGAAACGCCAATCATCGTTTTATGAACTTCGTTTTTTTATTGTCTACACAAACGTCTTCTAATTTTTTTCACACTCAGTAACCTCTGACGTCTGAATATCATAATTGCCCCGCTCGGTGTGAAATGATTAAAAATAGAGCTTGTATGAATTAATATATTTTATAGACGCGTTTCTCCATATATTTTGCGTCATCCAAAATAAGGAAAACGGCATGTATCCATTCAGATAAAATATCCGACAGATTTGTTCAAAGATTCATCAAGAAAATATGATTTTGAATTAGCAGCACAATATTCTTCGCTGCTCTGTTCCGAATGTTTACGATAAATTTTACTTTTCTCTGTATATTTTCAAAATAAAATTCTTTCTTGCGAGAAAATTAATCTTTCCAAAAGATATTCAGTTTACCAGAACAATGATAATAGCTTTTTAACTCACGAACTACTGCATCGTACGCGCTTTGTAATCCCCGTAGGTGGTTTAATTCGTATTAAAAATAAAAATATGGAAAATTTATTTCATCTGAATATTAGCTCGAATATACGTGCTACATCTTTTATGATATTTGTTACACTTGGCATTTATCAAAATTTGTGAATAGATGTTAGTCTTACTTCTGGCGTGATATATTTTCAATATCTAAATATTTACACCCTGTCATGATCTGGTAATAAATTCAACATTATGAAACTGGTGAGAAACAACAGATGTTAGAAAAATTTGTAAGGTATAGTTTTTGTGTTAATTCCTGTAAGGATGAATTTAATCTTTGTTTCTACACATTATATAATTTCAAACAGTAAAAATTCTTATTACTTTCAGTCAATCACATGTATTACGAACAAACGTAGAATCTATTTCACATAATATTTACAATCTTATTTTACCAAACCGTTTTTTGTCATAAGTATTTATTTCAGATTTTTTAACATAAACATTTATCCTGTTGATAATTCGTTAAACAGATTATTCGTATAGAGAGAATTTATAAATGCCTTGTCGAATAAAAAGAATTGCTATTATTTGTTTCTCATTATCACAAAATGTAGTAATGGGGTCGTCTAAATAACTAAAAAAAGTTTGTTTTATTAAATTTTATTAAAACTGTACCACATTATTTAGCCAAGTGAAAAAATAGTGACTTTTCAAAATTTATTATTATTATGTTGTCATCTTTCATCATATTTCTATTTCTGCTATGGTCGCACTACTTACAATGTCTGCAGGACGACAAAAGGCAGGTCGTTTTGGGTTGTTATGACTCCATTTCATGTTTTCTCTATCTCCGCTAACATCCCTAGCGTTACATAGACAAAGTTCTCCTTAGTGTGTGGGCTGCACTCAACAAGACAATTCTTTGTATATCTCTTAAGCTGGGGTTTTCAGGGATTATTTCAATGTGTTGTTTTGTTCCATTATTATTATTATTATTATTATTATTATTATTATTATTATTATTACCCCTGTCTTCTTTTCTTTAAACGATTCTTACGTCTTGCCAATTCCTCATAAACAATGAACTATTTTGCTTTGATTGCGTACAAATAGAGAGGATGGCGTTACTTTGTTTCAAAGAGAAAATGAATGAAAAAAAAAACAAGGGAAGATAGAAATGTTTAACGGCTGTTCTGTTGTCATTTTCAAATCTTTTCGTTTGGATCTACTTCTTCAAATAACGATCAGCATTTATACTTAAGAGAATTAGTGCAAAAAGTTGTTAAAATAAGCTCAAATATTTCCTTTGCGCTATTCAGAAATACAGAGAGCTTGTGGAAAATAGAATATTTCAATCTAGAACACACCAGCAATCATTTTCTATTAGCAACGGAAACAGGTCCCAAACTTTTGCAATGATCCGATATAAACAAGGATTGTGATTAGTATTCTTTTACACACAATAAACGGTTTTTAATACTGACTAGATTAACAATCTACCCGCAAAATGACAGTGTATCAAAACTCAAAATTACAGTTTTTTCTATCGAAACCCTTAGCAATGCAATCTCTTTCCGAAATTTCTATCATGTTGCAAAATTGATTTTTAGAATTTTAAATTAATTTCCAAAGAAGCTTAGGCATAAATCTATTTTTTTATGTATGGGTTTTATTAAGATTCTAATTACAACCTTTTCAGCCAAACAAATCTACCGATGGCATAGAAACTAACAACAGTGTCAAAAGAAAATCGGCGGTTTGTATCACCAATTATGTGTAGGTACGTATATTAAAAATTTCCAAAATATTGATGTGTTTGGAAAGTAATTGAATTTTATCAGAATGAATACAAGACATGTAAATTTAATAGTTATTAATTATTTTTTAAAAATATAATCACACCAATAACTGCCGCTTAATGAACAGTCTTTTTTTTCATTCCCCTTTTAGGATATGTGAGGTTTTCTCCAAAACTGTCACGAAGAGTGTGTTTATGATCGTCTTTTAATTTATCTGGCACTTATGAAATGTTGTCGTGATCGAAACAAATTAAAAACGGTACCTGCTAGTATGAAGAATGTGACAGAACTTTCCAGTGTAACTATTATATATATTTTGTGTGTTCGTTTGCAGAGTTGAACTTTGCATTGCTTACTAGACAATAACTCAATGTTCATCACTATTTATATTATTCGGACTATTGTCCTCATCACTGTTGCCATTTGTACAACGTTATACGCTCCGGCCTTCTTCAGGTGCTAAGAACTTTGAACCGAAACCTTTATTACGAACACTGGAGTATATCATCGTCATTCTTTTGTGAGAAGTCATGAGTTAAGCCGACTCCAAGATACTTGTTCACCACTGCTGTATCCTAGTATTGAACTCAGAAATCTTTGGGTCAATCACTGGAACTAACGAACATCCATATCCACTGGACCACTTAAGAACAATAAAAATTGAATTTCTGGGACTAAATACCTAATGTTTAGTAGCTAATTTTTTTTTACCTGATTTCATAGTACAATTTTTTTTATGTTAATGGTTTTCTGTAGTATTTTTGTGTTAATGGTTTCTCTAGTGTTTTTTTTTTTTTACCATAGTTCATATTGCAACTTTTTGATACTAATAATTTTCTATGGCACTCCGTAGTACTGGTTTCCATATTGTATAGATCTCTATGTTTAGTCTGCTTAGAAGATTTTTGAAGAAAGCCAAAAGATACAAGTGCCAAAAGATCGTACTAGTGGCAACGAAGATAAGGACAATACTCCGAATAATGTAAACAGTGTAAATACTACCTCTTCTCAGAATTATAATAAAAAAAACTCAATGTTCTCTTAATTAAATGAAGAGATTTTAGACATAAAGTTTGCCTTGGCTCACCAAACCTTACTAGCAATAAACATATACAGTGATGTCTTTAAATGTTTCTTCAGCTCTTAACGGACGACAACGTTCATATTTCCCCAGGTCAGTCAGTTGAGTGGCATACGTGATACACGCTTTGGGCGATCATGTCTCGAAAGAGACATGACTAACTTGGCAGAAGATTACCCCGCAATATGTTGACATGCTTACTGCGGTAGACTGGTTACCAGCCAAGGCTATAGAAACCAGTCTGTCCTGTTATATAACCCATAACTGGAGGGAAGAGACGGATTAATACCTTTCCTAAAGGTATTTGCGCGTAAATGAATGCAAGGAATTCGACTGAAATTCGAACTCGGCTCCCCGATTTGTCGTTCCGAGACGATATCCACTGCGCAACAACGCACATTCAAATTTCACCAGCAATAATTCACATTTCAAATCAATAATTCAGTGAATGAAGTCCTAGTTTTTTAGTGTGAGCTCTGTTTTGTTTATTTCATACTAATAATTGTATCATTCGTTTTATGATGGCATTTAAAACCAATTTCCTTTTGACAAGCCAATGAAAATTGACAAGCTTGTGACTACTGAAATTGTTTAACGGTGTGTTTGATTTTTCAATGAAAGCGAATGAGAAAGAAGTGATTCTGTGAAAGTAGTCTAATTTTGGGGTTGGCTCTTGCTTCTTATTTCAGGCTAATAATTATATCTTTCAGTGTTTTTCTTTTAGCATTTGAACCAACAAGTAGGGTCCAGCACGGATCTTTAGATAGTAAACTTAACCAATGAATGAATTATTCTACTGGAATTACATGATTGTAAATATTTAGAATATAAAACACTCAGACTTAAGTCTCTGTGTATTCTGCCTTATTTTGTCTTATACGTCATTAAAAAGATTGTTTCCTAGTAAATTCCTCGTGAGCATTATTGTGTGTTATTCAAAGGACTTTAGGCGAAGATATTTCTTCTTCATGTGGGATGTGCGTTGTGGTGCATTGGATATCGGCTCGGAACGAGAAATTGGAGAACCGAGTTCGAATTCCAGTTGAATTCCTTGCATTCACTTACGCGCAAATACCCTTGGGAAAGGTATTAACCCATCTCTTCCCTCCAGTTATGGGTTAAATAACAGGACGGATTGGGTTCTATAGCCTTGGCTGGCAATCGGTCTACCGCTGAAAGCAATGGCAAACTACTGTGGGATAATCTTCTGCCCATTCAGTCATGTCTATTTCGAGACATGATCGCCCAAGTGTGACTGATCCTTTCCAAACCACGCCCCCTCCATCTATTTGCTCAAAACTATCTAGAAAGTCTTGCGCCGCTTTCCTCTGCCTCGCTTTCTTTCTATCCATCTTGTGAGTATTAAAATATCCAGGCCCTCTTTCCTCATTACGTACCCCACACACCTTATCTGTCTCTTCCTGATATTAAGTATCAGTTTTATTCCCGTTTGCATCCTTTGCTCACCGTTGCTGACGAGCTCCATCTATGGTATCCTCAACATACTTCTGTAAAACCACATTTCTGCTGCCTCTCCTTTATCCTTCATGAGATCTTCCAACATTCACTTTCATACAGAACGACAGATTACACATAACAATCTAATACTCCTTTCTTTGTATTCCGTTGAATATTTCAATTACTAAGTTAGAATATGTATTACTTCTTTGCAGTCGACGTGAAAGTTCAGACCGAGATATTTATTTCCATTTTTATAACGTTGGTTTTTCGTAAACTTATTCTGAAGAAAAATTCTGGTAACTCGCTAATAGCGAGTTATAATATTTCGTAATCTTCGTTCACCATTTTAAAATTGGCATCTCAGACGGCAAAAATAGAAGTGATAAAATCTTTTGCGACTTTATCTTTCAAAGTATAGAAGATGTCTAACTACAGTTCAACCCCAAAGAGGAACTGGGCCACAGGACAAAACTCATCATCCGGATTCTGATGAACAGAGCTCGCAGCAGGATCGGCCCGGGAATAGGACGAGAACTGTGTGGCTTCGTTAAAATCTCCGGAAAGAATAATGCAATATTCGTACTCAGAACGCTATCTGAAAGAGCAATACAAATGCAGAAGGACCTTTAGTTATACTTTATAGACTACGCCAAAGCATTTGACAAATTACGCCACAAAGAATTGAGAGGGATGCTTGACAACCTCGATATTTTCGAAAAAGACATTAGGGTAATCAAGAAACTATACTGGCATCAATCAGCTTATGTACGAATGAGAAGCGGACTCAGCAGGTACACAAAAATAGAAAGAGGCGTAAGACAAGGATGTGTTTTTTCATTCGATCTAATTAGCCTGTACAGCGAAGCAATTATGAGAGAAATAAAAACCTTGCCATGATTTGTCATTGGCGACCACAATCTCAATAATTTGAGATACGCCGATGAAACGGTACTGATAACAGACACGGAAAGGAAAATGCATAACCTTCTACAGAAGGTAGCAAAAGAAAGCGAGAAGAAAGACCTGAGTATAAATTTCAAGAAAAATGAACGTATGGTCATCCGCAAAAAGAAAAGCAATATACACCAACTACAAAGTCAAATAAAAGAAAATAAATAAATAAAGAAATTTAAATATCTGGGGAGTGTTTTGACAGAAGATAGACAGTACGACAAGAAAAGACAAAGACGCATTTTAGAAGATAACCAGAGTACTGAAATTAACATAAACAGTCAATGACCAGATCCTGTCTGACCAAACGCAAATAAATCCTAATGAATTTGGCAAAATTGCGAGCATTTTAAGGCTATGCAGAGTACTATATATATATATATATATATATATATATATATATATATATATATATATATAACATATGCATGAATCAACTGTAATGAACAAAACAAAATTTAAAAATTCAAATCTGCCTCATTGTTAGAAATAAAATAATTTTACTTAACACACACAAAACTTGTGAAATTTCAAACCACAATGCGAAATGTTTGCCGTCCAATGTAAAGGAGAGAATGACATTCGGGATTGAATTCCTAAATGAAATAAAAGACGAGCAAGTTGGACCATCAGTCAGAAAGAAATGAGATGAGCTCAGTTAACATGTGTCCCCTCAGAAAAGTCAAGCGATCATATTATTATTGCTTTTCTCTTTTTCTCTCACCTCCTTCTTCTTCATCGTTCTTCTCTCACCTCCTACTTCTTCATCAGTCACCCGTCCACTTTAAGACTGAGAGAATACTTCAAAAGCACTCCTAAAAAACAATGATCAGAATTTCATTTTCAAAATGAAAGGAAAGCTTGATTTTGCATCCGTCCGCTGGTGGACCGTGCCTTTAAACTCTTTCTTTGCTACTACTATCATAAATTGTAATGAGTATGTGTGTATGTGTACCTGTAAGTCGCATCTCTGTCAGAATGGTAGTAGAGGCCGTTTTATGACCTGATGTTATATGTTTAATTGCAGGCGTGTTTATTGCTACTTTTTTACCAGCGGTACTCGTGTGTGTGCGTGTGTATGGTATGTGTGTGTGTGTGTGTTTATGTACGTATGCTTCTTGTACCTTTTTTTCTCTTAATTCTGAATAATAGTAAGTTGTAGGGAGTTCGGTTATGTATGACACAAAGCCGAATTAAAAACATTACACTATAGCTTCACAACTACACCTGTATATGCTTTATTACTAACGCATTTTGATGTCAAATTAATCATTGTCGTTTTATTATATGCAAATTATTCGGGAACTAGAACAGTAATATTACATAAATATGATGATGGAATAACTAAACTAATAGTGCATGCTTCTAGGTCGTTAATAGCTGCGGAGAAAAACTAAAAACCAGATAGATAAGCCGGCTGTTATTGGTATACACATCGCCAATATATGTGGACGTCGCCCGCTGAAAGATCTCATCTTTAGATAGCACAGCCTCGACGATTGACCGCATTATAGATAATGCCACGATAATAATGTTACGACCAAAACTCATGCGAATTAGGCAGTACCTATGGCCATTAATAATCACAGTCTGGAACGGCCACAGTAAACGGTGCACATGAACCTGGAGATATGCTTTTCTGAAGTCCAATACGGACATGTCGGATTCTTCGTTATGCCAATCGCTCAATCTTTGAGAGCACACATCGGCATGCGCAGTGTATGCTTCCACGTAGTCGTTCAACATGCGATAATCCATTACGGATTGCACATTTCCTTTCTTTTCGTGAACAACAACCATTCCGGTAGGGGCCGAGCTTCTTCTCTGGGTGTGGTATCAACCGTCCATTACTAATCCAAGTTTTGCAATTCGCGGTTGTATTATTCTCGGATGTGTTTAGTTACAGTGTACTCAGAAATCTGATTAATTAAACTTTCTGGTGGTTGGTGTTTGGTCTCCTTCCAGGTTGTTGTCCATGATTTATCAGTCGGGTGGAATTCCATCTCAAAGTCAGGTTCTTTGATTTTCACTGCGACGGCGGCACTGACACTAGGCACTTGAAAAGCTGACTTCACTACACTCATTTATATAGACACCGCACAACAAACATATGACATCCAATCCAAGAAAGAGATCAAACCCTAATAGGTCACCATCCATGGCTAACATTTCAACCACCACGGGGGTCCTTTCTCTCACTCGCAGTGTGACAATGCTTACTACTCTGCTAGGCATACACTTCCCATTAACCGTCAATACATTTGTTTTCCGTCCATCCCACAAACCGCAAAATGAACCTTTCACAAAGGAGCGGGTACATCCCTAATCGAACAATGTACTACGCATAATTCCGTTGGGGCATGCACGCATCACTGGCAGGCTAGATTTTCTATTAAACGAGGCGAGGGTGGCACTCACTTCTCGACCCGTTCTCCGTTTCCCGGACACCTCGAAGTTGTGTCGCCCTCCTTTTGGAACTTTTGACATCGGACTTTTGGTTTGCTGCACTTTTCAGATCTTTCAAGTAGACAGTGCCTAGCAAAATGTTTGGGTTCGGAACAGTTAAAACTGTATAGTGAACCCTCAGCAGGCTGGAGTTTTACTGCGGCTGGTCGGTCGGCCGTGGCAGCAACCTTTTCATTATTAATCAAAGCCCGTACTCGACCCGTTCTGCGGGTATATAGTCACCATCGGCAGATGCTCGTAAAAGCTCTTCCGCGTGGGTGGAAAATCCAGCCATAAAGTCATGCATCATTGCTCTGCCTGATACTCTTCCGAGCGCATTATAGTGTATTATTCGAAGGATTCGTTTAGTACATTAACTTTACACGGAGATACCAAAATATTATAACTGAATAAGAGCGAGTTACCAAAAATTTCCCTTCAGACTAACGCTACGAAAACTAACGTTATAAAATTTTGAAAATACGATGCAAATTGACAAGCTTGACATTTATAAATACTGAAAACGTTTAACGTTGTGTTCGGTTTTGAAACGGGAGCGAATGAAAAAACAATGATCCTGTGAAAGTAGGTTTTATTTTTGTGTTGGTTCTGGTTTCTTATTACAAGCGTATAATTGTCTCTTTCCTTTTTTCTGTTGACGCTTAAACCTAATTTTCATGACCTTTCACAATACAATGCAAATAGACAAGCTTGATATTCATGACTGCAGAAATTGTTTAACGAAAGCGCACGGAGAAGCAATTTTACTCTTTGCAGATTTTTTTAATTCACCTGGTGTTCATAGACAATTGATGACTTAACATTGTTCTTTACGCCCACTCAATTTGCCCCTCTTTCATGTATTACTCATTTAGAGTAGGTCGTTGGAAATTTGTTTGATAAGTCACATTTCTAACCTTTAACCTACAAATGGAACGTTCGAGTTTTTACTCTCTACTTTTAAGTAGTGCATTCTTTAGCAATTCTACCTTTCCGTAACTTCATAGTGTTAAACGTTTAACTTTAGAATAAAGGAGTCTCTATTGAACATAAAAGATGATAAAGTAACTCTATGCGCTCAGCATTGAAATACTTAGTTACCTTCTGAATAACTTTATTTAAAAAAATATGATAAAATCACAGCTTTGGAAATTTTCTAAAACCCTGATTGTATTTATTGATTCGTGTTCCTTTTTAATCCTTTTCCGTTTATTTAAACTTTTTTAATCCTTTTTTAATATATTTTTTAATATATTTTTTAATATATATATTTATATATTTTTAATATATATTTTTAATCCTTTTCCGTTTATTTAAACTTTTTTAATCCTTTTTTAATATATTTTTTAATATATTTTTTAATATATATATTTATATATTTTTAATATATATTTTTAATCCTTTTTCGTTTATTTAAACTTTTTTAATCCTTTTTTAATATATTTTTTAATATATTTTTAATATATATATTTATATATTTTTAATATATATTTTTAATCCTTTTCCGTTTATTTAAACTTTTTTAATCCTTTTTTAATATATTTTTTAATATATTTTTAATATATATATTTATATATTTTTAATATATATTTTCAATCCTTTTCCGTTTATTTAAACTTTTTAAATCCTTTTTTAATATATTTTTTAATATATTTTTTAATATATATATTTATATATTTTTAATATATATTTTTAATCCTTTTCCGTTTATTTAAACTTTTTTAATCCTTTTTTAATATATTTTTTAATATATTTTTTAATATATATATTTATATATTTTTAATATATATTTTTAATCCTTTTCCGTTTATTTAAACTGTTTTAATCCTTTTTTAATATATTTTTTAATATATTTTTTAATATATATATTTATATATTTTTAATATATATTTTTAATCCTTTTCCGTTTATTTAAACTTTTTTAATCCTTTTTTAATATATTTTTTAATATATTTTTTATATATATATTTATATATTTTTAATATATATTTTTAATCCTTTTCCGTTTATTTAAACCAGAAACAATTTTTAGATTGTGAGAATTGTTTTTTTAGATAATAAAGGTTTAGTTATACAAGTCATACTAATTAAAAAAAAAGACGACCTAGTGGAAATGGGTTCATGCCTCTCCTCTAGGCTAAATCAATATAACACAACAAAAAACAGGAATTCGGCTCTCCAGCTAACATTTTTCTGCCAATATCCATGACAACCCCAGCACACCCAGTCTTACATCACCTGGCCTTATTAAGCGATCACCCATTGAGGTACTTACTAAGTTCAACATTCTTAACTTCTGTGAGCTAAAGGGAACTAGTGTCTTAATGTGATATGAACTTAAGCACAGTGAACAGAAATCAGAGAACAAGGAAATGCAAAATTGGCATGATAACATTTAGATTTTAATTATTTTAAATATGTTGGAAAAATGTACACGAGAATAACTGAAAGCCTAATGAAACCAAGAAAGGTGAACTAACACGAAAATATTCCATGAATATAATCTTGCAAATTTTAGCATAGAAAAATGAGATAGAATAATAAGTACAACGATTAAAAACATGAAATTAAACAAATTAAAGTATACTCAAGCGTGTTCTAGAAAACATTCCAGAAATATCTATTAGAAGATGTCAGCATCCTTGATATATTTAGAAAAGAATTAGAATAGTCAAGGAACTAACCTGGCAGCAAACCTCTTGTATGCGGATAGGAAATGAGTTAGGAAGATATACAAAACAAAACAAAAAGAAGAGAATTAAGCAAGGATGTCTTCTCGCCGAATTTATACAGACTATACAATCAGAAACTTCTGAAAACAATTCGAAGTGTAATCCAAATATTATATTGGCGGTCACAGTCTTAAAGATTAGGATATGCATAGTGTTGATAGCAGAGAGAATCATTACCTACAGAAGACAATAAAGGAAAGCGAGAAGATATGGCAACATAAGATGATCTGATGACACAGTGTTTATAGCAGACATAGAAAGGAAACATACAAAAATTCCTGCAAAAGTTCGTGAAGGGTAATGAGAAATGATTAAGCCTCAATTCCAAGAAGACAGAATGCAAAGTTGTTATCAAAAGCATGAGTCCAAAGTTAGAACTTCAAATCGGAAATACTAAAATTAAACAATGCAGGAATTTAAATATCTAGGAAGTGTCTAAACAGTGTACGCAAAGTGTGACACTGAAATCCGAAGGCAGGTTGGGAAACCCAAAGATTCATTCCAAAAGCAGGGTAAGAAGAAATAAAAGAAGTTCGCTACGAGCAAAGAAATAGAAGTAAATTGGATTCTTGCATGGCAGTAAGAGCTAAACACTATCCTCAAAGATGAAAAAGAGACTTGAAGCAACAGAAATTATTTTCTACAGAAGGATACTGAGGATACAATTTCCGAAACTCATATTAAAGGGACATTTGAAGTTTCTATGTCACTTAATGAGTAAAAAAGGCTTGGGCAAATCTGACACTGACAGCCATTGGGACAGAAGAAAACAACGTATGACATACTTAAATGAGTAAATAGCTAGCGAGACGGGGTTTAGGAAAAATAACAGGAAAACAAAATTTATTGAGAGCTACAAGGGATAGGACATCTGTAGAGTCTCCATCGACTACATAATATAAAGATGACGTCCACATTTGGTTGAAGAATTACGTAAAAATCTCAGCATTAATTTAAATTTGCACCAGATGTTTAGACGCTCATACATATTTGTGCAAGCTTATTGTAACAAAACGAATAATGTCTTCCGAGGATCTTTCACACTTTTCCTGATCATGTATACGTCGTCTGTTGACGTTGTTTTTCTCTTCCGACCACATTTTCTTTTACGTTTTGGCATGATGGATTCAGTTTGTTTCTTCGCCTTGATGACAACGCTTACACCCAGAATATCCACAATATCTCTGTAAAGTTTGCTAATGTGTTCGTGCAGCGTTAAGATTTACTTATGCTTTCTACAAATTACCTAATCTGAATGAAAAGAGAAATCCGTATTAATTTCGGATTAAAATTAAGTTAATTGGCAATACAACCAATTATGGTGAATTTCGGCTACTTTTCTCGAGTATACTAACCATTGTCAAGATTAAAAGCTCAATCATTCTTTCTTGTTTTGAAAGGGGTTCGCAGCAATTTCTCTCTCCTCAAGCTCTAATAGTGGTGCTTTTGCGAATTTGCGTGACGTGGGTGGACGGTGGTAACGTCTTTTTGTACTGAAGGTACCGAGTTGGTAGCTTTCTTTTTTTTTTTTTTGCTCTCGACTGCTAATTAGGAGCCCGAAATCTTGGGTAGCGTCTAGAGAGGTAGTTCTTATCAACAGTCGAATAATATCGGGTTTTTGCACTGCAATATCGCGCATGGATGAGTGTCCCTGCAAAAACATTCATGCATCAACCCTGAAGCCACACTATGCTGCAGGCTGTGCCCTTGTTTTTTTTCTACACATGTCGCAGTTGATGAACCTCTGCTACCACGAATCGAGCACTCTTTTTACTAAAATATATAAATATTCCCAAACACAGATGCAAAACTAAACTAGCCACATAAAATCACCTAAGCCTCTTAACATTTCCTTCTGTAACATACGTGGGATGCGTATCAACTTTTGCAATGTAAAATCTTTTCTCCTCGAAAGGTTCCTAGATATCGTAGTTTTCTACAAAATTTATCTTAATTCCACAATTTCTCTCTCTGATTTCTCGACCCCTGGTTATCTTCCCCTCTTTAGGTAGGACTTCAGTGTCTATATGCGTGGGCAGGGAGTTTGTCATCAATCATCGACCTCCAGCTAGGGTGGTATTGTTAGAATCTCCTAACCATTCGTATATGTGGCTCCGCATCATTCTACTAAACTCAGCATTCTTTACTTCCTCTACTGACTAATCCTTGCTAGACAGCATCGCTAATAAATTTGTGCTCGGTGACTTCAATGTCCACCTTGACAAGTAGCTAAAAAATTATGTCACTGATATTTTTGGCATCCATATCTGAGCGTTTTAATAACTCAGTCTTTTATGCAAGTGATTGATTTCCCCCGCTTTTACAGTATATCTAAAGGACACGTTTCTCTGCTAGATCTCTGCTTCACTTCTATTCCTGACCCCCGCCATGTCATGCACTTTTGCTCTTTTACAAACTCTGATCATGCTCCACTTCCCCAAACTCAGAACCTCTATATAAGCAGAATATTTTACTACTACCAATGAGCGGACTGGAAGTCGTTCTGCAGTTTTGTTTTGTGACGTCTCTTGGAACAAAATATTTAGAATCCCTGATGAAGACTGCGCCTTTGAGTCCTCCTCCTCCTGGGTGAAAGCTGACATCAATGTTTTCATCTCTGCCAGGAAGTTCATCATGTTTGTTCTCTCCTAGCTATTAAAATGTAAAATAGAATGTTCTGCATATACAGAAAACCAGATTATAATGTTATGAACTATATGGAATAACAGATGGATGTATCATTAAATTATCTAATTGTACCTATTGGCAGATACATTTTCAATTCGTGAAATATAGATTGGTAGAAAAATGCACAGCTGATATAATATTTTAAATGTGCGTTTATAGTTGGTAGTAATAACATTAATATGTTTCAAATTATTTCTCTTTAAAAGCATATGTTAGTTTTTGAATAAACTAACATTAGAGAAATCAAAATTGTATCTTACGTCGTTTTGATATAATACGAGAAAGATGGAATGTTTTTCCAAACGTAATTTCCTTTTGTATTATAATTGTCATTTATTACATCGAAACGACGTTGTTAACGTTTAGACTGATGATCATATAATTAAAGTTACGCCAGTTGTAGTACCAGTAACAATTCCTATATATAAATTTTATGAAAGTTGGCGATATTATAATTTGTTTTTGACATGTATTTATGAATGGTAAAGCATTTATCAAATGTTAAAGTATTTACTACACAATAACTGACACCCTAATCTAAAACGAACGCAATTCTTTACGAAGGAAATACTTCTATGTTCATTGAGAAGATGGTCATTATCGTGATGGTGGGTTACTCACTATCTGTTAAGAAAAGACGGATGTTTTCCGGTTAAAATTAATTTCAAACGACGATGTAGACAATAGATTTGAGCGCTGATAGTTTAAATATTTTCTACCGATTCATAATGTATGATTCCTTGAAAATCTCAGCATGTACTCAACGTGACCTCTTTGCATTGAGTTCTCTTCGTGGTTGGTGGGCTGCGCTGTTTCAATTGGTACCATCGCAGAAAAATTCTAACAAACAAAATAACAAAAAGTTAATTTCAAATTTTTAAAAATATGTTCTTTTGAAGTTAAACGTCGGTTCTATTTGAAAGATAATACCCTAAAGCTAATCCTAAAAGAACAAATAATCTCTGTAGGAAAATAAAATTTGAAAGCATTTTTAAAGCATCAGTATATTTTTAGCACATTCGAACATCTATTGTATGCAAAAAAACAAAAAAACAAAAAAAAACAGCAGAACAAAATTCCCTTTAAAATTCAATATTTATATTATGGATTTTTGTGAAGTCTATCAATAAACTTAAAGTTAACTGGATTTTCTAGGAGACATGCGTACGTTTTCCATGAAACAGAATTAGAAGAACGTTCTATTAACGCGCACTGAGATGAGAAGAAAGAATAGAAGAACCGTTATTCTTTCACTGTCCAAAAAAAGCGCTGGAATAAGTAAAAGTGAAACCTAAAAATATCGGTATCCAGCTGTATAATGAAGAATTTGTCATCTATGTTTAAAACTAAATTTTCCTTGATTTTAAGAATATAGTTTTAATATATACATTTTATTGATAATATTATACAGACTGGACGTAATTTAGGTTAACATCATTATATTCGTCTGATATTGAATATTAGTCAGTAAACGCGTGATATCAAAATTATTTATTGAACATCTATACAAAAAATAATCTAAAAGTTGCTAAAAGAAAAAAGAAAAAGAAAATTTCTTTAAAAACGTGCCCACTCGAAAATGACATTAATCTTTACGTTTTTCAAATCTGTAAACATGACTTTATTTAAGAAAAGAAACTCTTGTGATGACAAGCAATTAAACAGTATAACACGCGATATCGGGAATATTTGTGCAAAGTTTTTATATTCAGAAAAATATGCATTCATTAATAAATAAGTTCTGAAAAGTTCGTGTAAATTGAATAATCCCCTTATTTTAACAAATATTTCGAAACGGGAAACGTTATTTGTTTTACTTTCATTGTGGAAAAAAGCTATTCATTTTGGTAACACATTCTCTTCACAACGATCGTTGCTTCTGATTCCACGTTAGATCCATTAACATTATCACAAATATAATGGAAGGAAATTCATCTAATCTCAACATAACCAGCTAATATTTGAACTTTAATACTGTAAGATTTACGATAAGGAATACATCAGAAAAACGGCAAGAAATTTAACAGATCATATGAACATAAAAGAAGCATTTTATGGAACAAATCACTGAATGCATTAAATGCTCAACCCAACGAAATAAATCATAATCTAGGTTTTAAAGTGTTACTAAAAATTTTAAAAATATGAAAATGTAGAATGATCAGCCATAGTCATTTTGTATTTAGTATCAAACAACGTTTTCAATTTTACATTTGTTGTACTGTTTTATAACATCGTTTTCAATATATATATACGTTTTTATTATTTTTCTTTGCGTGTGTGTGTGTGTATTTAGGCAGAAAATTTTCTTTTAAACATGTCAGATTGAATAAATTGCAAACATGAGCTGTAACGTTGGCATGTTATTATCATTTATTTCTCATGAAACCCACTTACTTTCAACCCCTTTCCGAGATCATCTTTAGGGGTGTGAATTATAGTAGGGTGAAAAAAATCGCAAAACTGTTTTGCTCAAAATTACAGATCATTTCTGACATCATTCAATTGTAATACGCGAGAGCTTATCCGTGATTATGAACGGATTTTATTAAAAATAATCAGATATTATGTTCGCTATTTATTTAATCTGACACACACACACACACACACACACACACACACACACACACACACACACACACACACATATAGAAATATAACGTTAAGTCTATTACAAACGCAGATATCCACACAAGAGAACGCTAGTAGTGAATACACTGGCTGCGATTGGTAAATTGTTGGAATATATAGTTTTAATTTCGAGTAAGCACGTTGTTTGTTTACTGTTTTGTTACTAATTTGACTCAGTTTGGCACGAAACGTTATAAAAGAGCATCATCACGCAATCTCCCGCCGTCAGAAATTTGGATACCGTATAATGTCCTACTTGGCATTCGCACCGGAAAATACTCTACGAACTTTGCTTAGTGTTCGGATGTGAATCTGAGGTCAGCGCGGAAGATTAAAAAAAAACATGGATGAATTTAATGGTGATTACGAAGGCACGACAGCCAAGAAAACTTAATTTCATAATTCTTATAAGAAAAGAACATCCGAATTTTGTGTTGCGAGCTTCACACTCGAAACGGAGGCCTACATTAAATAACAAGGTGATAGTACTGTTTTGAATCAAGAGGGTGGTTGCTAGAAAACCATGAAAATAAGAATCTGGAAACCGAACACAGTATTCCGCCGAACAATCAAGAGAAACCAGTCATGGCTGTCAGACACCGTCCTTTATATCTAGATTATTATCTGTTGACCAATTCCTTTTAACACTAAAGCTGAACCGAAAGAAGGAATTATGTCATGAATCTACCACCTTAAAAAAGGACACTGTCCAGAAATTATGCAGGATGTTTCGAAATCGTTTGGCTCCAATGGCGATTTTATTGCATAAATTTGAAAATATTAATAAATATCAACCATCTCTCCATAGGGAGATGGCTAATGTTTCTTTGATTCGGCTTTGTGTCAGACGTAACCAAACTCCCTACAGCTTACAAGTTTTATCCAGAATTATCAACAGAATTATCAGAAGGTTATTTTTGGTATAATCAGAAGGTTTCGTTAGAAGGTTTGTGTATATTTCTGGAAGAATAGTGTAGAATAAAATATATCTTTTTCATGTTAAAATATATATCTAGGAAAAGAAATGAATAACACGAATAGGTATTAGTTAAAAGTTCAATGAGAAAGTTAATGGTATTAAGAATTCGTACAAATGTTCGCGGTAGTCATTTGTTGAAAACGTATATGCGTTCGTGCCTATGTATATATGAGCGTTTGTTTGATAAGAACGTCTTTGAATGGAGAAGAAGAAGTAGAATGAATCAGGACACGGTAAAGAAGGATAAAAAGGACAACGTGCGATGTGACATATGTCCGGGTGGTTTGAAGTTCTTCCGTGAAACTTTAGTAGTTTGGTCTTGCTGCTCCCATCTGACTGTCTCTGACTGACGCTGATCGAAGTCCTTTTATTGTAATCTCTAGACTTTTCGAACTGACCTGCGAAAGTATCTTTTGGTCCCACAGTTCGCTTCCATTGGTCAGAATATAAATCTAACAACTACTTGCGAAATCCGACTTCGACTTTTTCTTTAAGCACATGGTCAATCCTTTTTCTATTTAGGAAAAACCAGGATTTCACATGTCATTGTGAATTTTTGTAAAAGTGAAGAAGAAGGTTGATTTTAATTCTTAATTTCCTATCCCTACAAATTCACTTTTTAGTATTTCAAAATATTTTTGTATGATTTTAGTAAATATATCTGCTATATGATTTCAGTGATGTTTTTATTTTTGCGTAATTTAGACAATTTATCCATCGCAACCTGTACAGGTGTGTGAGTGCGCGAGCACGCGTTTGCGTATGTGTAAGTGTGAGCCTGAAGGTTAATTTACAGCACCTCTGAACGACTGAACGGATTAGTTCCCATTTTAGATCTTTTATATTCGATATATTTAATTTTAAGCGGCTTAATGTCTATTTTACACGATTGTTTCCCATGTAACATCTACCTAACTACCTTAACACCTATAACCGTCATATCTATCTATCTATCTATCTATCTTAGCCTCCTCATAGCTATGTATCTATCTATCTATCTATCTATCTATCTATCTATCTATCTATCTATCTATCTTAGCCCCCTCATATCTATCTATCTATCTATCTATCTATCTATCTATCTATCTATCTATCTATCTATCTATCTATTCCAGTCTGTTTCTATCTATCTATCTATCTATCTATCTATCTATCTATCTATCTATCTATCTATCTATCTATCTATCTCAGTCTGTTCATATCTATCTATCTATCTATCTATCTATCTATCTATCTATCTATCTATCTATCTATCTATCACATTCTGTTCATATCTATCTATCTATCTATCTATCTATCTATCTATCTATCTATCTATCTATCTATCTATCTATCTGTCTGTTTGTCTGTTTGTCAAAATAAACTTAATATATTCCTCATTTGATCTGCATATATCTATATATATTTAATCGATTTTTTCCTTTTGTACATTCGTTTACTGTCTTTATTTTTGTCATGCAGTTATTTTTTCTTCATATTTGATTATTTACATTTCCAAACGAGGATTCTTTGTTTTATTAAACACATGTTACTCAGACACATTTTTTGCAAGATATTTGCACGAACGGGAAAAATGATGTCGGTTTAAAATCTAGAAATGGATAAAAAATATATAAAGTGAATCTAAAATTGGAAATTTAAATCTTACTAGAAAAGCAATGCTGCCAGAAGAAACAAACATCAAACAATCATAAAATTAAAGGAAAATTGAAAGAAATCTTGAAGAATTTGAAAGAAAATAAAATGACGCGTTTCTTGGTTTGTTCGCAATTTCTCAGAAACGATTTGTATCGTATTCTCGTACGCGATACTTTAATGTTATGTTACCAAGTAAGTCTATGGGCATGAAAGCATAGAAGACGAAAAGATTCGTTTAATCTGTATAAGAGAGAAAAAGAGAGAGGGAGAGAGAAAGTATGTGTGTATGTGTGTGTAATTGAAAAGTAACTCATTATTTTATGTCTTAATCGAGAGTCAGGAGTCGCAACTTAATACCCTGTGATATTTTTCTCTGGGATCAGTTAAAGTAGCATGTCTACAATGTGAAATCAAGACTGTAAAAGAACCTGAAAGGCTAATACAAAGAATTATGTCTTCCACACCACAAGAAATCCTGATGAAATCAGTTGACGCGATTCTTAGAATGCTCCAGATGTTCTGATGCACATACCGAATTTTAAATAAAAATCATTATCAGCGCTTTAATTACCACGCTAGAAAAATAATTTAATGCACAATATTTGTCATTTTCACTTATCTTTATAGCTAACAACTGAAAATTACTTTCTTCCTGATTTTCAATGCATTTCTGTCGTTAAAAAACAAGCACTTGATATAACAACCTTATTATGACGGTAGCATAGATTTTCTTTCCTTTTTGGAATGTATCTCTATAATAAACTTATTAGCAAAATTGTATTCTAGACTGTTCATCAATTTTTAATCCAACGATATATTTTGTTTTGGATCGCAAGGCATTTTTTAGAGATGATTAGACGTTTTTAATTCTTGTCACGTTTTAATAATTTTCGAAATGTCGGAATACCAGCTGCCATATTTTAATATTTCCAAATGTTTTTATTTTATCTCAAAAGAGAGCAATTACTTTATTTTTATCAAATTCATTTCAGTGCTGGATGGGATGATATTCGAATATTTATCGAGTTGTAACCGTACATTTTTGAATGTGTGCAAAATTTACTCAGGACACCGAAATGTGATGTTTGTAGTATTAAATTAATTATTACCGTATAAACAATTACTTTTGAAACTTGAAAAAGTTTATTTAACTCCTCTGCATTCGACGATTGAGGATTAACAATGTATTTATTAACAATGTATTTATTCTTGAAGTGATATTGAAATACGGAACAAATATTATTCTTTAAAAAATGACATTAATCAACCAATCACATTATGGACAGATTAATTTAATAAAATCTTCAGGTTGTGATTCCCTTTTTAGGCTCTCTGAAATCATTGGTTTCTAAGAAATCTTCACACAGCAACAAACAAATTAGAAATATATTTTATTCAAAAATATTCATTTCCTCAAAATTTGAAAGCAACTTTACACAGATTAAAAGAGCAAAAAATAGTGTTCACTTATCTGGACTGGATATTATGTTTTAATCGTTCACCCGAAGCACGGCTATAATGTCAATGGAACGCAGGGAGTTACGGGGAGTGCAAATGAAATACAATGATAAGAACGTGAATTGGTATGATTGAAGAATGGAAAATAAATGACAGGGTTGAAGTAGACAGAAGATGGAGATTGTTGTTGGATATGAAATTGCAGTTATCAGAGACACAAGAATTCAGAAGGGTGCGAGAAAAGAAACTATTAGAGTAGATATGGCGGTTGCATCTAGCTCGTTCAACAAGAAAATTGTCAAACCTACTTGCCAATCTATGTATTGTATTAATATGTATTAAAAACTACAAAAGACAAGAAATTGTGGATAGCCATAACCATCAACAATAGGAAAAGAATTCATCCGATATGTGCCAATTAGTCTCAAAGAGTAACCTTGCGAAAGCTTAGAAGCAGTGGTGAGCCTTAAGTATGACAATGATCATAAGCATACTTCCCATTCACTTCACATCCGATAGAATATTTGCTGTAAAAATTAAATGTTTCTAAAGAATCGCAAAGGATAAGTGGCCTGTTGTAAAAAAATAGTTAACAGAAATAAAAGATGATGACTGCAAAAACTTGATGAAAAATTACAAGAGGAAAGGAAGTTATCACGTTAACAGTATTTACATTTGAGAATTACTTGATTGGTCAATATTTTTCCTTACTGAAATATTTATTTCATTACAAGTTTTATATAAATAATCTGCAAATAAAACCGCTGCGTACGACATATTCAAAGAAAATTTATCAAAATATTGACTTTTCATTCTTTTTCCCATATTAAAATTTAAACATCTGTACTTACAAATATACTTTTTATTGAACCGAGACAAGATTTTGATGAACACTATATATATAAAACAAATAATATTAAAATTTTACGAACGTGTTTCCTGACTTTAAATTTCGCAGATTTAATAAACAGACATATTAAGATTATTTTTCTACGCCTAATAAGAGAAATGATGCAAATTTTGCAAACATTCTTTAAACTCTTTCAGTAGATCAGTTATTGCTGAACATCAGAGATTTCAACTGACTTTTGTTCTTTCCGAATATTATTCAATTTTAGAATCATTTAGAACTTACGTTGGATTAAGTCTAATGAATAAGGGTGATGGCCACGGCTTCAGTAATCGAGAACGCATCAAAGGTAGGAGAATTTACAAGACAGAGAATGCATTTGACGAGTTGTATCTTTTAACGAATTCACATATTTCTTTTAGAACTTCCAAATAAACACGATGATTGACACACAAGTATAATGTTGAAATCCGACTGAGACAAGTGGCCTTTTTTGCCGCCGAGGAGATTTCTTTGTCAGCCATTTTAAAATCTGGTGTTTTTTTTTCAGATCATGAAAAAAAAACGATCAGAAGTTTTGACTTTGAGACACATCTGCTTTATTTATAAAATCAGATACGCCTCAGGGTAAAATCCAAAGTTTTGTGAATATGTTTACTGGTGATAAATTGGTATATGAGAGAACCTCCAAAACTCTAAATGACTAAAGCTTGACAGATGACCTCATTTCTGAAATATTTCTAACAATCCAGAGTTTGGTCTGGGGTGTGGCATGCAATGACTTGAAAATAAAACTAACAATGTTTCACGATCGAGCAGACCATAAATTTATGTATATGATGTTGACCGTATGTCTTAGCAACACCTTAAGTTAATTAATTGATTGGCCAATAATTTTTTAACTGAAACCTTTTGTTTCATTACCTGTTTTATATAATTAATCTGCAGATAAAAATCTTGCGTATAATACATTCAAAGAAAATTTATCAAAATATTAATTTATATGTCAAAATATATTTTCTGCTGATAAATTGATATATAAGTGAAAGTCCCAAACTCTAAATGTCTGGAGCTTGACAGGTGATCTTCTTTCTAACAATTCAGAGGGTGTGTCTGGCGTGTCACATGCAATGACTTGAAAATAAAACTAGTAACGTTTCACGACCGAACAGACCATGAATTTTCGTTTATGGCTTTGACCGTATGTCCTATCAACACCTTAAATTTTTTTTGAGAATTAGGCTCAACTCAGACCTTAAGTGGAACTTGTACTTACGGCCAATCTCTTAAATACCAGAAAAAATTAACAGTTCCCTGCCCTGCTCTAGTAAGTACATGGCACCTTCTGTAATACTTTATATTGGGGGATGTCCCCTTTTTCTATGAAAATGAACTCGACTTGAGTATACATATACTTCTGCCATTAATAGTTCAGCGAGACATCATGAGAGATCCGTAGGCTACCGTAGGCTATCGAATGATTCCGAAGTTACACAGAGAATGCCGTGTCTGTGGTCATAGTAGTTCTTAGCCAGAATAGAATTACACGGACATACTAATTCCAGCACGGCTTTGCTTCAAAGGCTTGAATATATATACTCCTTACTAATCGTATTCCTGGATTACTAACCTGCGTTCAAGTTTGTAACTTTACGTTTAATAGAACTTATTTTTCTATCTCAATTATCTGGTTTATTGTTCATTATTTTGTGTGGTTCCTCACTTGGAATCCACAACACTTTACCTTTATAAAGTCCAAATCAGGCAGAAGATAGAGTACTTCTGATATGAGAAGTTCTCACTTTTCAGCCTTCATAGAGCAAATGCGTCTTCGCCTCGTTGTGGATGATGTGTATATTCTACTCGAACAGTGTCTTCCCACGAAACACCACTTTGTAGAACCGACTCTCTAAATGACGCTTAAATCTAAAACAGTTCATGTCTAAGGTTAACCATTATCTTTCCAAAATAGCCCCATATACACTGCTTTCTATCACTTGGCCAAAGATTAAACATATAGGGAACGTTGTTTTTGCACATCAGTTAAGACTCTTGAAACTTTTTTGACGTATATTTGTGACGTTTACCCTCTGTTCAATCTTTGAATTTCCCAATTCCTGCGGCTGGATAGAAAAATCAGTCGTTTCGATCTAAACCTTATTTTATCCCATGTTGTGATTTCGTTGATCATAAGACGAGCGAAGCCGGGGTGCTTTCGGGAACAGCTGGAAATGAATAAGTTCAGGATGAGCAAAGTAACCAGAAAAATATCTTTACAGAATTTCAAATTTTATATATCCGTTCTTTGCGTACAAAATTTCGTCATTTCAACAGTCAGAATCTATCTGCTTCCATGCAGGCAGTTATCGTCCAACCCACCTCTTCAGTTGAAATATAATATTCGGCTTGTTTTTGCTGTGCATTCCAGTTGAGGAACCACACAAAATAATAAAAAAACAAAAACAGATATGGAGATAAAAAATGTAAGTTATATTGAACGTAATATACAAACTGGAACGCGGGTTAGTCAATTTAAGAATACTATTAGTGTGTGTATATATATATATATATATATATATATATATAGTCTTGGAGTGAAATAGTAGGTCCGGGTAACTGATTCTATCTGAGTGGCGCACAGAGCAACTGCAACTACAACTGTGATTCCAGATCCAACTCTAACTAAACAACTACTTACAACGCTATTTACCCACCTTCTCACGTAAGGCGAGATGTGGCACAAGGACTTTTTAATGTGGATCTTCCCGGCCATAGAGCCAAGCCGAAAAATGTCTGTTTATTTTCCCCAGTCGTGATTTTACCCTGCGGCGGAACCACGACTGGGTTTGTGCTCTCTGCTCAAAAGCAGAGAGCGCTCTCTACCCGAAGGCAGAGCGCTGAAAGTGTCATACTAACAAAGCCAACTGCTTTGCAACGGTAATTACCAGCCTTCCCACGAAAGGCTATATGTGACACAAGGTCTTTTTATTGTGGGCCTTCCCGGCCATATAGCCAGGCCAAATTATCTGTTTATTTTTCCCCAGTCATGATTCTATCCTTCGGCGGAACCATGACTGGTTTAGTGCTCTCTGCTCGGAAGCAGAGAGCGCTCTCTACCCGAAGGCTGAGTGCTGACAGTGTCATAGTAGCAAAGGCAAATGCTTTGCAACTCAGCTGTTCTCCCTATATGCAGGGTTATATGTACACTGAGTTGAGTTCATTATTATGTAAAAAGGGGCGATCCTATAACGGTTTTGTTAATTCTGTGATAGGATTCGAGTCGGAGGTCTTAGGCTGGCAGTCAGGCGACGTGGTCTCTCGTCTCAACTGCAATTCCAAACGCAGCCTAGGTCGAAATCTCTTACGCGGTCACCTCAGGCTTTCATTTATATGAAATTTCACCCAAAACCGGTGTGAGCAATTATTGATTTTGGGAAATCACTGGGTTTTTTTTTATCTTAAAAAAGGTCTCTTTGACGTCTAATTTTCGAAAATTAATTATTTTCCAATTCATGTTTTTTTTCTGTGAATATAAGTCACAGGTTTCGATCTGTCCCTAATGGCCTTTTCCTTCCTTCATTGGTATCTCACACCAATACACTTCAAAGGGCGTAAACAAATTCTCCACCTCCTATAACATTCCACCTATGCTAACCACCTTGACTTTCCTTCAAAGTATTTGATTCTACCTCCTCGGTTTCGCATTTACCTGCGATTATTATTTAAATTTTGTCATTTAATATTTCTCCTAAACAAGTAAAATTTTGTTTTCTATTTCGATATTTGCCAGATGAATTTCTCAGTTTTGTCAGGGTCATTAATTTCTTAAAATACAAATAAATTCTCATACGCTAAACCTGTCTACAGTGCAATTCTGTCTGTTGTCTGCACGGCTGATCATTAAGTAAATTTTATCATTTCCAATTTCGCTTATACAAGGTTATTTGTTATGTTTTGTGTTTTGATAACTTGTACCTTAAAGACAGGATAATTAATAACCTGTCCACGCTTACCATCTGCAATTTTCTTCGTCTGTGGGAAGTTTTTTTTTATGTTTAGCGATTTAAAAAAAGACGGAAGATTCTTTTTTATTGGTATGTTCTTCAGTCAATTTTTAACCCTTCGGTTCCCAATAGTGTTACATATTTTTCTCAACCTTAAATTGCCTGTTTGAAAGCGCCGCACACTTTTAATAATTCATTTTTTTAATCCGTTGCACACTTTCTCTTCGTTATGGACACAAGAACGTGAAAAGTTGGGTCACATTGACGTTTATTCTTCGTGCTTCGTCCTTGCCACTCAAATGCATTTGATTTTTTCCTAGCAGTTTCACCAAAACCTATCACAACGGGGGTAACATTTAACTGCCGCTTGTACCAATTTTCATACCAAGCTGTACATTATCTCATGTTCCAGATGACTTGCATGCGTTTTCCGCCAACAGAATAATCTGAAATTTTACCACTTCCTAGACTGATTGTCAAAGAATGACTCGGTTAGACATGAAAGCGTATGACTTACTCTACTGCTCCGAAACGAATAATTTAGCTAGTCTTGAAAACGTAGAGTTTTTTCTACTGCTCGGAAACAAATGACTCAGCTAGGCATAAAAACGTACGATTTCCTTTCCTCACTTCAGCAAAGGATGAATCAATGCAACGGATTAATAACCCAGTCTGCATCATTATAAAGCAGAAGTTAGAACATATACGGTAGTACCGCGGTACAAATTTTACCTAAATCTATAAGACGTCCTTTAAATTAAATTAAAACCATTTGTGTCTTGATTTAGGCTTCATAATTTCATTGTTAAAATTGCTGGTTTTAAACGTAAGTTCTTTGTTAATAGTTTTTTCTTTCTCACTTCTTGTGAGTTCCTATATTCCTGTCAATTGCGATATCCGAAAATTTAGATATAGTGTCAATCGTCATTGTCTGCGTCCTTAAACATGTACCTTTATTGTTCTTTCTCTTCTTTCCTTCTCAGTAATCAATAGCATCTCATGCGTGCCATATTTCAAAAAACAAAAACGAATCAGATATTTAGTAATAGAATTTATAAAATTGAAATATTGTGTATGCATATTTAGACTTACTGAGGAACCATACGTGAGGTACGCTTGGAAGATGATGTCACTTTTCGATTCCTGATTGACCTGTTAGATGAATAAAAGAATTTTTGCAGTAGGCTGCCTTTAATTTCAGCAGGAAGGCATACTACTCATTAAACTGTAAACTTAATGCACCATGGATAAATTTTAAAGCTTTCATTACACCCAAGCAACGCCGGGCTATACTTCTAGTATATATATATATATATATATATATATATACTATACTTCTAGTATATATATATATATATATATATATATATATATATATATATATATATATATATATATATATATATATATATATATATATATATATATATATATATAATAGAAGTATAGCCCAACGTTGCTTGGGTGTAATGAAAGCTTTAAAACTAATCCATAGTCCTGGAACGCAGACTCTTTGGACGTTGGCACGAAAGACTAAAATTCAACAGTTGTTTCCAGTTAAAGCGAAACCGTAGACTGAAAGAAAAATGAATGGATGTAAGTCAAATTTTGATTTGCTGGTATCGATATCAAATAAGGTTTTTTTGTCGTAAACCGAATTTTTAAGGCTAAATAAGTCCTCTGAGTAAATGGTATGATGGGTTGAGGCTAAGAACTACAATCATACCTACTTAGAGCCAAACCCGAAGCAAAAACTAAAATAAAAGTGCTGAAAAAATACAGACATACAGACAGATAAACAGACACCCACACAAATATCTTGCCTTATATATAGATATATTATCTATTTTCTGCACTATTGCAAGAACTGCAACCTTGAAACTTATGAATATCGTTAATGTCTTTCTCAATGAGTGTATCAAATTTGATTAAAATGGGACCACTCCTTCTTTAATCCGATTTTTTCGATGATCGATTTTCGATATTTATCGGGAGTACCTCGACACAAAAACCTAGCTAAGAACATTCGCAGACACTTATAGTACAACTGCGTAAATTTTGAAGAAAATCTGTTCAGCCGTTTCGGTTTCGATAGGTAACGGACACACACACAGACAATGTTCCATTTATAAATAAGTTTAGATTATATATGTATAGTAGTGAGTTTTTAGATTATATATGTATAGTAGTGAGTTTTGATAGTTTGGGAGCCAAGATTGTTGATTTTTAAGTAGTTTTACTGGAAAAAGTCACTTTGGTAAAGCGGTTTTTATCGTAAAGTGATACATCATATCCTCACGACACTTGGATGTCTGCATGAAACTTACTAAGTTACAGTAAATTATTTCCACTAATAATACCTTTGTATTGAGCGCTTTCTCTTAGATGATTACTCGTGTCTGGTTTTTTCTTTGGGCTTCTTACTGATTTCGGTTCAAAGACTTTTGATTGACTTTCATGCCCTAGGCTCTTTCTGTTTTTACAACCATTGTTTCCTTCGTTCGATAGGTTTCGAGGAAGGTTTTCGAGACGTTTATAATAATATTCTCGTTAATATATATATATATATTATATATATATATATGTGTGTGTGTGTGTTGCCCAAGCATAGAGTAGGTATTGTAGTTTTGTTGTTTACCACTGACTACGTAATATTGTCTACTTTATTGAGAGGGTTTGGCTAGTTTTTAACCTTTTTTAAACGAAATCAGGACCATCACTTGATAAGACACAAGTAGTGTCGAAACAAAATGGCTTCTTTTGCAGTTATACTAATCATAATTATGTTATATAATTTAAATAGTTTAAATAAATATCCATATGTTACTATCTATATATTTCTATGTATATGTTGCTAAGTAAACATATATATATATATATATATATATATATATATATGTGTGTGTGTGTGTGTGTGTGTGTGTATTCCTATTAATATATATTACAATATACATCGGCGAAAGCGTAGGGATTTTAACACTCTTGCTTGGAATAGGTAGTGTATAAAATATTGTTTTTACGAAGTATAAAACTACAAACTTTTGCCATTCTTTGAAAAGATGATTAAATCACGTACATAGATGTAAGAGATATTTAAAAATGTAAGAAATATCAAACTTTATCAAAAATTAAAGTTAACGGAATTTATTTTTTGTTAAGGTAGAATTTCAACCTAGATTTTTTTAAAACCTTAATTAGATCACAAGTTGAAGTATAAAATAAAGATAAAATTAGAGATAAAAATAAGATAACAAGAGAAACCATACGCCGATTAGGCTGCCCCTACACTTCTTTCTCGTCATCGCCCATTTTATCTCACATTCTTCCTCCTTTAAGCATTTTCCTAATTCTTCGTATTCGTCGGGTCATCATTTTGCTTCCTACTTTAAACCTGGCGCATTTCTCTTTTATTTTTTAATCACATGTCTTTTTTCTCCCTTCTTTTTCTCCCGTTTTCCTCCTTTTGTTTTTATTTCCTCTATGTTTCTTTTATAATTCCTTAGTCTGGTCTCTCATTTTCCTTACACATTTTACCTCGCAAACAAAAATTTTGCCAATATAAGGAAGTGGATTTTCCATCTTTTTCAAAAAATAGCGTTTACTACCTGATGACACATTGTCCTTTCAATGTCAAAATAAAATGTGCACTTTGTAGTAGATTGTAATTTGAACATGCTCTAAAGTATAATTTATAATAAATTTTCTGTTACGTCGGGTAACAGAATTATGTGAAATAATACAAAACAACGTAATAGTATAAAAGTAGGTGTATTGACAGGAAAGAGAAGTATTTACAAAAGGTGACGATTAGTAGAATACAGAACAACGTAATTAGTATACAGCATCGTCGTAGAGACGTGATAGATTGACTAGTAGAACACTTCCGGTGCGATACCGGAAATACCCGACTGACTCGCTCACTCGATTTCCTTACTCGACTTCCTCCCTCGACGTGTAATCACTACTATTTTATATAGTGATTCGAAGAGTCCATTTCCCTGGAAAGGTAGAGAGCGCACCAACATTTTAATAGCTCTATTTCTTTTTATATTGAGCACTGTTGTAAGTTAATGTTTTGTACGGTGCTAATATTTTCTTTGTTCCTTATTCATATATATATATATATATATGTGTGTGTGTGTGTGTGTGTGTGTGTGTGTGTGTGTGTGTGTGTGCATAACTCATGTACATTGAAGTTAAAACTTTTGAGGTTATATATATATATGTGTGTGTGTGTGTGTGTGTGTGTGTGTGTTGTGGTGTCCTCCCTCTAAAGAATCTTTTTGGGACTCTTCCGCCTACTATCAAATTAGTAGGAGAGGAGTCCTAATGAGAAAAGTCGAATTGACTGAACGCTGGACAACCGACACATGCAGTAACCGTGTAATGCTCGTCTGTTGTATTTACTGTTAAATATACAACATGACCAAATTAATTTTTTGTTATTTCTTAAAACATTCACTTGTTCCCAACAGTGTGTGTGTGGTATAATATTGTATTTAGCATCTCTTCTTTAAAATTTCCATATGACTTAGTGGTTAAGGAATTATGCTTTATGTTATCAATACACGTATCAACTAAAGAACGAGGCGAATTTTTACCTGAGGATATTTTTTGTCTTCCTTTATTTTCAGTTATGTATTCAACTGCAAAAATCGCTAATAACCTCATTAGAGCAGAACATTTCTGAAGACATTTGTATATCGGAAGATTTTCCATATACGATTTATACCAGGTTTTAACTGTAATATTCCATCGCAAATGAGGCGACAAAGAAGTTGTCTTTTGTTACAAGAATGTTATTACTGATGCCTTAGAGTGAATTTAGTCTGTCTGATGCTCGTACAATGTGAATATAATGCATGTTCATCTATTTTTCAAGAAATAGATATATATCTGATTTTTCGCCATTTCGCCGAGATCTTTGTGTTACTAAAATTCTTATATATACTTTAGTTGAAAATAAATAACTACAAACTCATATAAACACGTAAATAACAATCAAAGAAAAGTCGCAAGTGTACGTGGTTGTCGGAGGTGGCGATAAAGTAGAGTCTCTCGAAGAAAGGTTGCGAAAATTAAATTCAGATTATGTCCTGTTTTTTTCTAAGGTTTTCACACTGATACCTTCTGGTAATGTTTTCTATCTGAAAGAGCTGAGGTTCCTCGGAAAGGAGTAATGTATCCTAATTTCCCAACTCTTGAAGAGTGCTCGCTTCTGACATTGTCGGTTCCATTCTTTGACTATTGTTAGGAATTCCAATTAGTGCTGATATTCTGGAGCTTTTTTGCGTATCAAGCTAAAAACAAAAACAACACAATGGAAAAGAATGAAAGGAAAGGAAAAGACGAACGTGAAACAAAGGAATAAGAAATTAAAAAGAAAACGGTGACAAAATTTACTCTGAAGCTATGCAACTTTTCAATTACGAAATCCCGATATTTTTTTCTTTCATGGTAAAGATGCGTAGAGAAGAAAGAAAAAAAAACACAATGTAAAATAAATACATAAAAAATAAAAATAAATATAAAATCTGCAAAAGAACGTATTTCTCAAATTATTTTTTGATGGACATTCACGTATGTTTTTCTGGTCTTTATTTTTTTTTTTGTGAAAGCTGTTTACCTCCTATGGAAAAAGAATTAGTATATGTTCTTTAAGTAAAAGAGGATCAAATTTACAAAGCTAAGAAGAAACAAGAATCGTAAGCCGATTTTGTTTGCAACATTTGCACACATTCACATCTATTCAAACAAGCATTTCTTTCTTATCTTTGTTCTTTCTTTACTTCCTTTCTCTCTCTCCAACTCTCTCTCTCTCCAAATCTCTCTCTCTCTCTCTCTCTCTCTCTCTCCATATACATATATATATATATATATATATATATATATACAAATATTTTACAGTCAGTTCATTATCTTTCTATCACAGCTTACTGGGATAATCAATATCATTGACCCTATATATATATATATATATATATATATATATATATATATAGTTTTATAGGAGGCTATATACGTGTTAAAGCGCTCACAATCAAGGACAGAGTGTAAGTAAATATAAGAGTAAGCACTGAAGTCAACACCCAGAGGTTACTGTCTGTTTCATGCTTGAAAGCAATGTTTGTTACCTCTGCGTGTTGACTTCAATACACACACACACACACACACACACACACACACACACACACACACACACACACACACAAATACACACACACACACGCATGCACAAATATATATATATATATATATATATATATATTAATTATACATTATAGTTTAGAACATGTACTAATTATTATCTACTACAAAGTGTAGATTTTTCTTTCGACATTGAAAGGACAGATAGTGTGAAAGGAGATGGAAAATTATTTTCCTTATATTAGCAAATTTTGTGTGAGAGGGAATATATATATATATATATATATATATATATATATATATATATATATATATAAGAATGAAGATTTAATACTACAGAAGTTTATTAACGGTTTAAAAAGGCACAAAGGATTTAATTTTCCTTAGAACTTTTTTCGGCCAACCGCATTACATCCCAACAGTCACGTATGTATGGCTTAACTAAATACATAAGGTTGATGCTGCTCTTACACATAATTCGTCTATAGTAGGCTCCATACAATGTGAATTTGCTAAATGGTTAGCTGAGCTGCTTCACGTTTTGTCTGATCTGTTTTCCCTTTATTGTATTTATGACATATTTCAGTTTTCTAATTTCCGTATTCTGAAAACAAACACGTGTTCTTTGATATCGTTATTTTGTTTACAAATGTCCGCCTTGAAGACAATTTAAAATTTGTACTGAATCTTTTTAAAGAGGTCAACTGGTTTCTGCTGTAATTCCAAAACGTTTAACTTCGGGGTTATGCATACATAAGAAGATGAGGTTGAATATGGCTTTAACATTACCAAGAATGCCCAAGTTTATAGAGTTTCGATGGGCAGTGCCCGAGATCCGGTATTACTTGTTATTTTTAGTTATTTTCATTAAAGTCTTTTATTCGAAAAATACTGTAAGCCCCGCATATACCTACGTAACGTTGACGATACATTTTTTTAGTTTCTGATTCCATCAACGGCAGTGTAGCTTTTCATACCTAACTAATTTCACTTCATCCATTCCTTCAATTTACCAAGGAAGTGTAACCAATTTTACTCTGCCTTTTATGGGCGTATTGCTTGAACATAAAGAGTGCTCAGTACGAGTGTTTATCGGAAATATACGCTTTACCAACTAGAATTTATTTGTCCCTAAGTCTCATAATACAAACCTGATTTCTATTTTCGTGTTGTTATATTTCGTTGAAAAATTGAGCAAAAATTGCCACAATTTTGCACAGTGCCTGGTCAGCTCATCATTTACGTTTGTCTGAAGCGGTGCTTATGAAGTTACATCGACCGCTCTGTGCAAAAAGTAAGATGATGTCTCTGTCTATTGGGAGGATCTTGAGTAATATTTTCTCTTTTCTTTTTCTCACTTGGAACTATTATTCTTTTATTCATTAATTATTCTAATAAAAAATATTTTAATCGTGTTCCATAGTTTTCTGTTCACACCACATCCTTCATTACTGTGATAATTGTCCCTGATTTGTTATAATTATCTCTTAAGTTTTTGCTTCTGATGAGGTTTTGGCCGAAAGAAGTCGTAAAGGAAACGAAATGCTTTCGTAACATTTTGAACGGGTATATATATATATATATACATTAGTGGAATTGAGACTTTTCTGGTGCAGTCACAATCATGTCGGAGGATGACTGACAACAGAATACCTAAGGTGCTCATGTACAGCAAGACTAAGACTGGACAATCGACTTTTAGACGGGCGTGTCACTGGTAAAAAAAAAAAAAAAACAGCTAAAGAATAGCCTCTCAGCTGTCAATGTGTTTCATATTACATTTAAGCGAGTAGCCCTGGATGAAAAAGAACGGGAAATATCTGTGCCAGCCTGGTATTAGAATCTTGGAAATCATTTGGATTGACCGGTTAGGAGAATAAAAAAATGTATTCCTATTGTCCTCAGATCTCGCTGTTGCCCAATATGTGGGGTTGTATGCAGGTCATGAAGGAAATTAAGTATCACATACGGCACAAATATAAAAACTGGATGTGTTTGTCGGATCCTTATACGTCGAAATCAAATTCATGATATTTATATATATATATATATATATATATATATATATAGAGAGAGAGAGAGAGAGGCAGAGTGACAGAGAGACAGAGAGAGAAAATGAGAGAGAGAGGGTGTTCAAAAATAGATAGCATAAATTCAGGAATGTGTTTCTTATATCTATATAACGAGAAAAATCCCTATGGACGTATGTCCGGAAACGCTTGATTTCGGGGTTATAGGCTTTTCAAACATGTACCAACCAGAATGCCTTTATTTTCAGCATCCACGCATACAGTGTTTTCGAGTGCCCTATATCAAGTGTTCAAAATGTATCCCGTCTGCAGTAATGCAGGCTTCACTTCGACGTCTCATGGACTAGCGAACACGCTCTCAAATTTCAGGCGTGTTTCGTATTGACTCGCACCTAGCTACAATTTGGTTGCGCAGAGTTGCCACATCATCAACCGAAGACAAATACTTCAGTCCTTTCAAATGGTCCCTCAATTAGAAATCCATAGTATTTAAGTTTCGGTAAGCGTGAAGCCTATGCAATTGGTTCACTTCTTCTTAACCACGGGACAGTATACCTTCCATCTAGGTACCTGCATGTCTAAAGTGTGAAGGATCTCCATCATGCATGAAGAGCAGTTGTAGACGAGTGAGCAGTGGAATATTGTCCAAGAAACCAGGCTTTATTTTTTTTCAGGAAGCGTCTGTATGCTTCGCAGACAAGCATGTTTGGAAGTACATAAGTTCCTAATAACTTATCACCAACAAACCCAGCCCAGATTTCAACCTAGAACCGCTGTTGGTAACGTGATAGAACGATTTCATAGAGGTTTTCTTTTGCTCATACATGCTGATTGTGCAAGTTGACTACTCCATCCCGTAGAAACTGTGCTTCAACATTGAATAAAACTAAGGCAGAAAGAGTGGAATTGCACTGCATTGTTTTAAGAATCATTAACTTAACACAAATCGTGCAGGGTAATCTCCTGGTGACAACGTCTGTATACGTTGTGGAATATATGAGTACAACTGTTCTGGCAGTACTCAACAAAAATTCGAATGGGCCCTAGCCAATTGCCTTGCCAACTGTTGTGTGCTGATTTCACGAGTATCATGCACAATATCCAGTGTTTGCTCTTCATTCCTCAGGAATCGTTGACCTTGCACGGTGTTTGAAGGTATCATATTCACAGAGGTGGCGATGGATATTCACAAATACTTTTTTATATCGATACATTGTCGGTACAGCGTTAATGTTCAGCAAACAATACACGAAGTGCATATCTGCCCTCTCCTGATTTGAATAAATGTCCAATCCACATCCACCCCTAACAGGCGTCTAGCAATATTTCACATCCCAGAACAATGGGGAAGTACCACACATTTGGCGGCAAACAAAGCGATCTGACTGGTTATCTGCTCCGCTGTTTAGCAAGTCAGGTGCTTCAGTGGGAGATAATGGTATTCTTGTTAGTACTTGTTTGAAACGCCTAAAACTCAGAATCCAAGCGTTTCCGTGTATACGTTCATAGCGATTTTTCCATTATTTAGATATAGAGAATACAGTTGTGAAAATATGCCATCTATTACTTCTGTATATATAGTGAACACTGAGGTCCACACCAAGCAGGGTCGGCAGTTTCATGCTTGGATACGGTCGTCAGACGTAAAAATGGCATTATTCAAGCAATCAAACTATCAGGAGAACCCAGTCATGGATGTCAGTCTATCAAATTCTGTGACCACATCACCTCTTATACCCCTTACCATTCAAGCTGAAATCAGCTTGTTTATTAAGTGCAGGGCAAAGTAGAGCAAAACTCCACAAAATTCTTTGTAAAACTAAAGTTGAAATGAAGGAAATGATGATGGCAGCATTCATCAATTTTAACATAGAAATCGTTTAGAATTGCAGAAGATTCTGATGTCGTCTGTATGCTGTGGTTGAAGCCAATTGTGAATTTATTAAATAAATTTACTCTTTAATCTTTCAAAACATTTTTGTGTAATTCTGATAAATATATTAGAATTAAATGTCGATGTTATTTTCATTTTTTCAGTCATTTATACGACAGTTTATCCATCGTGCCCGTATATGTCGATTCATTTTTTTATGATACAAAAATAAAATCAAACGTTCAGATATTATCTGGTCGTCGGCTTTTATTTCTTTATAAGTAACAAATATTTAAACCAAACTATGCGCGTATTTTTCCTTTAGTTTCTTTTTCATCTACAGTCAAATTTTCCCGATGTATCTATATCCCCAGACATTATTCTTTTACTTTTTTTTCCTAAAAGAGCAATCATTCTTCATAGTAGACATTTCTGGCGACTGTTAGACTATAAATTTGACACAATATCAATGAGATCCCCAAAAGAAGCGTTATTAGGTTAACAACATTGTTTGGTTTGTGTCGAGATGCGGCAGCACAATGAGGTTCAAATATTTAAGGGCATTTTCGCAAAGATATAGGAAGAAAAAAGAATAATGTTAATATTAAACACATGGATTGACGAACATGTGAAACTGATATTCCGTTCTAGTCTAACAGGATTTTTTCCTGGATATAAATATAGCCACATCGGTGAGCAAATTTTAAGGATAGAAGACCGTCAATGAATATTTATATTTTTTGTATTGCGCTATGAAAATTTCTTTAGTGGATCTTGGAAAAATTTCTGAAATTTTAAAAAAGATCTTACATGCAACCAACTTACAATTGCAAATAAATGTATTTGTATAATATTGTACACTATAATACATCTATTACAAATAAGATGTGTTTCTTAAGGTGCATGGTTACTTAAAGTAGTGGTTGTAAAGGCATAACAGGAATAAGTTAGAATTAGGCATTATGACGATATTCATCATAGATAATGGTTGAACATAGATTTGAAAAGGTTAATATTTTAGTGATTTGAGAAGCACTATTTTGGGAGTCTGTATCAAAAATAGACAATTAGTGGGAGAAGGTGTATAGGAAGAATTTCCTTTTTGCTAATGTTATATGACGTGAATACAAGTATTATGGACCTGTGTATGTCACATGGCGAGTATTGGCTGTGAATTTCTTTGATGGTGGAACAATAGAAACTAGCTGCTCAAAACAATTAAAATAGTAATTGTAAAAGATTAGAGAGAGGCTAGCAACATTTTGTCTAAGGGAAAGAGCATGCAGTGTAAAAAATACTGACTCAATCGAACCCGGATAGTACGTACTAGGCAATGCCAGCATGGATATGGCAGCAGTAATCCCTTTTGTTTTTTAATTGTCAGTAGGGTGAGAATATACTAAGACAGGAGGAGAAATGTATGTTATCGAATTGTACAGAATCTAACCATTCATCCACAAGTTTAACGATGTTACAAGTGTAAAAATTCCAATGGACGTTCGAACCAAAAAAATCGAATTGAAAATTGAAACGTTTATCTTGTTCTGCGTACCGTGTCCCATCAAGGAGGTGATCATGGCTCTCCATAACGTCCTGTCCATTACAGTTTTTCATAAATTTGGTATTTTTGTTATTCCACCTAAAACTTGGTTCATCTTATATTTTCACCAAATCTCTCTTGCTTTATGTGCCACGTTCATTAAGAATACGGCTCTCCACTATTTTCTGGAATTTTAGCACTCAATAAATTTCTTTTTGTTCTTGTCGTTTTGTTATCTCTCAGAAAACTTATTTTATTATCAATTTACTTTAACTTGTTATTTCTTCTCTTCAATGAGCCGCGTGTCATGTCACGACAGGCGATCATCCCTCTCCTCAACTTACTGTTCTTTATAGATTATGATAAATTTGAACTTTTTTATTATCTTTCCTAAATATTGTTCCTCGATCCATTCACTCAAACACATTATTCTTCGAAAGAGTTGTACTTCATCCAAACATTCAAGCTTACTATTCTCCCAAATATTGTTCCTCTATTCACTCATCAAGCTCATTATTTTCCTAAAACTTGTACCTCCATCTATTCATGTAATATCACTGTTTAAGTTATGTATGTCATTCGTCTGTCCCTCTTCACTTCAATCTGTCCTACGAGTATTAAATTTTCCAAGTACTCTTCTTCATTTGTATTAAGTTTAGGATTTGTTTTTTTTTCTTTTATGCTGTCAGGAAGATGGCAAACAAAAACAGAAATATTTATCGGTTTAATTTTTCGTTCTGCTCCGAACATCCTATCCTCGGCACACAAAGGTAAAAGGTTTTATCATTAAGAACCATTTTAATTTTGTCGCATTTCTCCACATCCCTTCTTCCCAAATATATATATATATATATATATATATATATATATATATATATATATACATATATATATATATATATATATATATATATATATTAGAGGAAATTTTCAAAATTCAAAGGTGTCGGATGTAAATTTCAACATAGGATCTCTAATAGAGACTCTACATCACGTCAGCGACATTGTTCTTTCCAAATGGCGAAGGCCCTGGGGTAGAGTGTAGAGGGCTTTTAGGTTAACAACGGACACAAAGTAGAAAATTGGCTTTGTATTCTTAATACATTGAGCTCACTGCCTGCATCACTTTTTAATGTTAAAATTTTTTAATATTGATTAGGATCAGGTTCTTGGAATTTACCTTCCTACTCTTCCACTTCGGATTAAAGAAAAACAAATATATATATATATATATATATATATATATATATATATATATATATATATCCACCTGCATCATTTTTTAATATTAAAATATTTTTAATATTGATTAGGATCAGGTTCTTGGAATTTACCTTCCTACTCTTCCTCTTCGGATTAAAGAAAAACAAAAAATGAGATGAAGAATGAGTAATTCAGGTCATTTCTGAGTGATCTTGACTCTAGAGGTAACCGAAAACATAATCCTAAACAGGAAATGGAGGATAATATATATATATATATATATATATATATATATATATTAGAGAAAATTTTCAAAATTAAAAGGTGTCGGATGTACATTTCGACATTGGATCTCTAATAGAGACTCTATATCACGTCAGCGACATTGTTCTTCCAAATGGCGAAGGCCCTGAGTTAGAGTGTGGAGGGGTTTTTGGTTAACGACGGTCACAAAGTGGAAAAGGACAGAGCTGGTAGTCGCGGGGTTACAGGGTGTTGAAATGGTATATTTAGGAAGGGGAGGAATAGGAATTCATATGTTATAAGGATAGACAACTAAATGAGTTAAATTACCTTTTAAAGTTAAGATTTTGGGCTGTTTGAAGAGGTGTATTTAGGTAAGAAGGAATGGGTTTCAATATAAGATTATAAAAACTTTTTTCAAATTTATTTGATTAAACCTTTTACGTAGAAGCGAGTTAAATGCCAATTACAGGACGTTATCAGTTTAAAAATTATTAGAGAAAGAATATTAGAGAAAAAATATTAGAGAAAAAATATATATATACATACATGTGTTAACCAAGGAAAAATAAAGCTAAATTGGTAAATTTATAAATCAATTGGTGATAATTTATTTACTAAAAATATCCAACTCATCAGACCACATTTTTTTAAAAAATGAATGGGTTGAATTTTTGTGGGCAGGAAAAGAAGGAAAACATTTTCTTTTTAAGAGAGAGAGTCAGATATACATTTTAATTGTTGAACGCAGATTTCACGGTTAGAATGTACCATTTACAAACCAGACGTTAAATGACATTGGGTTGAAATTTTGGTTAAATATTTTCAATTAAAGGACAGCAAATTTAGGGGCTATATTTTGAATAGAGAAACTGAATTTTTAAATTTTCTATAATCATTTCGACGGCAATGATATTACCTTCGTCTTATAAATATATTCGTTTCTGTTACATAACAATGATATCAATATTAATCTTGAGAATATATTATTGAAGGAATATATCTGTTTATTCCAATTCTCGCGCGGGTCAGTAGATAATATTAAAACGGATCACCGTTTAAAATAAGGCGGAACAGAGAAATGAAATGAATGAATGAATGAATGAATGAACGCTTCTTGTCAATGAGAATTTTATATATTATGAAACAATTATACATATATACAAACAAGTGTCCACATATAGAGAAATACATATATCTAACTCAAAGCAAACTATCAGGAGGAACAAAAAGGAAAGGTCTTGCATATAACTTGAAGATACTTCTGTACGGTCATTTTTATGACTCCACATTTGGAGGGCGGAATTCATATATAACTCAAAGGATTATGTCAGGCTTCATCTATGTCACAATGAAACGGCACCATGTTCTTGTGGATTCATCTCTGTCCTAACGAGACGGAGTTTTGTGTTCCAGCGGACAATGGCGGTAGGCAGATTCTGCCTAGACGAAAGGGAACAACCATCTTCCTCGGTTGCTGTCAGCTGAAAAGTGGATTTTGCTTGGGTCATTATCAGGAAAGCGGTTGTCATTTGACCACATGACTTTAAACTGGCTAAAATAAGAGAAGTACCTTTTCTATCCTTACATTATGATCACAATATTAACTATAGAAGTAATAGTAACTAAAACACTAATATTATTATTCTTATTAATGGCAATAATGACAATAAAATGAATAAGGCGGAACAGAGAAATGAAATGAATGAATGAATGAATGAATGAACGCTTCTTGTCAATGAGAATTTTATATATTATGAAACAATTATACATATATACAAACAAGTGTCCACATATAGAGAAATACATATATCTAACTCAAAGCAAACTATCAGGAGGAACAAAAAGGAAAGGTCTTGCATATAACTTGAAGATACTTCTGTACGGTCATTTTTATGACTCCACATTTGGAGGGCGGAATTCATATATAACTCAAAGGATTATGTCAGGCTTCATCTATGTCACAATGAAACGGCACCATGTTCTTGTGGATTCATCTCTGTCCTAACGAGACGGAGTTTTGTGTTCCAGCGGACAATGGCGGTAGGCAGATTCTGCCTAGACGAAAGGGAACAACCATCTTCCTCGGTTGCTGTCAGCTGAAAAGTGGATTTTGCTTGGGTCATTATCAGGAAAGCGGTTGTCATTTGACCACATGACTTTAAACTGGCTAAAATAAGAGAAGTACCTTTTCTATCCTTACATTATGATCACAATATTAACTATAGAAGTAATAGTAACTAAAACACTAATATTATTATTCTTATTAATGGCAATAATGACAATAAAATAATTATCTTTAATAATAATAAGTATAATAATACTAATTTAAAGACTGTATAATAACAACAAATTTCAATTTGTTAGATGAGATTGTATTTACATTATTTACATTATTTAGGCTATTAAACTCATCTTTGTTGCCATTTGTACGACATTTAATAATAGATCGTTCTATTTGTCTATATTTCTGAGATTAGGTAGTATTTAGAGTATTTACATTATTCGGACTATTGTCCTCATCTTTGGTGCCATTTGTTCGACGTTGAATAATAGATCGTTCTATTTGTCTATATTTCTGAGATGAGGTAGTATTTAGAGTATTTACATTATTCGGACTATTGTCCTCATCTTTGGTGCTGTTTGTACAACGTTTAATAATAGATCATTCTATTTGTCTATATTTCTGATATGAGGTAGTATTTACAGTATTTACATTATTTGGACTATTGTCCTCATTTTTGTTGCCATTTGTACGACGTTGAATAATAGATCGTTCTATTTGTCTATATTTCTGAGATGAGGTAGTATTTATTTGAGTATTTACATTATTCGGACTATTGTCCTCATCTTTGGTGCTGTTTGTACAACGTTTAATAATAGATCATTCTATTTGTCTATATTTCTGATATGAGGTAGTATTTACAGTATTTACATTATTTGGACTATTGTCCTCATTTTTGTTGCCATTTGTACGACGTTTAATAATAGATTATACTATTTGCCTATATTTCTGAGACGAGGTAGTATTTATAGTATTTACATTATTCGGACTATTTTCCTCATCTTTAGTGCCGTTTGTACGACGTTTAATACTAGATCATTCTATTTGTCTATATTTCTGTGATGAGGTAGTATTTACAGTATTTACATTATTCAGACTATTGTCTTCATTTTTTTGCTATTTTGTACGACGTTTAATAATAGATCATTTTATTTGTCTATATTTCTGAGATGTAATATTTACAGTATTTACATTATTCGGACTATTGTCCTCATCTTTGTTACCATTTGTACGACGTTTAATAATAGATCATTCTATATCTCTATATTTCTGAGATGAGGTAGTATTTACACTATTTACATTATTTGGACTATTTGCCTCATCTTTGTTGCCATTTGTACGTCGTTTCGGCCATTGTACGCTCCGGCCTTCTTCGGGTACTTAGAATTTCGAACCGAAACCTTTAATACACTCACTTGCGTAGTAGTTCCTCTTTTGGTAGCCATGAGTTACCTCGCTTAACCGTTTAAGTTACTTTTTCAACAAGTATTGAACGCACAACATTTGGGGTCAAGTCACAGGAACTAACCAAGTTTTATATCAACTGAGCCACGTGTCCTTAAGGACAAGAACAACTGAATTTTGCAGAATTACAAACCTGATGTTCAGTAAAACTTTTCTGTTATCAGAATGCATATAGCAATTATTTGTATATTAATGGTTTTCTCTAGTATTTTTTTTATGTTAATGGTTTTTTCTAGTATTCAGTATAGAACGCTGGAGCGTACAACTGCCGAAACGTCGTACAAATTGCAACAAAGATGAGGACAACAGTCCAAATAATGTAAAAACAAGAAATTTGATATTTAAAGATAAAAATTATATTCATAATACTATAACTTTTTATTGTAAAATATTTCCGTTTGATGAGTTGAATATTTTTGTAAACATTCAGGAAGCAAGTTATCGCCAATGGCTTTATGAATTTTCCAATTTATTTTCATTATAATAATCTGTTAATTTTTAACATTGAGTTCTCGTCCTCACAAGTTACCAAGTATACTGCTTCTATATATATATATATATATATATATATGATGTAGAAAGATTTTGTCAGTTCAGTAGGTTTATTTCATGCCAGCTTCGAAGTCTTCACTCTCCATGTTTTTATTTCATTTTCTCTGCGCAAAAAATTCTAATCAGCTCAGTGATAGATTTAATTCTAATACCGCTCTATCTAAATCTCGCTATCAAGCACTTTGTAAAAAAATCCTTGTTTAAACTGCTTTTCTACCAATAAACTGTTGAAAAACAACAATTTCATCATTAAACATCATTATAATTTAACAATATATATATATATATCGATTGTAATGCTCATTCAGTCATGAATTCGAGCACTCTTGCTACTGGCGTATGATACATCATGCACTAAACGTCTGTCTCCTTCTACCCATAGCTCAGAGGTAAAATCGCCAACTGACGCCAATTCGGTCGGGTTTCAATTCTTGGTAAAAGCAATCGGATGTCTAACCGTACTGATGAGCTGTGATACAGCAAAACAGATTTGTCTGCGGAGGACTATATATATATATATATATATATATATATATATATATATACCAACGATTAGTCCCTGAGGAAGTGTTGGTCGGAATGCAGTCAATTTTCTATTATAAAAAAATGACCCTACACTTGTGCTTGTTTATATATATATACATATATATATATATATATATATATAAAGTTTTGTAAATCGCCAGAAGAAACCACATGCTAGAAACGTAGGTCACGTAATAACTCGTTTACAAGTGAGTATATATATATTTAACATAAGGAAAGAAATTTGACAAACGGTGGAAAGAAATCGCCTCACTATACACCGAAAGCAACAAGAAGATTGCCCATCGTAAGAAGGAAATAAATAAAGACTGGTTCCAGCAGGAAACCTTGGATGCCATACGAGAGAGAAGAGAGATCAAGAAGAAGATGCCGCAGGCAATTTTTTTACGACTACGTGAGAGACAGGAGAAGATCTATAAAGAGGACGACAAGATAGTGAACAGACTACGGGGGCGGAAGCATGAGGTGAGCAAGGGGGGCTATGAAGGATCACAAAGCAGGTGAACGGCAAATTCAGAGGAAACATGGGAGGACCTGTCAAGAATAAGCAAGTAAAATTTCTGACAACGGAGAAGGAGCAAAAGAAGAGGTGAGCTGAACACTTCCGGGAAATCCTCAACAGACCATCACCCGAGGAGACAGCAGTTTTTTTCGGAAGCTGCCAAAGATTTGGACATTGACACTGAACCACCAACAAAAGAAGAGATAATCGCTGTCATCAAGACACTCAAGAATGGCAAGTCACCAGGTCAGGACAACCTCGATGCAGAAATGTTCAAGACGGACCCCAAACTAGCAGCTATTATCCAGCACCCGCTGTTCACAGGTGTGGTTGTCAAGATACCCAAAAAAGGTGCCCTGAACAACTGGAGAGGGATCAGCCTTCTGTCCGTGCCATGTAAGATCCTGGCCAAGGTTATCATACGAAGAAAGTCGGACTCTGTGGATGAAACATTCAGAATAGAACAAGCAGGGTTCAGGAAGCAACGAAAAAAAAAAGAATACTACGAATTTTTCGATAGAAAAATTTAAGCAATAATCTTATTATTATTTATTCAAAATGAAAAGTGTTAATCTACCAGTCTGCACAAACAACTACACTTTGGACGATTGAATAAATCTCGAAATCTGATTAAAACTAATAAATTTTAAAGTATTAGCTTTTTCTGGGTGTAGTCGAAGAATAATGAAAAATTATACAGAAATCATAGACAAAGGATAGGTTTTTTCCAAACCTAAAATTTGACTTAATTACTTCAAAACAAGAATAAAATAAAAAGCAAGAAAGAAAGAATTAATTTTCTAGACATTTCATTACTCAATAAGGAAAGACAATCGACATGCATCCCCCTCCCACCACTTATCTTGCGTTACACTTTTATGGTTCCTGTTACCGCCGGTCAAACCCAGAAATAAGCAATTCATTAATTTTGCAGAAGAATTGTCCCATAGCATATGAATGTTAATCAATACGTGTCAAGGAGAATCCGTAAACTGATTTCTTTAAAATAAAAATGTTAAATGTTCTCGACTTAATAAGGGCAGTAGAACGTTGTATACAGAGACTCTTGAATTATACGAGGAGAACACATTTTCTTTACTCGTTACATTGATTTTATCACACTGAACTGTTATATCATTTTGTTTTATTATTAGATATTGTTTTTATCTCTTATTACGCCTGAGGAAATGGACTTAGCGAAACGTGTTCATATTGTGGCTAGAATTCACATGATTCTTTTTAGGAAATATTTAGATTTTGTTTCTAACGATAAGATACATTAATGTACAAATATAAGCTGATTAATTTATCTGTCTCACAACTGATTAAAATTAGCACAGAATAATCAAAAGGCCAAAGAAAGTTATGGAGAAATACAGTTTAACACCAAATTTTGAATGCAGCCTGATGTCAGTGACGTTAATATCCATTAAGCATGAAGATGTTTTACAAAGCAATATTGTTTACCAGCCATTAAATAGGCTCAGCATAAACACTTGCTTACTTAAATTTTGATAAATAAAAAGAACTTGTATTCACCTGCAAAATATTTCTTAACTTCGCACTAATTGCCTTGAAGAAGAACCAAATTCAGATCTGCGCCTATTGGAGTGTCTAAGAGAAAGAGAAACTGGTGCGCAGGGGTTTACGTGAGTGGTGAGAAAGAGAAACAAGTTACAGGGGATGTCAGAGAATGAAGATAAGAACACTGATGTGATAAGAGCTGTATGAGTATAGAATGGAAAGACAGAAAAATATTATACAAGGGTTGTCAGGGAAAGGTTTTTGATTTTGCATTTAAATTGGAGATTGTAGCTGTCAGGAAAGCATGTATACAAAAGTTAGTTCTACAGGCGAGAAGTGCGTGTATGGTAGATTTATATATGTGCAAGATGTATTCAAACGAGAAAAACTTTCCTCGCAGCGGATTTAGCTAGGGAATCAATGTAGTCATTCCACTTGAGGTTGGCTGGTAAAGTTAGGCCGAGGAGGTGCAGTATTTTGCTTTGAGGGAAACTAGCCTGATCCATGCAGATGGTGGGTAGAAACGATTCACCTTGGTTGTTAAATGATAGCCGCTTTGTTTAGAAACATAAAAATTTACAAACAATTTCTTACCCGAGTCCATCAGAGATTGGAGGTCCTTTACAAGATCAGTAGCACGGTTTGCTTTGTCAGCCTCGGCAGATTTCTTATCGAGGCCGGAGTATGTAGACGTGGCTTTAGCATAGATGTCTACTTGAGATCTGATTACATCAGAGAGATCGTTGATGGAGATCAGACAAAGAGTAGCACCTAGAATAGAGCCTTGAGGCATGTATGATTGTATCTGAAAGCATGCCCATTCAGTACAATCTTCAATACGCGATTTGAAATGAACGACTGGATTAGATCAAACAAGCATTCGGTTATACCATCGTCCTGTAGCTTGTGTAGAAGGCCAGCATGCCAGACTTTGTCAAACACTTTGAATATATCTAGTGCAACATCTCGGGATTCGCCATTCTAATCGAGAGCCTTGTATATATATTCTATGATGGTCGTTAAAGTATCAGTAGTAAACCTGGTGTAACTGAAACTATACTGTTTATCGGAGATGTTTTACCACTTCATCATTGATTATAATCTCGAACACTTTGCCAAAAATCGGTAGGAGGCTGATAGTGCAATAATAAGAGGGTTCTAAGGATTCTCCATGAACAACAGAGGATGACTCCCAGCAGGCAGAAAAGCAAGAAGCAGAGAGGCAGTAGTAATAGAGTTTGGAATGGACATCGGCAAGCGTCATATTGTCTGGCGTTTGTGTGAAAAGATTAAGCAGTCGACTTAACTAATAAAGTCTGTGTTCATTTCCCTTTTCTGGCCGGCGAGAGATGGAAAAGGTTTTATGGGCAGTCAAAAATATCATGTTGTCGTTGTTTTCCTTTCCTTCTTCTTCTCCGTTGTATTGGATGCGTCATCGACAGACCAGTCTGTCGGTTCTTTGGCCTTTCTGATATCTGCGCCTTTCTGACTCTTCTGATCGGTGACGGAACGTAGTTTAAGTTGTGACCGGCTTCAGCATGCATTTTCATTCTTCAGGTTTGAAAAACATTTTGACTGACGTCATATATAAACTTTCTATCCAATCAGGATCCAGAATTTTACTTTTCACATTGATTTGTGAAATTTGCCAATGTCTGTGTTTTTCCAAAATGATTTTAGTCATTTGGATCCAATTTTGCAGGAAGCAAGTTTTCTTTGTGTTTTAGTTAACTGTTGAATGATATAGGATTTTTATCCTATACTATTTAATCCATAACTATTTGAAAATGTTTGGTTGACTGATTCTTTTTTCTACGGTTTATGAAACCTTTGCATATTATTTCAAGCCAGAACATACTTTTCGATTGTAAGTGTATTTTTCTGATATAATAATGGTTTAGTTATACAAGTGCTACTAATTAACCCTTCGGAGAAAGAGAGGCGGTAAATACATACCTTTGCCAAGACAACCACGTGTAAGTAGAACTCAGCTCTCAATATTCAAATCTTAGCCGTTATTCATTGCACAACAAGAACACCCAAGCTTATAGAAACTTTTATTCAGAAGCGGTCACCCATCAAATGAATGACTAGGCTCGACGTTGCTTAACTTTGATGATCGTACAGGAACCGGTATTTCAACGTGTTATGACCACACGCTTAGGTGAAAGCAATTGATTGCAACTTTTTTTACTGTTATTCTTACGAAACTGAATGCAACGAATTGGGCCTGATTTAGAACTCGTCTAGGTAATTTCAAGTTTGGAGCTGCTAACAGTTGATGGAAATAGTTTTAATACTCCCACAGCATTTGGCCTTAATTTAATTAGACACATCGTTACCGAGCAGATTTCAATTCAGGGCGATACAGTTTTCAGAGATATCTCTCAGTCATTTATGTGATGAGATTGAATGAGCTTGTGTATTGTGTGACGCACAAATTTACAATGAATATATATATCAACTTTGGCTTAAAAGTTGGACCGTAGATTGCGTAAACTAGTCGAACGATTACGAACGACATCGGAGAGTGTCAGTGAAAAACGCCACAGAAATATATCGGTATCGGTGTTGTCTACCGTGAGTTGAAAATCGCCAAAAGCAACCAGGGGTATTGTAGACATTTCAACAAACGAAACACGCAATAATATTGAACGCGTGGGAATTGTAATCAAAGAAACTCGACAAGTTGGAGGGCGAGAATAAAGAAACTTTGTTAATCAACATTAGATCTAAACTTATTTATAAATGGAACTTTCTCTCTGTATGTATGTATGTGTATATGTTTGTCTCTGTGTGTGTGTCCGTTACCTATAGACTCCGAAACGGCTGAACCGATTTTCTTTAAAATTTACACAGTTGTGCTATAAGCGTTTGCGAGTGTTCCTAGCTAGGTTTTGTGTCAAGGTACCCCCGATAAATATGGAAAATCGATAATTAAAAAAATCGAGTTATAGAAGGAGTGGTCCGATTTTAATTAAATTTGATACACTCATAGACAAACACATAAGAAACGACATTCAAAAGTTTCAAGGTTGCAGTTCTTACAATAATGCAGAGAATCGATAATATATATATATATATATATATATATATATATATATATATATATATAAGGCAAGATGTTTGTGTGTGTGTCTGTTTATCTGCCTGTATGTCTGTATTTCTTCAGTCCTTTTATTTTAGCTTTTGGTTTGGGATTGGCTCTAAGTAGGTATAATTGTAGTTCTTAGTCTCAGCCTTGATACTATTGACTAAGAGGACTTATTTTAGCCTTCAAAATTCAGTTTACAACAAAATACCTATTTAATATCGATACCAGGAAATCAAAATTTGACTTACATCCATTCATTTTTCTTTCAGTCTATGGTTTTGCTTTAACTGGAAACAACTATTGCTTTTTAGTCTTTCGTCCCAACGTCCAAAGAGTCTGAGCTCCAGGACCATGGATTAGTTTTAAAGCTTTCATTCCACCCGAGCAACGCCGGGCTATACTGCTAGTTATGTTATATTATTGTTGGAAGTATGATTTAATTGAATTTTGATTGCAGTAAATTTATCATGAATATATTTGAGATATTTCAAATAAACCTATGACTTTGACAAAAAAATATAAAATGCAATTGTCACTATATAAATCGATGGCAGTCATAATTTAGTTGTGTAGAGTGCGGAGACACAAACGGCAACTTCGGACTAGGAGAGCGCAACGAAAGAGGAGAAAAATGGATCCAATGGTGCTCAGCCAATGATCAGGTCATTACTAACACCTGGTTCCAAGAACACCCACGACGTTTATGGACATGGAGAAGTCCAGGAGGCGACACGAAGAACCAAATAGATTATATAATTATGAACAAGAGATTCAGGAACGCAGCAGTCCAATGCAAAACATACCCAGGTGCCGACTGCGGAAGTGACCACGTCCCAGTCATCGGCAAACTAAAAGTGAAACTCCGAAGACTGAAGAAGCACAGAATATGACCAAGGCTGCAATACGACACACTAGAGGACGATCTCACCCTGCATAAAGAATACAATAACAGCGTGAGAAAGAAATATGAAGAACAAATTGGAAAAGGATACTCAAAATGGGTTTCATTAAAAGAAGCGATGGTGACCTCAGCGAACAACATAGCCCCAAAGGAAATCAGTCGCAGAGGAAAAACGAGTGGATGACCGAAGAGATCCTCCACATGATGCAAAGGAGACAAAAAATAACGACACGGAGCAGAGTACAAAAATCTTCACAGGGAGATAAGGAACAAATGCAGACAAGCCAAAGAGGAATGGCTCAACAACAAATGTGCAGAAATAGAGAGACTGAGCAGGAACAACAAAACAGAGATGCATAAAGAGATAAGAGAACTGACAGGACAAAAAACCTGCTCCTCAACAGGATGCATAAAATCCAAGGAAGGGACAATCATATTAGAGAAAGAGGAAATAATCCAGCGATGGAAAGAATACATAAAGGATCTCTTTTGCGACAAGAGAGAACAACCGAGAATACACAAGGAGATGGATGGACCGGAAATACTAAAATCAGAAGTGGAAGTTGCAATGGCCAAAATGAACAGAAACAAAGCACCTGGTCCAGATGGCATAGTGATAGATCTGCTGACAGCCTTAGAAGAATATGGCATAGAAAAGATTACCGACATAATAAACAAAATTTATAGCAGCGGAATAATACCAGACGACATATGCAAGTCGATATTTATATCGCTGCCGAAAAAACCTGGTGCAAACGAGTGCGAACTACACAGAACTATCAGCTTAATGAATCACATTACAAAACTGATTGTCAGAATCCTGATGATTAGAGCGAGAAGCAGAATCAGGCCAGAGATAGGGCAGGAAGAGTGAGGGTTCGTCAAAGACACTGGAACAAGGAACGCCATATTCATGATTAGGATGCTCTATGAAAGGGCTTTACAAACGAAGAAAGATTTGTACCTATGCTTCATTGATTACGCGAAAGCATTCGACAAAATACGTCACAAAGAATTGATGGAGATGCTAGGCAACCTCGACATTTTCGGCAAAGACATAAGAATAATCAATAATCTCTACTGGCAGCAAACGGCCTGCATACGGACAAGTAACGACCTCAGTAGATACACAAAGATAGAAAAAGGCGTAAGACAATGATATGTCTTTTCACTGGATTTGTTCAACCTATACAGCGAGAATATTTTGAGGACCCTAGATGACAGGCCAGGATTTGTTATTGGAGGCCACAACCTGAACAACATAAGGTATGCGGACGATACAGTGCTGATTGCGGACACGGAAAGGAAACTACAAGACCTCATACAGAAAGTAGCAGTGGAGAGTGACAAGAAGGGACTACAAATAAACTTTAAGAAAACTGAGTGCATGGTCATCAGCCAAAGATACAACCCAAAATGCCAAATACAGGTGGGGGATAACAGAATCAAACAAGTACAAGAATTTAAGTACCTAGGAAGTGTTCTAACAGGAGATGGAAAGTGCGTCACGGAGATTCGAAGGCGAATTGGCATGGCAAAGGACGCATTCCAGAAGATGAGCAAAATACTAACACACAGGAAAATCTCAATAGAAACGAAGAAAAGAGTGCTAGACTGCTACGTGATGTCAGTTCTTCAATACGGCAGTGAATGCTGGACAATATCATCGAAAATGAGGACAAAACTGGAAGCGGCCGAAATGTGGTTCTACAGAAGGATGCTACGGATATCGTGGACTGAGCATACAAGCAACGACGAGGTGTTAGAAAGAATGGCAACAAAAAGGAAATTGATGCTGAGCATCAGGAAGAGACAACTGAAGTTCCTGGGACATGCAATGAGGAAGGAGAGCCTTGAGAACCTGATACTGACTGGTCAGATAGAAGGAAGGAGTGACAGAGGAAGGCAGTGGATAACATATTTGCAGGGCCTGATCAGGTGGATGACGGAACGGGGGTTGCCAGGAGCAACAGGAGCAAACATACTAAGAACCACAAGGGATAGGGAGACGTGGAGAGCCATGATCGCCTACGTCCTGAAGGGACAGGGCACATAGAAGAAAAAGAAGTGTGCGTGTTTCTTCCTATTTACATCCGATTCTAAGACTTCGAATATAAAAGCAATCTAGCGTTTCAAAAGTAAAATTAACAGCAATCTATTTATGCCTTTGGGATATTGAGATATTAACGAGTTTTCTGCTACTATAACACCTGCTTTAGGAAGAAACTCATCATTGCTGTGACGACTTCATTTTCCGTTGAAATCCGTTGAAACTGTTGCAAACAACGCTCTGAATCGTCGACGCGTTGTTGTTTTTGAACACAGCTTTCTTATTGACAAATGTCCATTCAAAATGGTAATGGCAACACGTATTCGTGGATACCCGTCTACCAGGACAGCTAGCTAACCCCGATTTTAGACGCCTGCTCGAGTGCACTTCTGATTGTTTGAACACGTACAGAGCTCACTTTTGGTTTATATTAGAACTATGAAAGCGGACCTTAGTTACAGTTCCTAGTCTGAGTAAGATCGTCTTTTCTAGTATGGATAACAATCTGAACAAAGCCAGAACGTTTAAAATCTTGGTCACGAAACCTTGCAAAAATATATATAAATTCACCAAAAGACCCATGTTATCAAAATTATAACATCTGCTCTAAAACTAATTTACCTATTAATTTAAATTTTAATTACTTTAACTTTTATGATTTTACATTCTCCTTTTATGTTAAGTTTTAGTTCAAATTAAATCATAAAATTAAATGATTTTAAAAAAATACGCCACAGCAATTTAAATAACATGAATATTGCAAGAAACAAAAATTCAAATCACAGCAAGGTCAGTTCATAATATACACCTGATGACTTTGATAGGCATGAAGTACAGTGTTGTGCTATAGATGTAGAAATATATATATATATTATACATTATAGTTAAGAACATGTACAACCTACGAGCTACAACAGAATTGTACATTTTGTTTCGACATTGAAAGAACACTGTCTCATCAGGTAGTTTATAAAAGATGGTAAGAAACGTTATTTAAAAAATGTTTTTTAAAATAATGTTTTGAACATTGGAGTTATTTTTTCTTTCCTTATTCATTTGAACATATATATATATATATATATATATATATATATATATACTTTCCTCTTTCTTTTGGGTTCTTTTCGAATGGGGGAGAAATTTTCGTGAATAACCGTTACAAAGGTCTATTTTAATATTATATGTGAGCGTCTATGTAAAGTAAAAAAAAGAAAGTAATTTTTTTTGGGGGGGGTGATATTTTGAGGACCGACTGTTGTACCATTTGTGTCTGACGAGCCAATAATAACATCGGGACGCAGTGAAATATGTATTATCATTGTAGAAATCTAAAATCTCTTATATATATATATATATATATATATATATATATACTACCGGCCATAATGATTAGGGAAACCCAGTAGTTTTTTTAAGAAACGATATATTTCATACAATTTTTAGTATTTATATGCGAATTCCTGGTGCATTATGAGTAGCCCAACCAATGTATTATTATCATGCTTATTAAGTAAGCGTAATGGCTATATTAAAAACTATACTAGAGTCTAATGAGTGGGAATAATTATGAATCAAAATGTCGTTATTTGTCGCTATTTTATATATTGGTATTAATTAAACATGTTATTTATTACTTATCATTGATTACATTATTTTTTTTTATTATGTCTACATTATTAATTGTTTATTATTTACTTAATTATTTTACTTATTTATTTTGATATTTTGTTGATTCGTTATTTATTTTATTTTTTCGATGGTTAGTTATCTAGTTTGCTTCGTTTAAAATATTGGATTTTTGTTCAAATTAAATTTTGTTATTTTGTTATTCCTTTACTTCGAGATTTTTAAGCAAAGTAATAAAACGTCGTTTACGTGTCTGCATTTTGAGATAAGTTCTGATCATTTATTTAGTAATTTATACTGTTCTGGGATGGTGACAGTATTTAGTGTTTTTGAATTTAATTTTGTAGGGTGAAGTTATTTTTTCTTATTTTCCATGATATGACATTGGAGGTCTTTTTTATTTACTCTATATATTTATAATGTATTTTAATGTTTGTGTATATATTATTTATAAAGTACGTTTTAGAGATAGTTTGTATGTTTCAAGATTTCTTCCGTTACTTTTATGTATTTTTTTTCATTACCTGCTGGTTTTATCGTGGCTTGCTATATTATATTGCTTTTGAGTTTGAGTTTGACTTTGAGTTTTGTTTAATGGCATATTAACACTTTTGTGGGTTATTTAATGCCAAAAATGTGGGGTTTTAAGGTATATTTTTAATGTTCAGTTATAATGAGAAGGTGGATTTGGTCAGATTTTGATGAAACATGTTTTTTATCTTTTCCCTCTATTTCATAAAACTGAAGATTTTTTCTAGTTTTGTATTAAAATGTATTGTTGGTAATAATTTTTTCTTCAAAAATGTATATTTTTTCGCAGAAGTCTATCTTTATGTATATATTTCTATCAAAGCCTATTTTTATACTATCATAGTGTGTTGACCCAAATTTGGGGTTTACTATTTGCCCATAGCTGGAACCCTAACATGTCCTACCCCTCCGGCTCAGAGTGGACCTGGGAAGAACAGCAATTAAGAGGTGGTTCCATGCTCCTATATTGCTTTTCAAGCAATTGCCATTAAAGGAAGGTAGAAGAACAATGTAACAAGGACTAGAAATAAACTACACGAAAACCGAATGCATGGCCATCAGTAATAAGGGCAGCCCAAAATGCCAAATACAGGTCGTGAATACCAGAATCAAGCCGGTAAAAACATTTAAATACCTGGGAAGCGTTATAACAGAAGACGGAAAGTGCGACACAGAGATCCGAAGGGGAATTGGCATGGTGAAGGAAACATTCCAGAAGATGAGTAAGGTATTAAGAAACAGGACAATTTCGCTAGAAACTAGGAAGAGAGTACTGGATTGCTAGGTGTTGTCCGTCCTTCAATATGGCAGTGAATGCTGGACAATACAATCAAATATTATGGAAAAACTTGAAGGAACTGAAATGTGGTTCTACAGAAGGATGCTGCGAATATCATGGATCGAGCATGTGAGCAATGATGAGGTCTTGGAAATGATGGAAACAAAAAGGAAATTAATACTGAGCATCAGGAAGAGACAGCTGAAGATCCGAAGGAGAGTTTGGAGAATCTGATACTAACTGGCCAGATAGAGGGAAAAAGAAACAGGGGAAAGCAACGGATAAGATATTTGAAAGACCTAATTAGGTGGATGACGGAACGAGGATTGTATGGTGTAACAGGAGAAGGCGTGATCAGAGCCACCAATGATAGGGAAACGTGGAAGGCCATGACAGCCTACGTCCTGAAGGGACAGGTCACATAGAAGAAGATTTGCTTTTAAATCTACAGGAGGTTCTAATTTGGGCAGCTGGTTCATTTTAATTACTAGGTCTATGTCGACTGATATTATCATATAGTCTTTTACTGTATTCGAATAAAGAAATATGAAATTGATCTTAAATTTGTAAATGAAATATTGATAATAATAATAATAATAATAATAATAATAATAATAATATGCATCCTCTATGTGTTGTGAACCTGCAGTAGGAGGGCTATAATGTCTCACCACAACTTCCTATCTGTTATAGTGCTAGGTAGCATCTTTTTTTTTTGTTATCTGTTCTGGAATAGTTTTTGCACTAAAGGTTATAATCGTGCTATGTCGGTTGCTAATGGACTTAACGTACCCAAAATCTTAGGAACTTGGTAATCTTCTACTGAAAGCTGACTCCTTAGTATTCGGCTAACTGCCGACTGACATCAACTGCCTAGTAGTTCTACTGGACTCTAATAGAAACACCTATGAACTTCCCATGAACTTCCTGTTAACTCTAATTTATATAGGAGAGATACTCCCATATCTGAGGAATATGTGTGTTGCCCCATAACAATATACTTTTAACCTGTTCCGGCATCCATTCATCCAGACTATTCCGATAAGACGTCTGCTGCCCCGCAATCGCCTTATTTTCAAATTTTTATTTTCCTCATTATGTGTCCAATAAATTTTAATTATTTGATTTGGAATATAAGTGTGATTTTTTCATTTTCGTAAATATTTTATTGTATATTTACCCGCTCCACTTATAATATTCTCAGCATTTTTCAGTAGAACCATTTTTCCTTCGATGGGTAAGTTCTTCACCGTTCATTGTTATGCAGAAAAAAACTGATATTGTCTATCATTTAAGTAGATTTTCTTATTTTCTAACGAAAATTTCCTTTTTTTTATACTTTGATTAACTTTTGGAAAGCATCGTCTTCTATTCTGAAATTTTATCCGGATTTCGGTATTGCATTTTCCATCTAATTTTTTCAAAAATTCCTCGATAAATCAACTTCTGTAATTGCTGGATTTTGACATCCTTGATGCGCAGTTTGTATCTTGGCTTTTTTCGTTTGCTGGAATTATATCCTGACTTCTTACAATTGATGATTAATCGTTTCTTTTCTCTTTTCATCCTAATTTTTCTGGGAGGTCCTGTAGTTCTTATTCTGTAACTACCATCGAAAATCTATACTGAAAGATGCCAACATTTACCATAAATTTACCATCTGTTAGGTGCCGTATTTTTCTTACTATTTACGTAACTCCAACGATGTCAAAAAATCGGTAAACATTAACTGGACATTGGTGCGTAACCCAACCAAATTAAGCACAAGGGCGATTAACAGATAGCTTTTAACATAGTGAGATAGGTAGTCAAATACGATAAAATAGCTATGAACAGACTGTGATTTTAGTTTGTTACAAAAATTCGATCTTGTTTTTAAAAATTTATTTTAACACTTATTATATTTTAATTAGACGAATCCTTCATCAACCTATTTTTCTTCATTGTTTACGACCTCTTGTTGACGATCAACTAACTGTTCAATTCCTCAAAGATAGAAGTCCCTAGATTTTGACTCAAAATATTGATCAAGTCACGTTTTAAGCTCCATATCTTTGTTGAAGTACGTACACCTCGAACTGTTGGATATAGATTGAAAATGATGGAAGTCTGAAGGAGCTATATCAGGAAAATATTGTTAGTGTTGGAGAACTTCCCTGTCGAGCACTTTCTTTGTATCCACCATAGCCTGGTGTCGAGTAAGTAAACGGTGATGCAGTACCGCTGTAGCTTGAGCAACTCAGTCAATGCGTGTATCACACATGGACCTTACAAGCGGCAATAATATGGGGGCTTGTCATATTCGAAGCCAATTCCGTTGTGTTTGAAAGCAGTTCTTTAATGAGCATGTACTGTTGATTTCCATTAAATTGAACAGATCGACGAGAATGCGAAGAGTTTGATGGTTCAAAATCTTCCTCCTTGAAGCAGGAAATTAATTTCTCTGCTATTTTCTGAGTAATGAATTCATCACCAGACACAGTATAATTGTCTGAACAGATTTGGCATCTTTGTGTTCTTTGTTAAATGCAACGAAAAATATCGATATGTTCATTAATGTTAACTTGGCATTCAATCTCAAAGGAGTTTCTAAATGTCTTGAAAGCCATGACTCACGGAAGAAGAAGAAGAAAAATTACTTCAGTAGAATATCATTCATAACACAATAAAGATTATTATTTCGTATATACGAATTTATGTATAAATTTCGTCTTTGTAAGTTTTGTTACAGGAAACGTGACATTTAAATACCAATTTCATGTGATCACCTTATTTGCCTAATCTAGTCTTATCCCAAATTATTAAGCATTGAATACTATTGCCATATTAGGCCTTGTGCTCCTGCTATTCATCTCAACAAAATTCAAAGAAGGATCCAGATTGGCCACCCGCCTTTAGTCACTTACTCAACCATGTGACATGGCTTCCCTCTGTCATTTCTACAAGTATATTTCCCGACCACATGTATTTACACGTGCTACAACATTGGCATCTAGGTCCCACCCTTTACAGGCAAATATTTAAATGTAACTGACTCTTCTATTCTAACAGTTTCTTTTCTCGCATTCCCCGTTCGTGGAACTCTCTTCCGTTTGCTTGCTTCACTGATAGCTACAATCCCCAAATGTTTAGATGCAACGTCAATTGCCATTATCTATTCCCTGTACATTGTTTTTTCTCACACTGTAATCTAAGCGCACCAGTGGTAGTCATACATTGCTTTGGGTGAAATAGTTATTAAAAAGAAATTGACATATTAAATTGTATTCGATTTTGCCTAAAATGAGACATTGAACAATATTAAGCTGTATAATGCATGATTTCTGTTGCTGCCGGAGGAACATGGAATTACTTCTTCGTAATCAAGCAAAAGAAAAGTATTTTGTTTCCTTTGTGATATCCGATTCATTCCCAAATTTTGTTGTCAACTGGGAACGTACGGTTGAATGACAATCTCTTGTATTAGATAATGCCTAGATTATGTGTGGTTGTGATCGTCTCGAAAAAATGAAGAAATATTCGCACATCTCTCTTGAGTGAATAGAAAGTGTCTTACAAAAGGGGTATCTGCCTTTCGATAACTGCAAAATATAGTTCCACTCTTGAAATGATCGAAAATTATTTAGAACAAAAATCACTATCCTTTATTAAGAAGGATATTTTTTAATAATTACACCCCAAGCAAGGCATTCCTCTGCCACTATTGCGCAAGGGGTTATATAAGGGAAGGTAAAGAGAAAGAGTGGTTAGATATAGGAAATGTCAGAAGGAGGGTGATAGACGGGTAAGGATACTGAGGCTGAGGGTTGGGTAGATGGGAAGAGTGTTTGAGAGAATGGATGTGTGTTAGGAGGTATCTATTGATCTTACATTTAAACTCCTGGACATTGTAGCTGTTGGGGAAGCAATCATGTGGAAGGGAATTCCACAGTCGGGATGTGCGAGAAAAGAAACTGTTGGAGTAGAAATTGCGGTTACATTTTATCGGTTTCACTATAAAAGGGTGGGACCTAGTTGCTAATCTAGTATCTCGTGCAAATTCGTACCTAGGGGGCACCAGTGATTTAAGTTCATCGGAGCAGAAGCCGTGAAAGTATTTATAGAAGAGACACAGGGAAGCCACGTCACGCCGGTGAGAGAGAGACTGCAAGTCGGTATCGATCACATACAGATTCTCCGTTGTATTTTGTCAAGAAAGAAATAGTAATAGTGACGATCAGAAATGGTGAAACTAAGGAATGTACTTCGTCTAAACAGGTTCTATAAAAAAATTTGCTACGTTAGCGAGAGGCTCACCATGTGAGAAAAATTTGAAGGGTAAAAAATAAAACACCACCCAAAAGGAATCACAGATGTTTTTGGATTCTATCGAGAATTGAAAGCTATGACTGGGCAGCTCCTGCCCACATATGACAACAGTACTTTGGTTGAGTTGTCTGTTGTATAGTTAAATGATAACAGGAGGAGTAAAGTACTTAGCAGAGCGGTTCCGGGACATTTCCCAGCCTCTTTAGTTATGGATCATATGTAGGAGACCTAATTCAGGTTTGGGTTGAAATGCATTTCTAATAGGGGCTTAAGGAACGACGTCTTCTTGTGAAAACAAGCGTTCATTCCGATAGGTGAAGCTTAAAGTGTGCCTGTACTTATGTAAAGTCACTAGATAGGTTTTCGTGACCAGCTAGATTGAGGTGTTAAAGATTCGGGAGATAAGCTGATTTCAACTGGTTACCTAAAAAACTGAAGGTGCCTCCCTATACCGTTGTTTGTATAAGGAAAGTACTGGGTGTACACTTTCACAGATCATTTGTGTAAAGTAGAAAGAAAGTTGTACCGAGAAATGAGCCTTGATTGAGGAGGGCACATTGATTCCATGGGCATCTAAAGACTGACTCTAAAGTATTTTGTTAATCAAGAAAACTCTTACACTATTTACATTATTTGGACTATTGTCCTCACTTTGTTGTCATTTGTACAACGTTTGGGTCATTGTATGCAATCCTCAGGTTCTAGGAATTTCGAACCGTTATACTGATCACTGGATTATATCATTCTCATTCCTTGTGTGAACCCTCATTTGGTAGCCATGATTCTAAGTTACTTGTTCAGCACTGGTGTATCCTGGTATTGAACTCACAACTCCTTGGGTGACGTCACTGGAATTAACCAACGTCTACATCCATTTGGCCATGTGACCTTAACAAGAATAGCGGGATTTCTGGGACTTATAAACATAAGGTTCAGTAATCATTTTTTTACCAGAGTTCATATTGCGATTTTTGATGATAATGGATTTCTCTAGTAGTTTTTATGTTAATGCTCTTTTAGTAGTTTTTACCAGATTCATATTGCAATTTTTGACAGTGATGATTTTTCTCTGGCACTCCGTATTACTGGTTCCTATATTGAATTCATCTCTACGCTTGGTTGGCTTAGGAGATTTATGTAGCCTAGCATATGTACTGATTACTTAGGTTTACGCAGTTTCCAGTAGTGTTATCTATTTATTATTCAACTTCATCCCTCCATATGTGGTCAGTTATGCCTGATTTTTCTATCTCCCCACATGTTATGTCCTTGCAATATATTTGATAAAGAAGTAACTTAGAGAGTCGGGTTAAAGAGAGATAACTCATGACTACCAAAAGAGGCAGCGCACAAAGAATGAGAATAATATACGCTAGAAATCGTAATAAAGGGTTCGGTTAGAAATTCGTAGAACCTGAAAAAGACCGGAGCATACAACGACCGAAACGTCGTACAACAGGCAAGAAAGGTGAGGACAATAGTCCGAATAATGTAAATAGTGTAAATACTGCCTAGTCTCAAATATATAGACAATAAATTTTTTCCAGAGTTATTATGGTTGGATAGTAAGCCTCTATGCGACACCCTGTTAAATCCTTTCGGAATTTCTGATGTCCTCTTAAATGAGATATTATCACGCATACACGCATATATATATATATGTATATACATATATATACTTTAATGGTTGTTACAATGTTTTTCAATTCATAGCATCACTACACAAAAAAATTCTCATGTTTCGAAGCCAGCCCATTATGTTTTGGCTTCATCCTAATGTGATGTTTTTTAGAAATGCGAATTATATATATATATATATATATATATATATATACTACTAGACGCTCGTAGCCTAGGGCTAGAATCACCGACAGACGCCAATTCGGTCGGGTATGAATCCTGGGTTAGGAAGCGACCGGAGTCTAAGCAGTACTGATGAGCTGTACTACAGCGAAACAGATCTGTCTGCGGAAGACTATATATATATATATATATATATATATATATATATATATATATACAGAGAGAGAGAGGCGGGGGGATTTGGCAACGAAATTAATAGATTCAATAAATATTCTCTAATTTTTAAAATTCATTTTCAACCTTATGTATCGAAGTTTTAGTAGAGTTCTAATATATCTAATATGTTGGGGTGTGTGCATGTGGAAAGGGAGAGAGATGATGAGAGAGAAAGTGGGATAGAGACGGAGAGGAAATATTTATGAACATAAGACTCAACACAATATAAGTGAGATTCTCAAAATCCTATCAACGTGACAAAATGAATGTCATCATGCAGTGTTGTTGTCAACACGCTCTATCCATAAACGCTCTATATAAGATTTTCAGCTTTGTTTCAATTACAAATACCAAATGTTAAATAAAATGTTAAATGTTAGAAGATCATTATAAATATATATATATATAAAGTAGAATATTTGGTATTTAAGTCAGGTAAATTCCGATAGAGACAAACTGAAAAGAACTGAATGTTAAATTTATTTATTTAATTTAAAAGAGTAATATAATGTAGAAATTTTTTTGGGATATTCTACAATTTCATATGTAATACGTATTTTGCAGCACAGAAATATCTGCTGCTTGTCAGACCCAAATGAACATTTTTTTTTTGTGTTGCAAAATACGTATTACCCATAAAATTGTAAAATATCTAAATATATATATATATATATATATATATATATATATATATATATATATATATGTATGTATGTATTGTATGCGTGCGTATGTGTAAGTTTTCATATCTACTTAAGTCATATATCTTAGTATTAGTATCAATCAGCAAGTAGGTCCCACCCTTTTACTGCGAAGCCAATAAATTATAAACGCAATTCTACTCTAACAGCTTCTTTTCTCGAACTTTCCCGCCTCTGGAATTCTCTTCCGCATACCTGCTTTCCTGACAGTTACAATCTCCAAGAATTTAAATATAAAGTCAATAGTCATCTCCTATCATGCTAACTTACATCCTCTCTTTCATGCTTTTCTACATCCACCCCATTCTCATCAGTACTCTTTTTTTCACTCCTACTCTCTTCCTGAAACCCCCTGCAACCTCTCACTCTTCATAACATTCCTCCTATGTAATCCCCTGTACAACAGTGGCAGTAAAATGCCTTGATTGGGGCATCACGATTAAAAGACATTATCTACGGAGAACAAACATACACACCTAAGTAAAGGAAAATCAGACATAAATAAAAGAAATAATTTAATTAATCTATAAAAAGTCTATTTAAATAAATTCAAAATGAACATTTTTAGCATCATTGAGTGTTTGTCTTTACTTGTGGAGTTAGCTTTAATGATATTTTAAAGTCTTCTTTAAGTGAAAATATGAAAACAACAATATTTTTGCTCGTTTATATATATATATCTATAGCAATATAAAATTTGTAGATTTACTTTTACGTGGTTGAAAAGCGTTCTTTTCCTTTTAATACTTTTGTCTTTGCGTAATTATGAGTCCCTCATAATTTTAATGTGGTATTTTCAAATTAGTTTTATGTTAATTTAAGATCACCGCCGTGAGAATGTAGTGAGAATCTAAAAACTCCGCATGAATGAAGGTTGAATTTTATCAGCCTTCTAGTCAGCGGGATCAGATAGACACCTAAAAAGAAGTTGTATATTGATTATTCAAACCAATTTTATCTTTTCCATATAATTAAATTATATTCGTTTTTTTTTTCTGTAGTTTTACTATAAAATGTGTAGGTAGATCACTTCATTACGTGTGTCTTCAATATGATAAAAAATATTATTTCTGCAGTTGTGTCAAGCAAATATTATCAAACAGAAAACATTCTTACCGCTTTCATGCGGCTTCCCTATGTCTATTCATGGCAATTATTTTGCGTTTGATTTTTCATTTAATGAACTTAAGCTTACTACTGGATTGACAACTAGGTTACATTGTTTTAATCGTTTTGAAGCAGCTAGATATTAGCGTATATGCTATTCAAGTAGACTCTTTTTTTCTTATTTCTCGCTTGTGAAATTCTTTTCATTGCTTCCGTGTTACCCATGATTAGTAACGTCAGACGCAGATTTGTGTCTTTCTGAGACCTGTTCTTTTATTGTTCTTTCCCATCACAAAATTTTTCACTTTTTTTTTTCATTCTCAGTAACCCTTGCGTCTTAGTGTCATTATCGGCTTGCTTGGGGTGAGATGGTTAAAAAAAAACGGTAATAAATACATTTTTTGAAATAAAGTATTCTGATTACTGCAAAATAAAATTTACAGAATTTTTCTGAATTTTCAGCGTACCGATATTTTCATTAAGCATTTCTTTATTTAATAAAGATTCACAAACGTTCTTTTGCGTAGCAGAAGTAACAATGCTTTAAAATACACATTTATTTGACTAATGCCTTTGGTCAACATGTGGTGCCAAACTGTGCAGTTTGCTATGTGAAATCGGAGAGACTAGTCCGAATTTTAGTTCATTACATTCACTTATGTGCAAATAACCTTGAAAGATGTATGATTCCATCTGTTCTCCCTACAACCATAGACCAATAGCAAGGTTTGAAAATTTTGAAAGGCAAACAATCTTGAGTTTCTTATCTGCCTAGCCTTAACGTAAATCAATTTGAAAAACCATTTTTCGTACGAGCAACGACGTTAAGCAACGTCGAGATTAGTCATTACCAAAATTGCTGATAACAAGGGTTGTAAGCTTGGATATAAGGGTGGTGTATGGATAACGGAAGCTGTTAAACGGAAGGCCGTCTTTCAATTTTTTATATTCAGTTACGCGCAAATATCCTTGGGAGAAAAGCCATCTTTTCTCCAAGTTATTGGTTAATGGTATGACTTGTATCACTGAAACATTATCAACTCACCCCACAAATTCTTACAGTCAAAAATAGTTACTGGTTTTAAATAATCTGGAAAGGGTTGATAAACAGTAAAAAATGAATAAATCAATAAATGAATAGTCTCTGTGCGAATGCCTCTGTACATAAAAACGCTGTCGTGTAAGTTGCGCATTCTGGCACAGAAAGCGTTTAATCTCTTATTGATATTTGTAATCTGAATTTCCTGGGACACGCAATGAGGAAGGAGGGCCTGTAGAACCTGATACTAACAGGCCAGATAGAGGGAAAAAAGACAAGGGAAAGCAACGGATAACATATTTGAAGGACCTAATCAGGTGGATGATGGAACGAGGATTGCACGGTGTAACAGGAGAAGGCGTGCTCTGAGCTACCAGGGATAGGGAAACGTAGAACGTCATGACCGCCTACGTCCTGAAGGGACAGGGCACATAGAAGAAGAAGAAGAAGAATTATATTCCAGTCGTTGTTGTGCAGTATTGCCTAATACAGTTTTTTTTTCCTTGTGGATATCCGTTATGGCATTTCGAATCAAAAATATTAATAGTCGTTCGGATCAACTGTGTAAAGAGATAGGACGGAATGATATATATATATAATCATTTCAGCCTAAACAAGTCGGGACCACCAGTGGTATGCTGGAGATACAGTGAGAAAAATGACTGGCTGTAAGAGGTATTGAAGAAAGGATAAAAGACGAATGGAATTCAAGAGGATAAACGATGGCAACTGACCTTTCAAGTTTTTGAAGATTGTAGCTATTAGGGATGCAAGTATACGAAACCGAGTTTCACAGGCGGAAATTGCGAGGAAATAAACTGTTGGAGTCAGTTACAGTTGTTAACTGTTTCAATGGCAAAAGTGTGGGACGTAGGTGCCAATCAAGTCGCACGCTTAAATTCACGTGAACGGCACACCAGTGTAAAAAGCTCATTAAAACAATTGGAACAAAAATATCTCTAGGTGTGTGTGTGTGTCATTGAGTGTGTGTGTGTGTGACTATGTCTGATTGTTAGTGTGACTGTGTGTGATTCTCTGAAATCAAAACGCAACACACCTGCCAACTAGTGAAGTTTGAACGGTAAACGCAATCATTTATTATCTGTCACGAAAACTGTGTGTCGTAAGAGCTGAAGAATCTACTGAATGCACTCGGAAAAATGCGCAGAAGGTTTCCGACGCGGACTGATTCTATTTTGAAAAAAATCACCTGAATGTGTCATTTTTTATGTTCGTTTTTCAATTGGTAAAGTCGAATTTTTATTCTCATATATATATATATATATATATATATATATATACTTGATTTTGTAACAGAAACGCATAAAAAATGTCATTATCTTACACATTCTCTAAACTGACTTTTGAAGCTTACAGAATTTTTTTTAGAAAATCTTTTTCATGTCAGTACAGCAGAAAATCAATTACAAGAAAAGAATCTTTAACTGATAAGACACTATACAGATGTAAGTGGGTAAAGGATAAGCAAAAAAAACATGTCGGTTCATTTATTGCTATTTTTTTTTAATTCTTTCCATTTTTCTCTTTCATCATTATCTTCTTTTTTCTGGTTAGAATTCATTCTTTTTTTTTATTCAAACGTCTTTCATTCTTACCTTCTCTTTTTCATTTTTTTTTACTTTCTTTAATTCTTTCTTTAGTTTTTTCTTTCAGTTTTTCTTTGATTGTTTACTTTCTTCTTTGTGTATGTCTTTCTTTATGCTTTCCTTGTTTCTTTATTTCCTTTTCTGCTTCTTTTTTTTCTTGTTTTATTTCTTTTTTTTTTCAATCTTTGGTTCTTTACTTTTTTTATCTCTTTTCTGTCTGAATTTCAAAGATTTGCCTGATCTTTCTTTCAGTCGCATTATTTGTCCCTTGTTTTCTATCCTTGTTTCTTTGCTTATCTTTCTCGATTTCGTTCCCTCTTTCTATTCATCATTCCGTCTTTTTATTCTACCCCTAGAGTTTAGTTCTCCTTTTTATTTATTTCTTTTCATTCTTTGTTTCTTTACTTTTTTATCTCTTTTCTGTCTGAATTTCAAAAATTTGCCTGATCTTTCTTTCATTCGGATTATTTGTCTCTTGTTTTCTATCCTTGTTTCGCTGCTTATCTTTCTCTATTTCGTTCCCTGTTCCTATTCGTCATTCCGTCTTTTTATGCTACCTCTAAAGTTTAGTTCTTCTTTTGATTTCTTGCTTTTCACTCTTTGTTTCTTTACGTTTTTTATCTCTTTTCTGTCTGAATTTTAAGAATTTGCCTGATCTTTCTTTTAGTCGCATTATTTGTACCTAATTTTCGATCCTTGTTTCTCTGCTTATCTTTCTCTATTTCGTTTCCTCTTTCTATTCATCATTCCGTTTTTTTATTCTACCACTAGAGTTTTGTTCTTTTTTTCTAAATTATTCTGATTTTCATTCCATATTTTTCTTTATCTTTTTTTGTCGTTTTTCTTTCTGGTTCAGTCGTTTTTCTTTCTGGTTCAGTCGTTTTTCTTTCTGGTTCAGTCGTTGATTGGTCGAGTTGTTTAGTGGGTATAAAAGTCCATTGGTTCAATTAATGCCAAAATTCTCATTTTTGGGAGCTTTGAAGTAATAAAAATGTATTTTATTCGGTTTTCACAATTGAATACATGGTAAATGATACTCAGCTTCTGCACACATATATGTTTGTGTAGATATGATTACTAAAGGTGACATGTGTGTCTTATTTTGTAGTTTTGTTTTACTCATATTTTGGAATACAGTTTGATTTTAAATATTTGAAGGTATCATATGGATTCATATCATGAAAGAGTTCATTCATCGTGTTTGTTTGGTCGGCTGATTCTGTTTCGCGACATATGATCCGATATCAATGCCCTAATCTAAAGAATCTGAGCACAATTTTGGCGCTTCAACTAAATATATTTTAAACATAATTGCATGCTTTCAATTACAGATCAAATATAATGTTAGTCATTTTACTATATGCATTTTTGTTTTCGTTTTTTATAAAAAATGTATTGCTATTATTTTTGCTATTAAAATTCATTTTCATGCTTTCATTTTTTGCTTGGTTTTGGGATTCAGTATTTGCCCATAGGTAGAACCCGATTAGTCGTTAAAAGCCAGGAACTCGTAACAGCAGCAAGAAAGATATCGCTTCACCTTCTTCAAAGCGCCAAACTTCCGAACAGATGCCTTGCTTCCAGATGTAGTTTATCGTTATATTCAGGATTTGTTTCAAACATGACTAATCAGATGCTTTGTTTGCTTGTTGCTTTCTTCCTGTTTCATTTTTCTGATTCTTTTTACTCACCATTCTGGCTTTCGTAATAAACATATTAATGTGTATTATATATTTTCGACAGAATCTATCAGGCTTACGGTAACATCAGCTTGGAATATCTGTTCCTGAACATTCAGTGAAATTAAGCAACGTTGATACTTATCCTTAGGTAGATAGGTGACAGATTCGACATATCAGGTGCTATAAGACTTGACGCGTGGGTGTTGTAATGAATAACGGTTTGAAAATCGGAGAAACTATTTATAATTCCTTTTTGGGTATGTTATATTCATTTACGCTTAAATAACATGGACAAAGTTATGAAACCGCCTCTTCTGTTCCCTCAGATTTGAATCAATTTGTAAGACTTATATCAATAAACTATTAGTATCCAAAATATACAAATAATTTTTTTCTTTTTAAATTAACGGAAAATTCATAAAAAAGTATCAATCCATCATAAACTTGTTTTTTTATGTAGCCTTTCTCGTGCGAAAGGTGTCTACAAGCACATCAGGGTTAGATATCATATCTATAAAGGATCTGGTCAGCTTCTTGTAAGGCCAAAGGCCATCAAGTACAATAAGGTAGACTGGATTCAATGGCTATATATATATATATATATATATATATATATATATATATATATATATATATATATATTAATGCATGTTTCATTAAATAATGTAGACAAGTTTTGTTCTTATTTTATATAATTTTTCTTATATTCTCTGATATGCATCATGGCATTATCATTAAATAAGGAAAAACATATTGATACATCTTTTTTTAATAATCCAATCTAAGCTTTCAAAGATGTCATATTACACTATATATTACAAACACCGACAAACGAGAATGACAAACTGTTTTTGTTTTCGAGGAAGGTTTCCAAGCAACAAAAAAGACGTTCATATAAGACGCTGGAAGCAAATGTTGCATCACAGCTTGCGACGTCACACGTCTCCAAGCAAGAGTGAAAACAAGAAATATTATATATATATATATATATATATATATATATATATACAGAGAGAGAGAGAGAGAGAGAGAGAGAGAGAGAGAGAGAGAGAGTGAGACCCATTTATAAGCGACAAGGTGAAGGGTATGGGCTATAGCTTAATCTAGAGAGGGAGGATTTCACTTGGTCAACATGCTCAAAAATGCTGCGCATGACTGTATTTTTCTACGGATTTTAAAATTGGTAGGTTGCAGAAATTCGTGAGGTGCTTTGCTGCAAAACAAACTTACAACAAAACACGGTCAAAGAATCAATGATAAAAATGATAATGAATTTTTTAAAGATGAAAATTCCTGATTCAGATCATAATAGTTTAAAGACTGGACATTTTGACATGGTGTAATGAATAGCATGTTTGTCTAGCCAGAACAATTTCGACTGAGAAGTGGGTTTGATCCTCACCAGGTACCCTGTATATTTGGCTTTGTGACACAACAAAGCTACGCTTAGAAAATTATTTTGGGTCATTCAATGTATTGCAATGTTGTCTCGCGAAGACAATTCTGACTAAAAAGTGATTAGGTCCCCACTGGGTGCCCAATACTTTCGGCCTTGTGTCGCATATGAACTTTGCTTAGAAAAACCTCATAATATTTGAGAATATTAATTTTATTTTCATAGGGATATTTTACAGGTGTCACTTTTTATGATGCAAGTTAATTCAAAAACATTAATTTTATAAATAAATAGAACAGATGTAATTCATATAGGTGATAACTACTGTAACACCGAACAACATATTGCCTTGTTAAATTAAATGTCAATATGCTTTTATTATTCATTAGTTTTTCAAACTGTTTTAATAAGTTTGACTTTCCGCTGTTTCGCCTGTAAATTAAATTACGTCAGCAAATATTGATTTTCACATATAATTTTTTCTCGAGTATAATTATAATTTCAAACATACATCACATTTGATCATTGACAGCTTGTGTGGGAGTTTATTAATATCCTGCAAAGCTAATAACCTTTCCATATTTAGCTTCTTTAGAACAAACTTTGGGATTATATGGAATAATTAACTTCTAGTTTTTAACATACTTTGCGCCACAATCTTATTGTCCAAGAACTTACAATAATTATTTGAATTTATTTTAACAGCCTCAACTTTAACGAATATATATTCTACTGCCTACGACACTAGCTGAAGAAAGTTATTTCACCTCACCATGTTTGAGTTTAAGAAATTCTTGTGGGTTACTTTCCTAAAACACAGGTTATTTTATGCCGAGTTAGGTCGTTTTAATAAACAATATATAGGAATACACAGATTAGGAGGTTAGGTTTTTACCAAAGTCAATAAGTAAACTTTTTCTGAAAAGGATAGTAAAAAGTCAACGTTTACCAAGCGCTACTCATGACAAAACAGGAAATATATATTGAACAAAATTCTGAAAGATTAATCGGAGCAGATAAAGGAAAAAAATACGTTTTGTTCATATTTATATTGATATCTATAACTCTCTCTTTAAATATATATATATATATATATATATATATATATGTGTGTGTGTGTGTGTGTGTGTGTGTGTGTGTGTGTGTGTGTCAGCGTACCTCTATCTATATTTCTTAATCTATCTCTTTTAATATATATATATTTATATATATGCATATGCATGTATATTTACATCTCTATCTATATATATCTATGTATATAATATAATTATATGGTTATATCTCAGTTTTACATTGCGACGTGGAAATTTCTATGTTTCGTGGTAGGTTCTTCTCATCAGGCAATGTTGGTGTGGTTGAGCAGATGATTTACATTTAAATGACAAATTCTTTTGGTTTGCTGTGAATGTATGTGGGTGTTTTTTGTGTGGCTAATCAGAATGGAGATTCACTCTAGGGTTAGACCCCGAAGAATTCCTCGTGCTAACCAACTTTCTTCTCTTTTTTTTCCTTCTTTCCCCGACCCTATTCTTCTCTTGTCTGTTTTCCTTCCTTAATGTTTTACCCCCCATTAATCTGATCTTATCATTTTCCCTTCAGTTTTATTAAATTTGATGTGATATTCCTCTTTTAGTAGTGTCAATCATCTTCTTATCCTCTTTAGTCTATTTGTTAAAGAAAATCTTAAACTGCGATTTTTTGTTCCAACTATTCATTTGTTGTAAAGTTTATTATCCTGATACAAAGAGGGAATTTATTTAAAGAAAAACAACTTATTCTATTTTGGCTCTATTTTTCTCTAGTTCTTCAGTGATTATTTTTCTTACGTACTTGTTGGCTATATGCATGTTATTTAATTTAGGTTTTATCCATTTTCTAATGTGAATAATTTACAATGTCTACGTATATTAATTTCGTTGCGTTTATTTAATAGATTTTTATTTTTAAGGGATCTATTGAGAAATAGTTGTTCATATAAGCATAATGAACATGGTTCATTTAAGGACTTACATATTTTAGCTTCTTTTAGAATTTTCCACTTTATTGTGAGTGTTGTTTTTTTGTTTCTTTTAGGTACCAATGATACCTCGATAGGGAGGTTCTATTTCTGTATTTGCTATTATTAAATGAAGAGGTGTGCTGGTAAATTCGCTGCGTTAGAGTATTTTTAGTACTCCCTATATAGACTTCTATATTGTTAGGGTTTTCCTTTGTCGATATTTCGCATTGATAGATTATCGATTCCGTCAAACACATGTTTTCTAGCGGACAGTCTATGCGGTTTTTGCAATTACATTTTTCTTGTCTAAATTGCTATTTTCTGTTTTCTGGTTGTTTTTACTGATTTTGTTGATTTTTTTAAAATATTATTATTGTGTTTTTTTATAATTTTTCTAGATTGTTCATACAGCTGTAACTTAATTTTATAGTATTTTTATTAAAGATCTTACTCAGTGGATTTTTTTCCGGAAGTGCTTCCTAATTAATTCGAGGAATCTTCTTCCCAATTTGCCATTTGTCATCTGGTTGTAAGCGGGTGTGTACCAGATGATTTTCTTATTTCTATTTTTTCTTCGAGGGTTAATTTTCTTGTTTACATGTTTAATATTTGGGTTTCCACTATTTTTCAATGCAGTATTATAAAAATTGCTATGCTTATTAAACACTTCCTCATTAGCCATGTTTCTACTAATTCTGTATTCTATTGATGAGGGTATATGTTTGATGATAGAAGCAGGGTGGTTAGATTTTGGGTGGATGTTTAAAGGGTTTGTTTTTGTTTTTTTGTATGGTTGGTATATATTCTTCTCTAGATCCAAAGTTTCATCGAGGAAATCTACTTTTTTATCTTAGCTTTAACTGCTACTTTTAAATTGAGATTTTTAAACTCCTTGTGTATCATTTTTCTAACCCTGTCTATTTTGAAGTTTGTGGTATTTCTTATTACTATAAGTCCGTCATCTCTATAAAGTCCAATGTCTTTGTGTTCAGTTCATTATAGGCTGTAAGATTATATAATATTAATAATCCTACCAGATGTGAGGATTCTGCAGAATCCATCGAACCCATTGTAATATCAAAATTGTTCTCGGTGGAATTAATTTTTTCCACTGTTCCTCTTTGTGGATAAGCACAGATATCTTGGCATTCATTATTATTGTTTCTCCTCCTCCGTTATATCCGAGTATAGAGTGGCGAATTCCAGAGCCGTAATAAATAGTTTCCTTGATATCGATGGATAGTATTCTCCGATATCAAATTGGATAAAAGAGCAGTTGTTCTTTTTTTTATATTATAAAACCAATTTGTTACGTCTGTAGTGTCTTTCCATAATTTCAATTCCAGCGAATCCTTGATTTGTTCGTTGATTCTTAGTAAAATTTTCTTGCTAATTTTTTCGATCTCTGGTCTGGATGGATTTATCATCCTAGTGGTGGGATTCATACTAAAGTTTTCTTTGTGGTCTTTTATTGTTATATAGCACTCCCTTGTGTTAAGTTTTGCTACTCTGTCACTTATTTTTAATTTATCCGTGATTTTTTTTATATCTGTATTAATTTTATCCACTAAGTCCACTTTATTTTTATCAACCTTTTTATGGTTTTTTGTTAGATTCTTCATGATTAGCATGTTGTATTTTTCCGGCCTTATTTTATAGGAATTAGCCGTTTTATCTGCTTTCATGAACACTTTGTCAGATATTCTTATTTCATTTAGTACTCGTTCAAGATGTTTTTGGAAATCATTTTTCCTTTCTTGAAATGTTGTGCTACTTATTATATCTAGTACGTCATTTTTAAAGTCGCATAACTTTTCAATGCATGGGGCTGTTTTTTGCTTTTAAACCCATATGTATCTTGTTTTTTGGTTTTTCTTCTTTGTGTAAGAAGAAATGCGCTCTATTTAGCTCTGTAATACTCATTGTATTGAGCACTGTTTATAATAAATTAAATGCCGGAGCACTCAAAATAAAACAAAACTTGAGTCCTATTCACTTGGAATTATATATATATATATATATATATATATATATATATATGTTAACCAATATCTCATAAGGTAGTTAATAATCATTATTAACTACCTGAGACAATGGTCTTACAATGTCGAAACAAATTTTGCAGTTTTGTAGTAGATTGTAGTTTGCATATGTTCTAAAGTATATTTTATAATAAATATTCATTGGTCTATTTTTACATTGAGCACCGTTTGAAACTACTCTTTTTTGCGTTGCAGATATTTTCTTCGTTCCTTATTCATTTGTATATATATATATATATATATATATATATATATATATATATATCTTCTACAATCTCGTCTATTATTGATGTATTAATAAAATTATGTATATATATATATATATATATATATATATATATAAAATTTAATTAACCAAAATATACTTCATTCACATAAAATAATCCTCTCCAAAAAGTTAATTAATACCCATGTTTAATCCCCAACATGAAAAAAGGAATATCGTATCAATAAAGGAAAATAAACTCACACAACATTAATAGCAACTTTATTCCATCCCGTCATAGATAGTAGTAAAATAAAATAGCATCTACCCTTTCTTAAAGAACTTACATCCCAATTTAGAATTACCCAAACAAACTAAAAATTGACCTGTCCAAAACTAAACTACTTCTCCTAACCCAATTCTGTATCACTATGGCTACAAACTAAATCGTACTAAACTCCCAACGTTATTCACTTACATATCATATTACCAAAAATATTTATTTTTCATTTCAACTCATCACCAGATGAGGAGAAAACGTAAATTCGACACGCGAAAACTTTGTGTAGTGATACTATGCATTTATAAACCATTGTAACAACCATTAGAATATAAAGCTCTACGTTCTATCGAGCACACTTTAAAAAAACTACATGTACAGTGGGTTTAAAACCTACTTGTTCTATAACTTTCTTACAAGATATGTATATATATATATATATATATATATATATATATGTATATATATATATATATATATATATAGTGTATCGAAGCAGCAAATAATTTTTAAACACATATTGTTAAATATAACAGACAATGATAGTAAATTTTTTAATCATGAGCCGTTCTAACCATCGTATCTTGGATTTAATTTCAGCTGAAAATAAAAAAAAATTGCCCAACATTTGGATAAATCTTTTATTACGCTGCTTATAAGCTTTCATGTCACATGAACCATCATCAGCATGGTTACAGGGACGTTAAGAGATGCCCCATCAAAGATGATATTAGATTTTGTGTTGGCATAAAACATTACTAAGCGTTGATAACAGTTGTGTGTTATATTTGACAGTATATATATATATATATATATATATATATATATATATGGGAGAACAGAATGTGTAAATTATATTTTCATCAGAACAATAATAAATTAAAAAGACTATAATTGTTTTTGGTTAGATAAAAATTACTAACGTATATAATATAGAAGGTTCGACGGTAACTATTCCCTTTGTAACAATATTACTGTAGATTCCGGGCTCTCTCACTACGACGACGATAATAATTCTTCTGAGAACAACATGCTGGGTCCTTGGGTTCTGATCAAAGGTGCTGATGAGACGAAATGTTACAATTACGAGATCGACGATGTTTGCTAGTGATGAACATTAAGCTCCATAAATTCCACAGACTTCCCTGGAACTGTTACGAAATTTTTATTATTTTTATAATTGCTTTCACTATTTTATATGGTGTCCTATCTATTATTGAGATAATGGTTTCTCTTAAGATACCGTAATATTTGAGTGTTCTAGGGTGATAGTCTCTGTATCTATACCTAGATATCTTCACATTTTTCATGCCTGATAAATTTTCTATTAAATTAGACTTACTAACATATTTTCATTTCCTCTTGCTGCATAGTTTGTTGATTTTTCTCTCTGTTTGCTGTCTTGATTGTCCCTCGTTTGTTTGACAATTTGGTGTATTTTCCACATTTCTGGCGTCGTTAAAAAGGACGTTTTATTGAATTTCATTCTAGTATTTCTGACATTTGTGTTGTGAGTTTTGCATTATTTCTAGTTCTTCGGCCAATGCTTTTGAGAAATCGCATGCGTATGACGAAAAAACGTGATATGATATTCTGAATATTCTGTGGGTGCATCGTGGATGACCTTTTTTATCAAAGCATTTTCAGTCAGAATTTTTTTCGGTTTTTAACCGAGTTAGTCGCTTCTAAGATTCTTTTTTTATATATTTTAATGGTTTGGTGTTTTTCCATGTCAACGCTATGAGATGACGTTATATATTTTTATATATAAAGAAGCGTATGACAAAGTAGAAAAAATAATTTTGAAATTCCTAACACCTCATACCTCACTGAAATTCCTAACGCCTGACATCTCACTGTCACGCTTACCCTTGGTGTTCCACACACACACACACACACACAAACACATACACTCACACACATTTTTATATATATATATATATATATATATATATATATATATATATATAAGAGACAAAGAATGTCTCTTATGAGCCGTTCGAAACATCGTATTTTGGCTTTAATTTCAGGTGAAAATAAAGTCAAAATTCTCCAACATTTGGATAAATTATTATTAGGTTGGTTCTAAGCTTTCGGCTCACATGATCCATCTTTACCTGAAATTAAAACCAAAATACGATGTTTAGAACGGCTCATGATTAAACATAATAGCCATTCATTGTCTCTTATATTGAACAGTTTATGCTTAGAAAATTATCTGCTGCCTAGATGCACATATCCTATATATATATATATATATATATATATATATATATATGATCGAATATATTAAAGAACAAAGAAAGAGACGTATCTCAATCTAATAAGCTTCGCTTTTGTTAAAGCTTCTTCAGAAATCGTGGCAAAAATAAAATTCATGCAAAGAGACAGTATAATGGCATACTGTGATTTCAAGTTGATTTTTATTAGTGTTGTAAAGGAATATCCTATCTTACCACGGAATAGATATGTTCCGGTCTATAAAAGACGGTGACTAAAGCGGACTAAGAGCATCCGTCTCTAGACGGAGCATACGTCACTAAACGGAAGCATACGTCACTAAACGGAAGCATACGTCACTAGACGGAAGCATACGTCACTAGACGGACGCATAATCCGAGGCAGAAACATTTTCTACTTGATTGTTATATATGTTACTATTCGTTGGTGTTCTTGTATGTCTATTGGTTTATTGTACAAGGGTATAATAAATCTCTTATAATCTATCTTTAGTGTTAAGTATTATTCTTGCACTATTATTTTCCCTAATTATCCCCGCTGCGATAATCACAACAACTTGTCAGGACTCTTGATCATTTTAAATTAAAGTCAAGTCCTTGCTCCCACATCTGCTGGGAAAGGATTTAAAACCTTTCTGAAACCCTAGGATGATGTAATTGAGAAGAAGAGGACCAAAAGACATTTCTTCATGTGAGGTGTTGATATTTCATTTGTTGAGCCATAGCTCTCCCTTAAATAGTGTAGGTGGAAAATAAACTGATTGTTCAAAATTTTGAGTTGCATGAAGATATCCCGGTTCTCGCGGCATTCCCCAAGAGAATTCGGGAAAGTTATAAAAATCGAGACCCCGGTGAGAAAGTCAGTGAGCAGTTGTTGAAATTGCAGTCAAGATGTAACGATTGAGGGAAAAGAGTTCCGAACCGGGAGCCATGCCGATTGGGGTGCCAGCCGTAGAGGCAAACTGGTCGCCTTCCATAGAACTCATGGCTGAAGATATAAAGAAACGTGGAATAGCCTACTGCCGATCGACGTAAAAGAGTTATGTCGAATAATGTGCCTCCGCTTGTGTCTAAGATAATCTTAAAACTTGACCCTCATAAAGCGAGCGGTGGTGACGGAATCCCAACCATAGTCTTAAAGAAATGTGCCCCTGAACTCTCCTCTATCCTTTCTAAGCTCTACAACCTCTGCCTATCTGCTTCCTGCTTTCCTGCCTGTTGGAAATCTTCCTCTATAGTTCCTATATTTAAAAACACTGGAGAACCCTCTGACCCTGCAAATTACCGCCCTATCAGCCTTCTTCCGATCTTTGGCAAAGTGTTCGAAGCCATTATCAACGCCGAGGTGGTTCAGCATCTCACAGCACACAGGCTCCTCTCGGACAAGCAATATGGTTTCCGCTTCACCAGGTCTACTGCTGATATGCTAACGACCATCACCGAGTACATATACCAGGCACTCGACAGGAATGGCGAAGCTCGAACCGTTGCATTGGATATATCTAAGGCGTTCGACAGAGTTTGGCATGCTGGCCTTCTATGTAAACTGCAGAGCTATGGTATAACTGGACATTTGTTTGAACTAATCCAGTCATTCCTCTCTAACCGCACAATGAAAGTGGTATTAAACGGACATGCCTCTCAGAACTACCATACAAACGCAGGTGTCCCCCAAGGCTCCATCTTAGGTCCTACACTCTTCCTGATATACATTAATGATCTCCCTGATTCCATAAGAACCCAAATAGGTTTGTACGCCGATGACACCACAGTTTACTCTCGCCTCCAACAAAAATCTGGTGTAGGTGTCAAAGCTAAACTCGCAGCCGAGATTGAAAAAGACCTCCAATCCATATTGGACTGGGGTAAGAAATGGCTAGTAAATTTTAATGCTTCTAAAACGAAGCTACTGCCAATTAACCATCATCGACAATCTCACCTACCTCCCATTAGCATGGACCAGGCTTGTCTCCCAGAGAGTAAAACACTACGCCTCCTTGGTCTCACACTTTCAGCGGACCTCAAATGGAATGACTATATCGAATCCATTGCTATATCCGCTGCTATGAAAGTCGGTTCTCTGTGTAGGGCCCGGAAGTTTTTTCCGTCTAAATCTATCCTGAACATTTACAAATCTACCATCCGCCCGTGCATTGAATACTGCTGCCATATCTGGTCGGGTGCCCCTGCTGTTCTCCTTGGGCTTCTCGATAAGGTTCAGAGGAGGGTCTGTAATGGGATAGATACCGACTTGGCAGACCGCCTGCAGTCTCTCTCCCACCGGCGAGACGTGGCTTCCTTGTGTCTCTTCTATAAATACTTTCACGGCTTCTGCTCCGATGAACTTAGATCACTGGTGCCCCCTAAATACGAATTTGCACGAGATACTAGATTAGCAACTAGATCCCACCCTTTTACAGTGAAACCGATAAAATGCAGCCGTAACTTCTACTCCAACAGTTTCTTTCCTCGCACTTCCCGACTGTGGAATTCTCTTCCAAACGATTGCTTCCCCGACGGCTACAATCTCCAGGAGTTTAAATGTAAGGTCAATACACACCTCCTAACACACTAACCTGCTCCCATTCTATCAAGCACTCTTCCCATCTGCCCGACCCTCATCCTCGCTATCCTTACTCATCTGTCACCTTTCTCCTGACATTCCCCATGTCTATCCACTCCTTCTCTTTACCTTCCCCTATGTAGCCCCACGCGCAATAGTGGCAGTGGAATGCCTTGCTTGGGGTGAGATGATTAAAAAAAAAAAAAGAAAAAAAAAAGACTCCTAGCTGAGGATCTATAGAAACTGAATGAACCGAGAATGAGTTAAACTAGCTAAAAGGAGATTTTAAAAGGAGACAAGATGAATCTACTATTATTACCAGAATGCTCAACTTCGGCCGTTTCCTAAAATCATCGGTAAAGTGCCGAGTGTTAGAATTTGAGAGAATTTGGAAGTTTTTCAGAGCTGTCGTGCGACAGAGACCAAACCACCCCACCGCCAGCTGCCACGTCGCTCCTCTTCGGCTATATGCAAATGAATGAGAAACGAAGAAAATATCTGCAAGGCGAAAAGTTTCCGTAAAGATTCGTGAAAAGACTTGTTCTTATTTGGAAAATTGAAAGCTCTGACTATTCTTGACGAAAACTTTGCACTGCTACGAAAAGACATCTTTTTTTTTAGAAAATTGAAAACTCTGATATATTCTTCACGAAAATTTTGAACAGTTATAAGAAAACTCGGAGGAAATTCACAATAAATTATGAATTATCATATATACTTATAATATTACGGGCTGTCAAAATCTAAATTATTTATGAATTTTTATCAGGACACGAACACCGAACACCGCTGCGCTTTTTTCATGTAGGAAAACTATATTACTTAAATGCAAGTTTTATTAAAAATTCGCTCACAGCATGAAGAAAGAATATAGCAGTGTACTGGATGAGTATAAGATGAACATTTTATTAAGGTTTACCCTGAGATTTGGGTTATCAACATTCGTCATTTTATTTTATTTTTCTTGTTTTAGTTCTTTTGTGGCAGAAATGACGACTTCTAGCATCAAGTATTTGTGACGGTTTCAATTTATTTTTATTCGTGTGTTTATGATTTCATAGACCTAGTATATATATATATATATATATATGCAATAGTTTGTATATTTTCTTTGCCTACGTGTTTCTTTGTCTTATTGAGAAAAGTATGGTTATTCGGTTGTTTCTTTTTCATTTTCGTCATCAAAAATATATTTTTTCGAAAAGATATTTCCGACTACATTTCATATGACAACAATTTCATTTGTTTTATTTTTGCAATGTTAAGTTATGAGAAAAAGTAAAAAAAAGAATATTCTCAAAGTTTGAAACTGTCTCAGCATTGAGACACAATTTCGGATCAAAAGATATCATCCAAGAAGGAAGCAAATATGTAATACCACTTGTCTTTTTCTTATTCTGGGCGTGTCATGTTATCCATCTAGTGATTTTTCATAGCTGCCTCGTATTCCAGACAATATCTACCTGATATTTGTCCTCTCAGTCAACGTCCGTATTTCACATATAAGACATTTTAAAGAACAGAAACAAAAATAAATACATTATATCTCAATTCACTTACGATTAAATACTAGGTTATTGTTTAAGTATTAAAAGTATTATCTATAGAAATAAAAATATACTTGTCCGTTTGTTACTATCCACTAATCTAGAAAACGGCTGCTCCAGTTGTTTTGAAATTTTACTATAGCATTTTAATCGAAAACGAGCGTTTTTTATATACCTGTTAAAAAATATTACAATATTACAAAATATATATTTTGCAAATCTGTTAGAGTCAATGAGAACCGAACCAAAAAACTTTCATTTCCAATACAGACGCATTTACAGACAACGAAGGAGCGACGTGGCAGCTGGCGGTGGGGTGGTTTGGTCTCTGAAAACGAAGCATTTTTTATTATTATTATTTCTATTTTGGTGGGCGTAAACAACAGAATTCCCTTCCATTTTTAAAAAAAATTCTATTCATATTTTTTTCAACGAATTATTATCGATATCTCATTTATTTCGTTGGTTTAGTAAATAAATTTCTCCTTTTTTTTTTCATTTCAACAAATTGAGCCACAGAAATGCATGACCGGGAACAGCTAGTTTTTCCTATAGCGGTTAGCTATCTTCATCAGTCATGTTCGTACATTTCATACATTTGCTGAAAATATATCTGTAGTCTAACGGTAAAGCACGCCGAGCTGATATATTCCTCCGATATTATTTTAGAAGTTTCCGTAAATTGCTATTTTGCGGAGGTTGTTTCTTAGGCAAATAGCTTTGAGTAATGAGAATCACGGCGACGAATAGGAAGCCTTGTTCAGAGAATATAAAACAAAATAACGAAAGTCAGCGAGTTGCAATGGAGACACAGCTGAATGTGTCTAGTTGATATTTTGAAAGAAATAACTCATTTTCTCGGGATATGTTATCGATGACGGGCATACATCGATATACATTGATATACGTCTGCGTGAAAATAAAAAAGACAATGCAGAGTTATGAATTCAAATATTATTAACATTATAAGAGCTCATCCTTATAAATAAAATTCTTGTTTAATCGCTGCTGGAAGTCATCAATCAAAGTCAACTTAAATGTGTATGGGTTTAATGGATGTGTTTGAATGAAAATTATAGTCCATGGATCTATGACAGTTTACTTTTTCCTTCTCGGATGGGGCAGATATATACTTACAGGTATTTTGGTTGTATGACATGAAAAGGCTAGCATTGACTACCTGTTAGTTGCATATTTGCACCTCTTTACATGATAAGTTTATAACTGACATCCTGTGAGGCGCATATCCGCAACTGTTTACATGACAAGGGCTACAATTGAATTCATGTGAGGGGCATACCAGCACCTCCTTACATGAAAAGGGCTAACACTGACATCCTTTAATTCGCATATCCGAACCTCTTTATATGACAAGGGTTATCACAGACACCTTGTGAGACGCATACCCCCACCTGTTTATATGAGAAGGGCTAGCATTGAGTTCCTGTGAGGCGCATATCCGCACCTGCTTATATAACAAGGGCTACCATTAACTTCCAGAGAATCGCGTATCCACACATTTTTACATGACAAGTAAGTCACTGATTTGCTGTGAGTCACATATTTGCACATGTCTACATGTTAAGGGATATCACTGACTTCCTGCGAGGCATATATCCGCCCCTGTTTACATGACAAAAGGCTACCATTGATTTCATGTGAGGAGCATATCCGCAATTCTTTATATGACAATAGCTACCAATGACATCCTGTGAAGGACATATCTGCATCAGTCTACATGTCAAGGGCTATCACTGACTTCCTGTGAGGCACATAGCCGCCCTGTTTGCATGACAAGGGCTAACATTGACTTCCTGTGAGTCGCAAAATCCGCAACTTTTTACATGTCAAAGACTATCACTGACTTACTGTGAAGTGCATATCCGCAGCTGTTGATATGACAAGGGCTACCATTGAATTCGTGTGAGTCGCATATCCGCACATTTTTACATGACAAAGACTGTCATTGATTTTCTGAAATGCGCATATCCGCACCTCCATACATGTCAAGGGCTACCATTGAATTCCAGTGAGTGGCATATTCACAACTGTTTACATGAGAGGAGCTACCATTGATTTCCATTGAGGCGCACATCAGCACCTCTTTACATGTCAAGGCGCATATCCGCATCTGTTTACATGACAAGAGTTATCACTGACTTATTGCAAGGCGCAGATCCGCACTTCTTTACATGTCAAGCCTTATCATTGACTTCCTGTGAGTCGCATATCAGCACCTTTTTACTTTACAGGAGCTACAATTGACTTCCTGTGAGTCGCATATCCGCACAATTTTTTTTTTTATGAGAGATGCTATCATTCACTTACTGTAAGTCGCATATCCGCACCTTTTTACATGACAAGGGTTATCACTGACTTCCTGTGAGTCGCATATCCACACCTCTTTACATGAAAAGAGCTGCCATTGACTTCCGGTGAGTGGCATATTCGCACCTTTTTGCATGATAAGGGGTTATCACTGACTTCCTGTGAGTCGCATATCCACACCTCTTTACATGAAAAGAGCTGCCATTGACTTCCGGTGAGTGGCATATTCGCACCTTTTTGCATGATAAGGGGTTATCACTGACTTCCTGTGAGTCGCATATCCGCACTTATTTACATGTCAAAAGGTATCTCTGACTTCCTGTTAGTCGCATATTTGCACCTTTTTCCATGACAAGGGATATCAGTGAATTCATGTGGAGCACATATCCGCAACTCTTTACATGTCAAGGGTTATCACTGACTTCCAGTGAGTCTCATATCCACAACCTTTTGGATGACAAGGATTATCACTGACTTCCTCTGAGTTGCATATTCGCACATTTTTACATGAGAGGGGCTACCATTGATTTCCTGTCCGTCGCATATCCGCACTTTTTTACATGACGAGGCTTATCACTGACTTCCAGTGAAGCGCATATCCGCACGTCTTTAACTGTCAATGTTCATTACTGACTTCCTGTGAGTCTCATATCCGCAACTTTTTACATGACAAGGATTATCACTGGTTTTCTGTTAGTCGCATATCCGCACCTCTTTACATGACATGGGTTATCACTGACTTACTGTGAGGCGCATATCCGCACCTTTTTTTAAGACAGGGGCTATCACTGATTTCATGTGAGGAGCAAATTCGCATTTCCTTACGTGTAAAGTCTACCGCTGACATCCTGTAAGTAGTATAGCCGCAACTCTTTATATGACAATGGCTACTACTGACATCCTGTGATGTCTTTACATGACAAGTGTTATCACTGATTTCATGTGAGGCGCATATCAGCATGTTTTTACATGACAAGGGTTATAACTGACTTCCTGTGTGTCGCATATCAGCACCTTTTTAATGACAAAAGTTATCACTTACTTCCCTAGAGTCGCATATCTTCACCTCTTTACATGACAACGGCTACAATTGTCTTCCTGTGAATCACATATTCGTAGATTTTTACAGGACAAGGGCTACCATTGACTTCCTGTGAGTCGAATATCTGCATCTTATTACATGACAAAGTTTATCACTGACTTTCTGTGAGGTTCATATCCGTATCTGTTTACAAGACAACGGACTACCATTGATTTTCTCTGATCGCATATCCGCATATCTTTACAGGACAAGTTTTATCACTAACTTCCTGTGAGGCGCATATCTGCACCCTTTTACATGTCAAGGGTTATCACTGAATTCCTGTGAGGCGCATATCCGCACCTGTTTACATGACAGGGGCTGCCATTGATTTTCTGTGAGTGCATATCCGCTTCTGTTTATATGACAGGGCCTACCATTGACTTCCTATGAATCGCATATTCACAACTGTTTACATGACAGTGGCTACTATTGACTTCCTTTGAGGGCCATATCCGTACCTCTTTACATGACAAGGGTTACCACTGACATCCTGTGATGGGCATATCTGCACCTCTTTACATAAGGGCTATCACTGACTTACAGTGAGGTGCATATCTGCACCCGTTTGTAGCTTAAAGTTCTTATGTACCTTGTCCTTCTGATGTTCTTATATGATATATGTAGAAAATATAAATTGGCATTTCTTACCTTATACCCAGCACACATTAATGCCAGTAAACATTAGTGTAATAGAAAATCAACTTTCGTTTAGAAAATAATGTTTCCTTAGCACTTTCACTGCGATTCAAAGAATCTGACGTAAATCTTATACTAAAAACATATAAGATATATATATATATATATATATATATATATATATATAGATAGATAGATAGATAGATAGATAGATAGATAGATAGATCTGAATTTAGTCAATATCCTAAAGCTGAAACACATTATTTTAAAGTAAAAAGGTTGTAATTTTTTTTTTTTTACGGTGGACATGGAAAAATTACATAAAGTGTAGCAATGAGACAAAGGCTTCACTTTCTACACTGTACTTCATTTGATAGCTTTTTTAAAGAATATCTCTTAATTTTCATGATCGAAGTTATTTATCTATGATGACGATCAATTTATATTCACGCTTTATTTCACAGGTATTGCGGTCAACTTTTCTATGTAATCTGTTATGTCCAATTTTTCATTTTGAATGATATACATAGAAATTTACATTCATCTCTCTCTCTCTCTCACACACACACACACACACACACACACACACACACACACACACACACACACATATATATATATATATATATATATATATATATGAATATAGGGTCAGTATGGATGGAATTAATTTTCGTATCAAAAGAAACACTATTCTCAAAAATATGCTCAATACAAAGTATAGTGAATTTATCTGAAATTTATAATATAAATATGTTAGAGTATCACTACAAAATAGCTATTTTTCTAGTGACATAATAATAATATATTTATGTTATAAATTCCACAATACAGTGAGACGCATAAGTATTGGATACATGTTATTTTCTGTTATAACGCTAGTTTGTATTCGCCATTTTGCCTGATATATGTAAGTAATATCTTCTAATGTTGTTTTAGTTGTATGTGGAAGGAAAGTTAAAAACTCATGATTGAATCCATTTTTTATCAAAGTTCAAAATTACCCTATGCAAAAATATTGGATACATGACACCTTTTTCAAATTTCCAATCAAAACTTTGTATTTTAAAAGACTTTAAATATTCAAACTTTCAATAGTATTGAATGTTATCTCTGACCACTCAGAGCAGCACACAGCTACTTACAAGATAGTGCTACTAATCATTTGACTCTTTGATGAGCATTCTGTAATTCAAGGATTAAAAATGGCAAAACTAAAAAATTATCCAGAGATATGAGAGATAGAATGATTGAACCTCACAAAAGAGGACAAGATTACCGAAAAATTAGCAAAGAAATGAATGTAGAAATGAAGTAAATTAGGAAATATCATCAGAAAGTATAAGAAGTATGGCGACGGTACAGCAAACCTTCCAAGAAATGGAAGACCGGGAAAAATAAATGAGAAGACTTCAAGATTGATTAGCATAAATGTGCAAAAAACACTTCGTTATTCGTTCTAAAATGAAAACTGATCTTGAGGGTGCTGAAATTAATGTAAGTAAGGATACCTTTAGCAGAGCTCTATATCGTACAGGCTTTCATTCAAGATCGCCAAGAAAAGTGCCTTTACTGAAAGCCAAACATGTCAAAGACCGATTAAAGTTTGTCGAAACATATGAAAAGAAAGGTATGCAGGTTTGGGAAAAGGTTATCTGGTCGGATAAAACGAAATTTGAACTTCTCGGAAGGAACACAGCGACAAGTGTTTGGTGAAAAAATGGCACTGCTTTTAACAAGCACAGTACCATCCAAACAGATACGTTAGTGGGGTGGTTCCATTATGATATGGGGATGCTTTTCATCCAAAGGCACTGGTGAGTTACAAGTTATCCATGGTAGAATAAATGGTAGCATGTACAGGAAGATTCTAGAGAAAAACCTTCAGAAATCTGCAACTTCTTTAGGACATGGTTGGAATTCCGTGCTTCAAGACGACAATGATCTCAAACATACCGCAAAACTTACAAAGGAATGGTTTGAAAATAATGGTATTAGTACTCTCAGTTGGCCAAGTCAGTCTTCTGATTTGAATCCAATTGAGAAATTGTGGAATACTTTGAAGGTTAAAGTTCATAAGCGGAATCCACAAAATATCAAGCAATTAGAAGAAATTTGCAAGGAAGAATGGGGTAAAGTAACGGTCGATCAGTGTAGAAAACTTGTGGCCAACTATAGAAAGCAACTGGAAGCAGTGAAACAAAACAGAGGCTAAGCAACAAAATATTAAATTGATGTATCGAATACTTTTGCATAGGGTAATTTTGAACTTTGATAAAAAAATGGATTCAACCATGAGTTTTGAATTTTCCTTCCACATACAACTAAAACAACTTTACGAGACATTACTTACCAAATATCTGGCAAAATGGTGAACGTAAACTATAGTTATAACAGGAAAAAACATGTATCCAATACTCATGCGTGGTGCGGTATATATAGGAATTAAATCGCTTTGAGTTGTCTAATTACAAAGTATCTTTCAAATAAAATATCAAGGAAAGAAACAAGACATTGAAAAAGAGATTTATTTATTTTGCCTTTGTAAACACCTTAGCACGAATATATTTTTTTACATTTTTCCGGGATAAAAAAAAACAGCTAATCATATGTTCCACGCTTGTTAGAATCTATGACCGTCACATCCACAATAAGGATACGCGTGAAATTAATTCTATTTTTAAAGTCTACATTAAGTTGTATTTCTTTTGTAAAACATAATCGCCACGTGAATTTTTCGTTTATAATCAATGTTATGAATTTGCATCATATCTCCCTGATTGCATTCTAAACACCATCATTCCGAGTATTTTTTTCTCAATGAATCAATTTCCGGTCTGTCACGCCTATTCATTTCACGCATTTTTTTTTTCATAATACATGTTTTTAGAGCAAATTCTTCTTGTTTCTATCTTACAAGTAATAACAATTTCGTTTTTTATGATTTTTTGTTATTCAGCTGTTCATTTTATTATCAAAGAAATCACTTGTTGAAAGTCATGTTGAAATTTGGAAGGATAAAATATTTCGGCCTACATTAAAGTAATTTTTATTACCAGAATAACAAAGTTGCAAAAAGAGAAATATAAGTGAAATTTCGTTAACTGAATAATACAAAATATAAGTGAGAAGAAAAATGTTCATAGAGAGTATTAAGTAGCTACGTGTCCCTGGCGTATACTGATAGTAGCCGTATGTAAAGTCTAATGTTCCTTCCCTTTTTGGTAGGTTAGCAGCAGATTGAGAAAGAAGGTAAAACAAATAAAAAATTGTACTTAGAGTGTCCTGTTGTTGTTGTTGCTGTTGTTGTTTTCTTTGGCGGCGGGGAGTAAAAATGAAGGAAAGGACAATTGGAAGAAAACATCGAATGATTCTATGACGCGCGCTTGCGTCTGGGATGGATTCTTTAAATTTTTTTTATTACATTGCCATATGGTCCGTCAGCGAACCTCGCCCATGCTGGACTGATTTGAACGGTCACGGAATGTAGTTATATAGTGTATTATCATCATGTAACCGACTCCAGAAGACATTTTCCTCTTTAGGTGTGAAAAAACGTCATATATCAATTTTCTATTTCATATCCATTCAGATCCCAAAATTCTGCTGTTCACACTGACTTTTAAAATTTGCCTTGTTCTGGGTTTTTCCAGAATGTTTTAGTTGTTTGAAGTCGATTTTGTGGGTGTTCAATTTTACTTTGTGAGTTTTAGTTAACTGTTGAATGCTATAGGATTTGTATCCTATGTTTCTGTGATAGTAGTTTTTTTTTTCGCATTTCTTTCCAGTTCCATGTTTTCCGGCCATCTTTGATCTTCAAACATTTACATGCAATGTCAATCGTTATCTACTGCCTTCCTGGTTACTTTCCTTGTGTTCTCGATCCTTAGCAATGTTTTTGCTTTCTAATTTTTTCAAACCTAGTAATCAGTTTCGCTGTGGCTTAAGGTAAGTCTGATCAAATATATCACGAGGCAGTCCTCTAGATGTTTAATAAACCCAATCGCCATCAAATAAATTCTTGCGAAATTCTAACAGGCAAAGGTATAAACTGAACTTTTCTTGAATATTCTTTGTAAACGTAAATATATTCTGTCAATATTAAAATATATCGGTCGTTAAAACGAAATATACTGCAAACACATTAACTTAGTCTTACCTAAGTGAATGTTTAGCTTTGTCATTGTATTTATTTAATATACATAGGTAGATGACCCTAAGAGAACAAGAAGAATTGATATATTTTACTACAGTCGGCCAAAGAAAACTCAATTCTTTATGATCACTGAAGTTAGGCAACATCGAGATTGGCCTGTACTTAGATGTATGACCGCTTAAGAATAACCGGTGCTGAAAGATTGGATGTGTCATATACTCTCCCTGGATCTGGACAAACAACGAGAAATTCGTATATATAAAAATATAATCTTACATTTCTATTCTTCGTCGGTTACCCCTGTGTGGAGCTGGAGGATAACCGAAGAAAATCGCGCACACGAAGGGGCCGTCGGGAGACGGAAGCAAGTGGGTGTTCTCTATTCTAAATCCACATCAAAATTTTTTTTTATCTATCGGGCATAGTAATTTCAGTGATGTTATCGGGCTTGTCGATTTTAGCAATTGCACACACCCACTTTCAGGTAAACGTCACATTAGAAACGGAAACCTACAAGACTACTGTGTTAGCTACTGATATACCGATGAATTTGTTAACTTATCAATTTCTCAGCTGTTTTTCTCATAGTTCTTGCCACCCGCATTTCAAAACTTAGTTTGTTCTATACATTTGCGCAGGTGCTTGGGCTTTTATTTTTTGTGTGTGCTATCCTAATGATAGAGGAAATAATTCCTCCAATGCTACGTATTTCTCCCCAATAGCCAAGGCCCCCAAAGCAAAATATATTCTCACCTTGTTTTGCCTCAGCCAATCCCGGCCGAATATGCCGTTTCTATTAAGATTCTTCACAACAAAGAAATCATATAGTTTAAACATAAAGGCGACAAATTCCTTCAAAGTGTAATGGGGAATTTTTAGCAGTTCAAAATTTAACACTCTTCTCTTGAAATTCAACTCCCGGTTAAAATATTTGAAAAACCCTACAACTTTAGTTAATAGCTCCACCTCCGTATCTACCAAGGCTCGATAAGTTCTACCTCTCTTAATAGAAATGATATTTGGCGCACCCATATTACAAACTACGTGCGTAGTTACCATCTATTTCCGCTCGTTAGAAGTCTCACGAACAGTCTTCTACAGTTTTCCGGGGTTCCTTGCTTATAAAACCTTCCTATATAACTTTTTACGCCGGAAATGTAACACCTAATAACTCTCTCGCACCTTTCCAGCTCACGAGTTTTATATTTTTCTTTTATCATTTCACTGTTTACTTTTCTCTTTATATCTATGCGTATTACTACTTTTGGATGCAGCAACGACTCACAGCTTCTATCTCCGAGAGTCACAAATCTCCATAGGCTCGTCTTCGTATTCTGAGCATGCATGAAGTCGAACATTCCATTTCAACTCTGATATAGCTTTCTGATAGACAGCTTCTAAAGCTTGTGTCGTTTTTTATCACTGCCTTTTTTATATTCCTCTTCCTTTGCCCTTCTATAAAAAAAATCCTAGTAATCGTTTTGCCACGGCTTCATTCCTCCCATCAAACTCGACGTATGCGTTCTCTACCAGGTGTACGATTTTGATATATCTCTGTATCTCCTCCAAACAAGTCACTAACCCCATCTTCTTGACGTACTGATGACTCTACGTATTTTTAAAGACTCAACTCTTAATATTTTCGTCACTGAAAAAGTCACAAGTTTTTCTTTTTTTTCTGTTTTTATTTGTTTTCTTAATTTAAAAGAAACACTTGCAACTTTATTATCATAAGCGCAAAAGCTGAGTAACACGGAAGGTAAACCAAAAGTCACCTACCTTTTCTTTATGTTGTCTAGTGTTTTCGTAGATATTAACAGGTTTGTTATGTTTGTTTTTTAAAACAACAAAAGACATATAGAGTCACTGCACATCAAATCGTGTATGTTATATACTTCCGCTGGATACGGAAAAACATCTATGCGTATGTATATATATATAAATATAATGTCATATTCTTATTGGTGACGGTTATGTGAAGCAAGAGGGCAGCCAGAGAGACTTGCACACACGAAAGGGCTGTCGTGTGTCAGAAGCCAGCAGAAGTTCTCTCTGCCTTCATAAAAAAGCACCAAACTTTATAAAGCGCCCAATTTTTCACACATTTTTGCTTTTTCAGTTTGTCGCTCTGTTTTCTTCGTCTACATCCGGATATATCTGTCAACCACCTATGTCCCAGGATGACTTTTATCTATGGCCAGATCTATATGTCAACCATATCCTAATGTCCATCTTCTTTCAAACCAATTGTCGCTTATATTTTGTTATTTTTGTTTCTGATGTTGCACCCTTCTGCTGTCAACATTCCTTGCACTTTGTTGACCTCACCCACGGGCGGACGTAGCTGTCAATTGACTTTGACTTTCAAAGTAATATATTACTGATGTTCAATTTGTTTAAAGAATAACGTCTTGGAATTGTTCTAATTCTAATTGTGTTCACCATATTTACTTACGCGAAAATACGATTGAGAAAATTATGAAACAACCTCCTCTCCCTCTTATGATTTAAGAATATTTTCTGACTTTAAATAACATGCAAATAGTTGATAAGCTTAAAGAAACAAATCATTCAATCAATCAATTCTAGCCATTTTAACAATTTAACGTAATATAAGATCACCTAAAGTGATGTTCATGTTCACACAAAAATATTATTTTATGGTAAAAACAAGGTATGTGAAATTCGTTGAAAACATAGGAACACATTTTCATGATTTAATAGTTAAACTGACAATATATCTGAAGAAAGGCTTAAAAAATACTTGCTTCATCCTAGATTTTCCTTGTGTGAAATATGAACTCGCGATCGAGACAAGCGGGTCTAATTGATTGCGAGGTTCAGAGTAGATGTTTTTGAAAGTGTTTTTTTCTAAAAACATATTTTCGTTCCCACACAAATACCATTCTCTTCACTTGCTCTATCGTCTGAGAAATACCAGGAAAAGGAATAACACTCCATAATTCAAGTTTCGTCATTTTTTGTTTTATTTTTTCTTCAGAAAGAACAGACACATGTTGTATAAGCAATTATCAGAAGTTTTGCTAATAACCCAATGCCTTATGAATGAATATCTTTTTTTTTTTTTAATCATTTCACCCCGAGCAAGGCGGAAACGCCACTGATGTGCAGGGGGCTACATAAATGTAAAAAGAATAATTAGAAAAGGGTGAGGAATACAAACTAGTTAGAAAGGAACAATAGAAAGCTGAGAAAGTAGGTGCGATGACAGATACATAGGTGGAGAGAAAGAGAAGGTTATACGGAGGTGGGGAGAGAGCTAGAGTCCAGTGGTTAGTAGATGAGTATTGACTTTGCATTTAAATTTCTGGAGGTTGTAGCCGTCAGGAAAGCAAGAATATGGGAGCGAGTTCCACAGGCGGGAAGTGCGAAAGAAGAAGCTTCAGGAGTAGAATTGTCGTCTGCATTTGGCTAACCTGACTGTGAATGGGTGGGACCCAGCTGCCAGTCTGGTTGCACGAGTAAACACCTGTTGAGGATGCATCAGTGACTTAAGCTCATCCGAGCAGACACCATGAAAGTATTTATAGAACAGACAAAGAGAGGACACATTTCGACGATGGGGAAGTGGCTGCAGTGGAGCCGCCCGATCAGTACCTATCACATTACAGACTCTCCTTTGGAGCATGTCAAGAACACTGAGGAGAACGGCAGGGGCACCTGACCATAAATGGCAGAAGTACTCCATGCACGGACGGATGGTTGACTTGTATATATGCAGGATGGATTCAGGTGGAAAAAACATCCTGGATCGACATAGTGACCCAACCTTCTTGGCAGTAGATTTTGCTATGGATTCAATATAATGGTTCCGTTTGAGGACAGTGTAAGTCCGAGGAGGCGTAGTGTATTACTCTCCGGGAGAATCGCTTAGTCCATGCTTATGGGAGGCAGGAGAGGTTGCCTGTAATTGTTGTCAGACAACAGCTTGGTCTTAGATGAACTGAAGTTGACAAGCCACTTCTTGCCCCAGTTCACCACAGAGTGTATCTCACCTGCCAAAATTAGAGTTGTTCTAAAAATACTTTATGAATTACACAGTGTTTAAGTCTGAGAACGATCAACATCTTTTATTGCAATTGTCGGACACACAAGCACATAAAGAAAGAACCGTTCGATAAATATTCTGTTGCAATAGTTCACTGAAAAGACCTGCTCGAAAGACATGCAGGATATGCTAGCGGACAAGGCGACTTTTAACCTTCAAATGTCCCACTCGTAAAAAAAAAATAAACAAGTGGGCCGTCTCAAGCTTCATGTATAAAATATGGACCTTAAATATATCCTTTTGATAGGATGCTACCGTGGAAGATTTTGATGGTATACCAACCCTTACTTTAGTAAATATAGACATAAATATTTTCTACGAAAACAACTTCATTCTCATTATTATACTAAAATATCAAAATTGTATTAAAAGTACTCTTACCATTTTTTATTAATCATTTCACCCCCAAGCAAGGTGGAACCGACACTGGTGCGCATGGGGTTACAGTGAAAGAAAAGACTGGAGGTATTGAAGAAAGGATACCAGATGAATATGATTCAAGAAGATATAACATAGCAGTTAACGTTGCGTTTAAATCTTTGGAGATTGTAGCTATCAGAGAAGCAGGTAAACGGAAGGTAGTTCCACAGACGGTAAGTGCGAGGAAAGACTACTCTTCGAGTAGAAGTAGCGGTTATATTTACCTATGTCAACGGTAAATGGGTGGGACGTAGATGCCAGTCTAGTAGTACGCTTAAATTCATGTGAACAGGACAAGAAAAAAAAGCTTATCACAGTAGTTTCCATAAAAAAAAAATATTTATTGAAAAGTAGAGGGAAGCCAAATCTGATCGGTGAGAAAGTAACTGGTATCGAGATGCCTATTCAGGACATATTGCATTGCAGATCTTTCTTTGAATTTTGTCGAGAACCTCAAGATGAAACGCAACCGACCAGATATAGCAACGGTATTCAATGTATGAACGAATGTTTTATAAATGTGCAAAATAGACTCTGACAAGAAAACATTATCTGGCCCGACAAAGAGTTACAACCTAACTAACAGTAGATGCACTTAGAGATTCGATATATTCGTTCTACATCAGGATGTAGCGCTATGACAACTATAACATATTCGTCAAGTGAGTAATACAAAGCCATTGTCACACACAAAAGTTCGCGGTATTTAATTGACAATATCTCTTTTTTTTTTCAATAATGTATTTCAATTGAATGTGGGTCTCAACAAGACGTTTATGGATCAGTGAAACGATGTATGGTTAACAGGGAAAAGTCATTCAGATGACTGTAAAATATCCTACCGATATCAGAGTACCTGCTCATACAATATTTTAGATTGTGGTATTTCATTGACATTATTTTCCCACTGTTTTTCTTTCTTTTTTTTTTTCAAAAAAATTTTGGTGAAAAAAAGTTTATACTTATTGAATGTATTTCAGTAGAGTACAGTTGGTGTAAACTTATGTACACCAGGTATCGCTTAAATTATACTTTTTAACTTTCAAATTTTGGAGTCATCACTGCGCTAGCATATCTTATTTGTTTTGTGCTGTGACCCTTCAGGTTTGTAGATGGCCTTACTCTTGGCCCTGACTCTTGTTGCTCTCAATATTTTCTCCTTGATATCTCTCCCAAAACCTGCACGCCATCCGTTTTCTCAAGCCTATCAAATATGACTCGCACTTTTTCCCCCTGTCTCTCTTTCCTTATATCAGCCCTGTGAGTATTAAATTCTCCAGACTCTACATCCTCATTACGTGTCCAAGGAACCTCATCTGATGTTAAGTATGCGTTTTCTTCTCGTTTTCGTTTTCTCCGAAACCTTATCGTTGGTCACATGCTTCGACCTATGGTATCATCAGCATCCTTCTGTAAAACCAAACTTCTGTTGCTTCAAGCGTCTCTTTCATCTTTCATCCTTGAGGATATTGGCCAATATTGGCCAATATACTGTCATTCCGAAGAACAGATATACCATCGTAATCCAGCACTCTTTTTTTTGTTTCCATTTATGTTAATTCAAATTTTCCTGGCTCGCAACGATCGATTCCGATTTCACAATGAAGATCGAAAACACTTAAGAAATAATGATCACGGAAATAAGTTTAAATAACTTTTGGACGAAGATTCAAACCAGTTGAATAATAAATTAGACAAAGAGTACTTTTTCATTTTTTTATTCAGCTGTGAAATTCTTCCTTTAATATTTATTTCTATCTCAGTTATTGATTTTTATCAACAGCAATAATAAAAATGTTCTGAAGACCCCAACAGCGAAATCCGCAACGATCAACATAATCAAACCTGGAGAAGATGACATCGCCATTCAGGCTGACGTAACCAAGACTGAAGGTAACAAAACAAGCTTTCAACAGCCCGATTCAACCAGGTTTACCATAATTCTTTTGAGCCGCGACGGAGAAAAAGCGTTAAAAATAACAAAGCAAAAATAAAATGGCATGCTGTGATTTCGAGTTAATTGTCGTTTATCCAACATACATCTAAACAGTCATGCGTTTCTATAAATACGTATATATACACACATATTCTATTATACACAAAATATTCAACAGGAATACATTTAAAATAAATATCTATTGCTTTAAAACACGTTACACGCATCTGATCAATAAGAATTATCACTAAATCCCAGCATACCAGTTTATTGTTTCATTGCAATTTTTTTTCATTTTTCTCTCGGTCTCTGAAGAAACTTTAATAAAATTAAAACATGTGAGATTGAGATACATTTCCTATTTTGTTTTTTTTACTTCATTCTCTGGCACACAAACAAATATACACATGCACACACATGTATGAGATATGGATTCTCTTATCGTAAATGAATAATGAGGGTCAGCAGTTGATGGTGCCCTTCGTTATAGACTTATGCATAAGATTTCTGTCCTACATGCAATTTTGGTTGGTATATTAGCCATCCAGATACCGATCAACACCCACGAAGATTTGTTTAAAGTAGTCAGTTGCTTGTGCGGCACAAAGCACACTCTTTTCATCAAAACATCATAGCCCCCTACAGGTAGACCGTGTGCCACGCGTTAGGTGTTTGTGATGATCGCATGTAATATTATGACGGAGTTTGATCTCTCCGGGGCCTTAAATACATTAGGTACTGTATGGTAGACCAGACAATATACATAAGGAGTTTTGATGTCAAGGTTTGCCGTCTCTGGTACGAGAGATTGTGGCTTAGGGACAGCCATGATGACATTGCTCAGACTTCGAAAAGGCTCCACAAATGTACACACACACACTCACCCACATGATGCAAATATCTCACATTCACAGTACATCTTAACATAGCCATCCAACATGTGCCAACACAAACAAACGCGCGCACACACGCACATACACACACACGCATGCAGTATATTTGCATAGCAAAAATGCATACACGTAATCTTTTTAACCTATAGATGGGACCCTGATAGATTCTACCACATCGGGCCAGCATGGACTAGGGAGTAATGGTATTTAAAGGGTAACTCAGGTTTCTACCAAGAGTGGTGACTTCAGGCAATTTTCAATAACTGATTTTACCGTTTACTGATTTTTTAAGAAAGCTCTCGTAATGGTGTTTTTTTTAGCGCTAGCGTGGCATTGAATTTTTGAACGCGCAATTTTTTAAATTACAAGAAATTATAACGTTTTCATCCATGGTTTTATGAACCTAATAGGTATTTTTAATATAAAATATTGAATGTAGAATTGTGATTGAACCACCTGCTCTTAAAGGTGTCTTTGGTTGATCCCAACTATATTTTATTTAATTTTGGCCATTTAAGTCATGTATATATTTATATTCGATAGTAAAGTGATAGGCCGTTAGTTGTGTCGGCTTTGTTTTTTCTGAAGGCGAATGTCTAATCTTAAGATTAAATATTGGAGAATCTCTATTTCTTGTGTATCTTCGGTAAATATTTTTTTAATCATTTCACCCCAAGCAAGGCATTTCACTGCTACTGTTGCGCAGGGGGTTACATAGGGGAAAGTGATGAGAAAGAATGGTTAGGGAGTTACATAGGGGAAAGTGATGCAAAAGAGTGGTTAGGGGGTTACATAAGGGAAAGTGATGAGAAAGAGTGGTTAAATATAGGACATGTCAGAAGGAGGGTGATAGACGGGTAAGGATACCGAGGATGAGTGTTGCGTAGATGGGGAGAGTGTCTGAGAGAACGGGTGCTAGTTAGTGTGTTAGGAGGTGTCTATTGACCTTACATTTAAACTCCTGGTGATTGTAGCTGTCGGAGAAGCAAGTGTACAGAAGGGAATTCCACAGGCGGGAAGTGCGAGAAAAGAAGCTGTTGGAATAGAAATTACGGTGTCATCTTATCTGTTTCACTCTAAAGGGGTGGGACCTAGTTGCTAATCTAGTATCTCGTGCAAATTCATACCTAAAGGACAATAGTGATCCAAGTTCATCGGAGCAGAAGCAGCGAAAATATTTATAATAGAGACACAGGGAAGCTACGTCACGCCGGTGAGAAAGTGACTGTAGACTTCATTGTGAAGTTCTTTCCGCATCTTTCAAAACAACTTGCTGCTATTCTATCTTCATCTGGCAATTCTCCGTTTTTATATTTTCGTCTGTTAATACCTTCTGCTTATCTTCTTAATCTGCAGTAGGGATTGTTGGTTTTATTTTAAAAATTTCTTCATTTGATATGAAGATAAAATAATGGTAATCGACTCGAAAACGGAAATCGACAACTTGATCTCGTATAACGGCCGAGTTTATTAGATAATAATTAAGCACAAAAATGCATCGGAATATTAAGAATCCTTTTGTGTTTTCCCTTTCAGCTTTGGTTTAAATGACAGTGTTAATTGGGGTTTCTCGTCGTGCAGCAGCAGACAGTGTAAGATAATTAAGAATTTCCTTATTCACTCTTCTGGTCCTGTGTGCCACTGCAAAAATTTAAAGTTTAAGTAACGTTTTAGAGGATCGGATGTAATTAGAGTTTACAAAGTTTGCTGATAGCGTCTCTTTGCGTTTCTATGTTCAGTTTCATTTATCTTTCTTTCTTGAGTTAATTCTACTGTTCAGTTTTGTCTGAATAATATAATCTCTTTCTCTCTATGTCTGAGATGATCTATTGTAAATATTTACACTGCTTTCTTTTTTTTGGCAATAATACAGATTGCTAGAGAAAAACGATGACAACAAATGATATGAGCTACGGTAAAAAAGTGTTGCTTAGATCTACAATTTCGATCAGTGATGTCGCCAAGGACACATGACCCAGTAAATAAAAACTGTGCTTAAAATAATACAGAGGTTTAATTTGTGAGTTTAAAGCAGAGATGAAAAAAAATGAAATTGAAGAGTGTCTGAAATTGCTGAAGAGAAATATGTGAAGATATATATCAAGAAAAGACATGGCAGTGGAAACGAAAAACGGTTTCGGTTTGAAATTCAAACTTATATCACCCAAAGAAAGCCAGAGCGTACAACGGCCAAAACGTCACGGGAATATGGTAATAAAGATGAGAAAAAAGTAAATAAGATTACCTTTCTTTTCATGTTCAGGTTTATTACAGTTTATTTACCCAGCTATTTTTTAGCATCACTTTCCTTGTCATTTGCCGCCTTGTCTTAGAAGAAAAAATGGAATCTGTTCTTGACTTCTGCTTTATATACGGTGAATTTATTTTCGATCGCATTGTTCTTTGATAAAATCTTTTTGCTTTAATTCATCATAAAGTTAAATTTGCGTTGCAAATTACACACTGTCATCGCATATTTGGAATCGATTCTTCTTTTTCTATGTGCAGTGTCCCTTCAGGATGTAGGTGATCATGGCTTTCCACGTCTCCCTATCCCTGGTGGCTTCGCCTTCTCCTGTTACACCATGCAACCCTCGTTCCGTCATCCAATTGATTAGGTCCTTCAAATATGTTATCTGCTGCTTTCCCCTGTCCCGTTTTCCTTCTATCTGGCCTGTTAGTATCAGATTATCCAAGCCCCACTTCTTCATTGCATGTCTCAGGAGCTTCAGCTGTCTCTTCCTGATGCTCAGTATTAATTTCCTTTTTGCTTCCATCATTTCCAAACCTCGTCATTACTCACATGCTCGATTCATGATATCCGCAGTATCCTTCTGTAGAACCACATTTCAGTTGCTTCAGGTTTTTCCTTCATCTTTGATGATATTGTCCAGCATTCACTGCTATATTGAAGATCTGACATCACATAGCAATCTAGTAATCTCCTTTTTGTTTCTAGTGAATTTTTCTGTTTCTTAATACTTTACTCAACCTCTGGAATACTTCCTTCGCCATGCCAATTCGCCTTCAGATCTCTGTGTTGCACTTTCCGTCATTTTTTATAACACTTCCCAGGTATTTCAATTTTGTTACCGGCTTCATTTTAGTACCCACGACTTGCATTTGGCATATTGGGCTGACCTTTTTACTGATGACCATGCATTCGGTTTTCGTGCAGTTCTTTTTAATCCCTTCTTGTCAGTCTCTTCAGGTACCTTCTGTAGGAGGTCTTATCAGATTGGTGAGGAAATTCTAACTAATGGTGTTGTTGTAATGTACCTGAAAAGCATATATTTGGTTGATCCGAAACTTGGGAGTGAAAATCTTTGGTAGACAGAATTAACCAAAAGCTGTCTGATTACGGCCACATCACAAAGAAACACCAGTTCTCATATGATCACCGAAGTTAATTAAAGTCGACCCTGGTCAGTATCTAGACGGATGACCTCTTGGAAATGTCAGAGACTGTAAGTTGTGATATGAAGGGTGTATAAAGGACTTACCGGCCACGTCACGTTGAAACATCGGTTCCCGTACGAATAACCCTGACCAGAATCGCTACTTAGAAAGTATTGAAAATTTAGGAAAAACAAGAGAGAATTTGAGATAAATTTTGGAGTGATTATAAATTTTGAGGAGTTGAGATTTTTTAAAAGACTAAGAGGGACAAAAAGATTTAGTAGGGGTTTAAAATTTTAGAAGAGATTGAAAAAATAAATGGACGAGGATAAATTGAAAATAATTAAAAAAAAGCAAATGGTATTGAAAAGTTTTAGGAAGGAATGAAAATTTTCAAAATCCAAGAAGCATTGAATATTTCAGGATATAGTGAAATTTTTTGAGGGAATGAAAATTTTGTAAAGGCAAGAAAGATTGAACATTTTAAGAGGGATTGAATGTTTTGAAAATACGAGGAGGAATGGAAAATTTTATGTGGGACGGAAGATTTTAGGATATATTTAATATTTACAAATATACACTTGGAATTTAATATTTAAAGAGCTATTAAAAATTTACAAAATTCAAGGACGGATTGAACATTTTCAAAGTGTTTGATATATAGAAATGACGAGTAATGTTTAAAAATCTTAGGTGAGATTAGAAATTTTGAAAAGTCAAGTGATTGAAGATGTTTAGGAGGGATAGAAAATTTTGAAAAAAGAACAAGGAGAGATTGAATATTTTAGGAAGTATTAAATATATAGAAAATACTAGAAGGGATTGAAAACTTTACGAATAACTGAATATTTTAGGAGAGATTGAATTTTTAGGGATGATTGAAAATTCTGAAAAGACAAAATGTATAAACATTAACAAACAACAAATCGTATAGAGCGATGATCGCCAACGTACAATACATATTAAAGGAAAGCTTCATGTCTATCACTGATATGATGGTGTATGCTTCGTCTTGTTCCCTATAACTATAACCGGACCAAGATAGTTTAACCATTCCTTATGCAAAGTAAATAAAATCAGATGATTGAAGTGCTTCTCAATAATCTATAATAGGCGTTTACACTCTTTTTTATGCGCCGTGTTCTTTCAGGACGTTGCTGATCCTGACCCTCATTTTCCTGCCACTTGGAGCTCTTAATAAGTTTTGTCTTTTTGTTATGTTTTCACTAACCTTGTTCTATCATCCATTTACTCAAGTTCATCAAGTATGTTATCCTCTACATTCCTCCCAGTTTCCCTCATTCTGTCCCGTGAGTATCACGTTTTCCAAGCCCTCTTTCCTCATTAAATGCTCGAAAAATTTTAATTGACTTTTCCTGATGCTAAATATCAGTCAGTTAAGTGCCATGCGCGATACACGCTTGGGCGATCATGTCTCGAAAGAGACATGACTGACTGGGCAGAAGATTATCCCGCAGTAGGTTGCCATTGCTTTCTGCGGTAGACTGGTTGCCGACCAAGGCTATAGAACCCAATCTGTCCTATTATTTAACCCATAACTGGAGGGAATAGACGGATTAATACCTTTCCCAAGGGTATTTGCGCATAAGTGAATGCAAGGAATTCAACTGGAATTCGAACTCGGTTCCCCGATTTCTCGTTCCGAGCCGATATCCACTGCACCACAACGCACATCCGATGCTAAATATAAGTTTCTTTTTTGCTTCCGTTTTCTTCAAATCCTCGTTCTTACTCACATGTTCGGTTGATAGTATCCTCGGCCTACTTCAGTTGAGTCACATTTCTGTTGCTTCATATATATTCTTCATCTTTAAGGAAATTTTAAGCATTCGCTCCAACACAAGAGGACAAATATTACGTTCAGTGTTCCTTTCTTTCTTTCTCACGAAATATCTCTCTTTTAAACTCTAATTAGCTTCTGAAGTGTCAAATTAGTTATAAATATTAACCAACGGCAAATAAAATGAAAGATATTGTAAAATATTAATAAGAGATTGCAATAATATTTTTTATGAATGTAGTAGAACATAAATCTTAGAAGCTACGTCGAGAAACTGTTAGAATTAAGATAAAAGAATTACAAACCCAAAAGTACTACGTGATAAAAATACTACCTATTCATTAATGAAGTAGAATAAGATTTTGTTAACTTCAATAAGAAACAAGCGACATTAAGAAGAAATAAATCAGTCGCACTATTAACGAAAATTATCATTCGATTAATTTCTGGAGAGAGTGTAAAAATATCTTTTTCACAATTATCATTTCATATGCCCTGTAGACGTATTGAAAATGGCCGACTTCTCAACTCTAATGATATCCGAGATCATGGGACCAAGCAGTTTAAAATAGTGTCTAATAATGATTGATTATTCCTTACAAGTACTTGGTATTATATTAGTAAAACATTTTTCACCTGACGAAAGGTTATCATTCAAAAACAAAAAAAATAAAGAAAATATATTACGATATAATTAATTTTCATATGACAAGTATCTCTTAGACATTGAGAACGTACAAATATATTTTATATGATTGTTACTGACAGAATAATTTAAAACAAGTATGACTATAATGAACTCAAAATCAAAGTATAGAATAATTAAATAAGCAGACAAAATTATATTGATTCAAGCTGACGACAACCTCTGTTCGGAATGTATCCAGCCATTTGTAATATTTCGTGAACCGGTTGTACGGCTTTTACTAATATAGAAACCGCACAACCTTTACCTAAGATTATATGAAGGAACAAATACTTCTCAGAAGATCTATTCACCCGCTGTGTGTATCATCTTTTACTTCAGTTCTTCAGAACCCCTTGATGAATCAATCTTAACCTATTTAACTCTAGAGGCAACCATCATCTATCCCACATAACTTCATAAACTGTACTTCTTACATCCTACACTGGCCGTCCACACAACAACCTCGTTCAGCAATCGGCTACTTAGGACCGATATTGTTGAAGATAGTTAAAAGCATCGTTTATTATAAGATGGCAAACACTCTTAAGATCGTTTGTAGGCGGACGCGGATCCGTTAAAATCTGGGGAACGTATACTTAATTCTTGGTTTAGTATTTTGCCATGTAGTGGCTAGCCTCACCAAGGAATCTGGGTGCACAAGGTTAATTTAATCTTCAAAATTATTGCAGCCATTTTTATGTCTTCGTGCAGTTTTAGTCATACATTCAAAACTTACACAAAGTTAATCAATCATTAGCAATCTTGCACCCCTGCCGGGTCTTCTGACTAGTAGTTTGTAATTCTGGGCCAAACTCCGCATTCAGTAAGACGTGTGATTGCCGTTTACGTCAGGATAACGCAAAATGTCTATTCGTCACATAACTTGTATGCTTTTGTCATATTTTGGCCAAAAAATCACATTATCCAGAAATTATGGTCACTCAGGTTATTAGCCTCCGTTTGCGTTTTGCAAAGTTAATATGGAGATTTCCTGTCATGATTCTGACAAAAAGAAACAGATAAAAGAGAGAAAGAAATAAACAGGTAAATATTTTTGATTTATAATAAAATTTAAATGTGGATGTAGCGACATAAAAACAAAAAAAATGGGTAGTGTGAAGTAATTGATATGTTTTGTCAATGATTGTGAGATAATTTCCTTATATTTTCAGGAATATTTGATTTTAAGCTTTTAAAATAATACAAAATTTGAAAATACATATTTTTTATTTCTTCTGGTCTGAATATTACATAGGCACTTTCATGCTTATCTTCCATCTCATATGCTCTTTCTTTCTATTTCCTTATATATATATATATATATATATATATATATATATATATATATATATATATATATATATATATATATATATATATAAGGCAGTCTGCCTTCTTCTACCGAGCGCCCATAGCTTAGAGGTAGAATCGCCGACTGACGCCAATTCGGTCGGGTTTCAATCCTGAGTTAAAAGCAATCGGAGTCTAAACGTACTGAAGAGCTGTGATACAGCGAAACAGATCTGTCTGCGGATGACTATATATATATATATATATATATAATTTCAAATTTCAGTATATCTTTCAAACCATATATATCTCGAGATATGTATATTTAATTCATTTCTCTTTCATGCTTTGATCTCGCACTCTCTCTCTTTCGATCTCATTATATATATTTCTCTCTCCCTCTACAAACACACATGAATATATATATATATATATATATATATATATATATATACACAGTTCCTGACATAATTATTAGACTACCCCGGTTTTTTAAAATAAATGATATATTTCATACTATTTTTAGTATTTATTGCCAAGTGGATAATTCCAAATGAAAATAGACGGGTTTTTCTTTAATACTGCACAATAATATGTGCAACAAATGAACTGTTCTGGTGTCCAGTTTTGGTGCTCTCTTTCCCATGCTAGTCTCTCCCTATTGGCTGAACGAAGCAAAGGCTTCCTGGCTTCCTTGTAAAATTTTGCAAAGTAATAATAACGAAGAACCATTCTATTTTCATTTAGAATTATCTACTTGGCAATAAATACTAAAATAGTATGAAATACATCATTTGTTTTTAAAAACTGTGGTGGCCTAATAATTATGACCGGCAATGTATGTGTGTATATATATATATATGTATGTGTGTGTGTGTGTGTGTGTGTGTGTGTGTGTACATATCATTAGTACTAATATATTTCTCACTGATCTCATTAAAAAATCTATATATTATAATAAATTTGACTCAACCAGCTTAATCATAGAAAATAACTCTTCTACGTCAAGAAGTGTTTTGGGAAAATCGACATTGTATATCAGTTTAAATTTATTTTGGAAAATGGTATGTCTGACAAAAACAGTAATTACGTATTAACATTATCAAGAGAACTTATACTTCATTTGTCTCATACAATTTCTATTGAACAATATCTAAAGCATATTCATGTCCACCTTCAGGATACAAAACAAATGCTTGTTGACAACATCAATAAAATACGCAACAAAAATATTAACAAAAATGTAAAACTTCAAAGCCCTCTATATCAAAAGCAACAAACACTCAACAAAGTATTTTAATAATATAGCAACAAAATATTAAATAGCGTATAACATAAAATTCCATCTTACATTTCTACCATTTTCCGGCTTGATCCCTTATCTTGAAACGCTTTTTCTGTAAAAGATTCCATAACTGCAATAGATAAATAAAATTCTAAAATAGCTTTAACAAAGTGCGATTACACATGTTCTTAAAAAGCTCCAACAAAACGAACTACAAATTTTATCGCAGTTACAATAAGTTTATTCTGTAATTTTCCCTTGAAGATGATCTCAGAAAATATCGAAAGTACATGGGTTAAAAAAAAACTATGGCGCCTTCTTTGAAGAATTCTATCATAACATAAAAATTAACACTGCTTAGACAACTAGAAAGGATCAGTATGAAAACAAGTACACACTATATATCGATAATATGCAATGAAATTTGTTTGAATATATATATATATATATATATATATATATATATATATATGTGTGTGTGTGTGTGTGTGTGTGTGTGTGTGCGTGTGTGTGTGTGTGTGTAATCTAGTAATGGGTTGTGTTTTACGTTTTGTGATATGTATTTTATGTTTTGATGATATCTTATCCAATATATTTGTGTATGTGAATGTGCGAGGAACTATCCTAATTTTTATTACATACGTGCAGCAAAAGTTGCACAGTATTTTACCGCTGCCTTTTGAGAACAGTATTATGCTAAGAGACATCACTTTCGGACAAAGAGTACAAATTGGTTGTTAGTTTCAATAATAACTCACATCCTGCCCTTCTAATTCTATCTGTGCTGTCCTCCTCGTCACCGCTGTCGTTATTTGTTGCTTAATCTTGATGTAAGTGAAACATACTGGACAACGCATTGGTGAAACTGTGTCATTTCCTCTTTGTCTTGTTTTCAATCTCTGGATCTAATAATGTGGAAAAGTCGTCTATTCTGATACAACGAAAAAAATGGTCAAGCAGCAAAAAAGCTAACCAACGCTGGTAAAAATGTTAGAAATATTTATTAATCATGGGGAATAAAATGAGAACAAACAATAACCGAGTATGGAAGAAAGATATCGGGTCAAAATTCCGAGAAAGATATCAATTTAGAAGACAGATTACTTAAGAGTGCTAGAAAATGCAATGGTCGAAACTGTGTCAACGGAACAAACAACATGTTTTTTATTGATTGGAATAATACAGGAAGCATTGGTAGTAATTACACATCTAATATATGTCACATCTTTATTGTGTGTAACTCTTCACTTACAATATTTTATCAGTTTTTCGCTGGTTTTTCTGCATCATACGCTTTTTGACATTTATTTTCATGCATTCGACAAAAACAATTATTGTTTCTCTCATAAAAAATCTTTTTCTTATAGTACATATAATTATGATACCTATCTTTGAAGGGGAAAAGCGAATATTCACTATTTGTTTTTGCATCAATCATCGGTTTTGCTGACTTGAAAAAACATATATGGCTTGGTCCTAGGTCGTATTTTTTTAAAAAGGCATTGGAAATTAACAGTAACAACAACAATAATAATAATAATATTAATAATAATAATAATAAGAAGAAGAAGAATGGCATAAAAACAAGATGAAAACAGAAAAAAGAACAATTCTACCAAACTCAAACTAAAAACAAAAACACAAGTGGACCACACGTATATCGTCTCCTACACCAACGTGAGAGGTTTAGTTGCAACTTTTCACCATCTTCTTCACTCCGAACCCGACCTCCTGTTTATTAAACTATAAAACACCTCAAGCACATTAGAGGAGCTCACTATTCCGGGCTATTCACATCTTAAAGCAAAACACGACCACGGCTTCGGAGCCTACATTAAAGTCTCCCTATGACAAAGATGCAAAGAACTATGATGCTTATCTCTGGTCTATTTGCATTTGCATGGAACTTATTCATATTACCACTTTTGCCCTTGCTTTCTATCGCCTTCAGAACAAAGAGACGGTCATCTTCAATCGATTATATGAGAAAATTGATAAGATTCTCACATTCCCATGGATAGCTTTTAAACATGCGATGACTTCAATATCCAAAATAAAGAATAGTCTCCTCCCCCACCCCAATAAATGACCATTGCAGACACTGCAGAGATTTCGTATCTTCCTTTGATTTAATTCAGGTAATCGAAGAACCTATTCGTATCACGAGTAACCTACTCGTGAGGCTCTTGAGGACAAACACACCTTTAGAACTATATAATTAGACATTGCAAAGACTTTCTACAAGATTTTGTACAACAGTATGCTACACCAGCTCTCCAATTATGGAACTACTATAAGGGTTCTCCTGACTATAAAATCCTCCTTTACAGTTAGGTTTCTGTGAGGTAGTCATTAATGGCCAGTCTTCCGGAACCCTGGCGGTCAGCGAATGCGTCTCCAGGCGTGGTGGGCGCAGTCTTTGGACCAACACCCTTTTTGATTTACATTAATGATCTGATAAGTATATGCTCGGATTATTTATAAATATCTATACATATGATAAGGTTCGTTAATGGTGTACCTTTAAATTACTTGATAATGATTAGCGACTGATCTCTCGTCCGATGTTGCACAAAATACATAATGTGGTAAAAAAACGGCTGGTTACGTCCCATGTCTAGAAAACCAAGCTAGCTACATAACCGCCAACCTGAGCTCAAAATAACATCAATCAAGAAAACGATGTTTTCTTGTGGAGCACCGTTCCTGGAAATACTATTGTGCCTCAGACTCTCACCCAATTCAGAGTTGAACTCGTAGATACGATTTATTGCTGAGGATTCAGGTAAAATTTTCGGCTCCATATCAGTCAGTCTGTTAAGTGCCATACTTGATACACGCTTGGGCGATCATGTCTCGAAAGAGACATGACTGACTGGGCAGAATATTATCCAGCAGTAAGTTGCCATTGCATTCTGCGGTAGACTGGTTGCTGACCAAGGCTATAGAACCCAATCTGTCCTGCTATTTAACCCATAACTGTAAGGAATAGATGGATTAATACTTTTCCCAAGGGTATTTGCGTGTGAGTGAATATAATGGATTCAGCTGGAATTCGAACTCGGCTCCCCGGCTTCTCGTTCCGAGGCGATATCCACTGTACCACAAAGCGCTCCAATAACTAACGTCCTCCTCTTGATATCCTCTATATTTATAAGAGCCTGATCAGGCCAAGAATTGAATATTTCTGACACATTTATGCGGGAGCTGCCCAGACCACACTCATCAGCCTTTATATAGTCATAATGCGTTGCCGTTGCATCACTTGTGGGGAATTAAATATTTTCCAACCTCTAACCTTTCTCTTAAAGGCGGGATATGTTCAGCCTCTCGCTGCTCTACCGCTAATTCCACAGAAAGTGATCTGATGAACTGCACCCTTTTGGACAGTGACCATAGTCATTACACGCCCACTCACAAACTCATGGATACGTATATACGTGTAACCCTACATATTAACACATTCACGTGTGCTTATTTATATCCACATCCACACATGTCCATACATCTACATATGTACATACAAATGCGCCTGTGTTTATATTACATATACCCACAAACACACATCAATCCGTGCTCACATATAAATTCTTCGTTCGCATACAATATATAATGATAGATATAATCTTCAAAAGTTTAAATGCAATGCCATTTTCTATTTTCCTGAATCCCATCTTTCTCTTATCCTTTTCTCGACATCTTCCTGTACATAATTTTTCTTTCACGGTAACCCTTGCGCGCCAGTGGCAGTCCTGCCTTGCTTGGGATAAAATAGTTATTAAATATTATTTGACGTATTTTAGTAAATTTTACTCGATTTTACTTCAAATGAGATGCTGAAAAACATTTTATTTACATCCGTCATAGATACACTCTTCAAAAGCGTCGTCAATTGCCATCTTCTATCTACTTCATTATCATCCATCGCTTATCTTTACTTCGACATCCCTTCTACTTCTTTTCTCTCACTGCAACTCCCTGTTCATTAGTGGTATTTTTATATGGATTGTTGTCCTTTTGTTGGTGTAAGCAAAGTCTATAAAAGTATTTTTGATGTACCACTCTCCTTGTATCCCTGTCTCTCTTTCTCTCTCTCTCTCTCTATATATATATATATAAAGATTTTTTGTGGCAAAAAAATTGAGTATTGCTTTAAAAGTAATAATTTTCATATTACAAGGTAATTTTTTAAAAAATCGTGTCGCCCCAAGCAAGGCATTTTACTGCCACTGTTGTGCAGGGGTTATATAGGAGGAATGTTATGAGAAGGAATGAGAGGCTGCAGGGGTTGTAAGGAAGAGAGTAGGAGAAAGAAGAGAATACTGATGAGATTGGATGGACAAAGAGAAAGCATGGAAAACTTCCTGGACCTACACAGAGAACCGACTTTCTGAGCACCGGATTTAGCTATGGATTCTATGTAGTTATTTCACATGAGGTCTGACGTGAGAGTTAATCCGAGGAGACTCAGCGTTTTACTTTTAGGGGGAGAAGCCTGACCCATGTTAATGGGCGGGAGGAACGATTGTCTGTGGTGGTTATAAGATAGCAGCTTCGTTTTGGATGCATTAAATTTAACGAGTCGTTTCTTACCCCATCCACCACGATATTGGAGGTCCTTTTTATGCTCGGCAGCGAGATTTGCTTTGTCAGCCTCAGTAGATTTTTGATCGAGACGAGAGTAAACCGTCTTGTCGTCAGCATATATCCACTTGGGATCTTATTACATCAGGGAGATCGTTAATATAGATAAGGAAAAGCGCGGGACCTAGAATAGAGCCTTGAGGGACACCTCATTCATGTGATAGTATTGGGAGGCTTGTCCGTTCAATTGTACGGTTTGAAAGGAAGGACTGGATTAGGTCAAACAATTGTCCAGTTATACCATAACCCTGCTGCCTGCATAGAAGTCCAGCATGCCGGACTCTGTCAAACGATTTGGAAATGTCAAGGGCAATAGTTCAGGCTTCGCCGTTTTTGTCGGGGGCCTGCTGTACATACTCAGTGATGGTCGTGATCATCTCAGCAGTAGACCTGGTGAAACGGAAGCCATACTGTTCGTCCGAGAAGAGTCTGTGGGCTGTGAGGTGTTGTACCACCTCGGCGTTGATTATGGGTTCTAACACTTTGCCGAAGATCGGTAGGAAGCGATAATTAGCGGAGTCAGAGGGTTCTCCAATAAGAATCACAGAGGAGGATTTCCAGCAGGCAGGAAAACAAGAAGCAGAAAGGCAGTAGCTATAGAGTTTAGAGAGAACAGAGGAGAGTTCAGGAGCACATGAAGATAAAATTCAAAACAGAAAACACCGGTTTCGTGTTGTTCGTGCTCCTCAAAAATTTAATTAGAAAAACTAACTGTAAAATACAATAGACCTGAGAAATGAATTTGTCAATGATGGGAAACGGATATAAACTACTAGAGACTGATCACAGCAAGACCGAGCAAACACTCTCTTTCTTACAAAGCGAGGGTCTGCAAGACCTGATGTAAACGGACTACAGCATTTTCAAATGAAAAATGAACGTGAATTGGCTAATACCAGAAACTAATCCATATTAAAATCGATGACACACTTTCTATTTTTTACAAGATGTTCACAAATTGAGGAAAATAAATGTTAGGGGTAAGTTCATTTCCTTGCCAGATACGGTTCCTGATTTTCTATGGAACATGCTGTTTGATTTTAGTATCAAACCGCTGACTGGTTCTCCTTTGTAACTGACACCACAGCCACAATCATATTTATAAACTACAAAATTTGTTTGATGAGTGGGGAGAATGTCCTTACGAATTGAAGCTAAAACAGATTTAGCATCAAACGCAATACGCATCTCGGTAGAAAAATAAAACTTCTGCTCATCAAATATGATCCTGGCCGTTGTATCAGTTACAAAGGGAGAACGACTCAGCGGCTTGATACTAAAATCAAACAACATTTTCCACTGAAAATCAGGAATAATCTTCTTTTTCATGAACCGTGTCCATTCAGGAGGTATTCGATCATAGACTTCTACTTAGCTGTCAATAATTTTTCTCTTGGTATCTCTTCCAAGCCCCGCTCCGTCAACCATTTGCTCATACCTAACAAGTATGTCTCGCGCTGCTTTTCCCTGTCTCTTCTTCCATTTGTCCACCATGTGAATACCAAATTCTCTAGGCCCTTCTTCCTCATTACGTGCCGCAGGAACCTCATTTGTCTCTTCCTGATATTTTGTATCAGTTTACTTCTCGTTTGCATACTTTTCATCATCTCATCGTTGAACACGTGCTCCGTCCATGATATCCTCAGCATCCTTCTGTAACACCACATTTCTGATGCGTCAAGCCTCTGCTTCATCTTTTATGAGACCGTCCAGTATTCACTTCCATAAAGAATGACAGATAACGCATAGCAATCCAGCACCCCCTTTTTTTGTTTCTAATGAGATTTTCCTGTCTTTCACTCTAGTTAGCTTCTGAAATGCGTCTTTGGCCCTACTAATTCCTCTTTGGATCTCCATGTCGCACTTTCCATACTCTGTCAAAACCTTTCCTTTGTATTTGATATATTTTTTACTTCTTTTATTTCAAATTCTCCGACTAGCAGTTTGCATAACGCTCCCCTCTTTTTGCTAATGACCATAAACTCAGTTTTCTTGAGTTTTCTCAGTCGTTTCTTTTCACTTTCTTTTGCTAATTTCTGTAGCAGGTCCTGCATTTTCCTTTCCGTGTTTGCTATCAGCACCGTGTCATCTGCGTATCTGATATTGTTGAGATTGTGGTCGCCAATGTCGAATCTTGGCAAGGCTTTTGTTTCTTTCATAATTGATTCGATGTACAGGTTGAAAAGTTCCGGTGAGAAAACAGATCCTTGTCTTACGCCTTTGCGTAGTCTCTAAAACTCAACTAAATGTCCTTTTGCATTTGTATTGCTCGTTCAGATAGCATTATTACCATGAATATCGCATTTCTCGTTCCGTTATCTTTAAGGAATGAACATTGTTCCTGTCCTATCTTTGGGCCAATCCTGTTCTTTTCATCAGAATCCGGATGATGAATTTTGTTATGCGGCTCATTAACCTGCTTGTTAAATGGAGCTCACATTCCTTTTCATCTGGCTTCTTAGGTAGCGTTATGAAGATTGAGCGACTTAGATCCTCTGGTATGTTGCAGCTGCTGTAGATTTCGTTTATTTCTCTTAGTCTGTCGACGCCAAAGCCTTCTACGGACATCAACATCTCTCTTATTGTCGATTCCAATTTGGTTTTTAATATTTCTGGTCTATCCGTAATTTTGGGCATTGTTGGTTGCTCTCTCTTGTCGTGGAAGAGATCTCCGATATACTCATCCGAACACTTATATATTCTGTTGCTGGGCATGTCTTTAGCTTTGTTAGTTTTTTTTTTTTGTTTTTGTTTTTTATGCATGTCTCTATTGTTTGTTGTGCTCAGTGTCTCTACTTCGGCGCATTTGTCGTTGAGCCATCTTTAGCCTGTCTATTTGCTCCGTATTTCCTTGTGTAGTCTTCTATATTCCGTTCCATATATTGGCATCGTGTCCTGTTACTTTTACATCAGATCAAGAATGTCTTCGGTGATATACTCGTTTTTCTTCTGACGGGATTTTTCCTTTGGAATGATGTCGTTTGCCGATGTCATTAGAGCCGCCCTGAGTGCGTCTCATTTTGAACTTTCATTTCCAGTTTGTCCTTAGTAAATCGTGTTTACGCTTTCCGTATACGTTTCCTGCAGGTTAAGGTTATTCATGAGTTTATGGTACTTCAGTCTTAGGGCTGTGATAGGTGTCTTTAATCTCCTTCGTTTTATCCTTAGTTCACATACTACTTTCAGGTGGTCACATTCGCAGATCGCACTTGGGTAGGCTTTGCAATGAAGGACTGCGTTTCTGAAACTCTTGTTGACAGTAATGTAGTCAATTGGGTTTTTATTTTCTCCTCTTGGACTTCTCTGTGTGCACGGTCTTGGGTGCTCTTGGAACTAGGTGTTGGTTATTATCTGGCCATTCGCTGTGCACCATTGGATCCATTTCTCATCACATCTATTGCGATGTCCTAGTTCTAAGTTGCCGACCGTTTCTTTGACCAACTTTGGCATTCAGATCTCCCTTGATAATTATGATTTCTTGTAATTTGCACTGTGTCTTGGCATAATCTAGCAAGGAGAAGAAGAACTCGATTTCTTCTTCAGTACTTTGTGATGATGATGCGTACACCACTATTACCGATAAATTGAGAGGCTTTCCTTTCATTTTAACTGCTAGATTTCTCTCAGATATCTGGCATTATCCCATGACGCATTTTTCGTGTCTTTATCTCGTATAACGCAGATTCCTTTTTATTTATATTCACCTCATGCGTATAAACGTTTGCGCTCGTCACTGATGAAGACTCCGTTATTTGGCCACCTCGTTTCATATATGCCTAAAATGTTTCTATTCAATCTAGACATCTGCTGCTTCACGTTTAGTAGCTGTCCATAGTTGTTCATGGTTCTAACACTCCAGGTTCCAAGAGTTATTTTCTGTTTTCTGAACAGTCGCAGTACCTGCCAAGCAAATGAACTCATCCGTAATACTTATTACACCTCAATTCGTGAATTTATTGTAAAAGATAGAAAATGTGCCATGGAGTTTAATGTGGATCGGTTATTTGTATTGGCCAATTCAAATTCAATTTTTCATTTGAAAGTGCTGGAGTCTGTTTACATCAGCGTTTGCATATCCTCGCTGTGTAAGCAACGGAAGTGTTTACTGGGTCTTGCTGTGATCAATTTCTCGTAGTCCATTGCTCTTTCCTATCATTGACAAATTCGTTTGTTACACCTATTGTATTTTACATTAAGTTCTCGTAATTCAAACTTTGATAGGTTGAAGCAGAACCGGCTGTTTTTTGTTTTAAATTTCATCCTCATTTTGCCATGTCCTATATATATATATATATATATATATATATATATATATATGGGAGGGTGCTTTGTTTTCTGCGATGTCAGACAATAGTGGGAAGTGTCGTTGTATATCCATGACGTGTGAGTGCTAGTATTCGATTCGCACTTAATAAAAGGTTTTCTCTACATTTTACCACCCCTAATAGATATTAGTAATCACATTCTTTGCTGATAAGTTTACATCTCATAAAAGTCAACCGCGTCTGATCTATCTGGTCTTGATGTCAAACGTCAATACTCACTGCGCAAATTAGATATTAAGTCGAACCGAAGATACTTTCTCATTTCCTGGTGAAATAGATATATATTCTTTGATCTTAATTAATATATAAGTGATGTAAATATTAATTTTCTTTGTTGATAACATAAATTTGGTTGTTTGAAAATATCTTACCCCTTGTGTCTAGTATGCGAAGAAACATTGAATATGAACTTCACGCTTTTCACAATTAATAATTTGTTGTTTTTTCGCTAAAAATGTCAGCTATTTAAAATGAATATTTTTCTCCCTTTAAATGTTGGAACGATATGAAAAGATGATAGGGGGCCACCTCAGGAGATTTGGGGCTATTAGGTAAAAAATTCCCAATTTATGTCGTAATTTTTTTCTGAGCGACAATGAAGAGTTAATTAACAATATTTCATTCGTGTAGATTTCTGGCAAGCCTGTCTTCAACGTGGATAGAAGAGAGATAAGTGAGAAGTGTTCTGTTGAGTCGTAAGCAGGCAGATATTAATTTTGCATACATTCTCCCGAATGTTAAAGGACGCGAGTCTACACGACTGTATCAGGTTGTGTTTCAAGATCAACAGAAGTCGAGTCATCGAACATCTGATCCCGGTTATCTTCGCTTTGCCAAGACAGGATCGGTATCGCCACATACAATGGATCAAGGAAGCCAGAAATTTGCTCGTACGCCTCATCACAAAGGACACATTCTACAGGATGTCGGTGACTACCCAGGTATAAGCTCACCTCAAGTGGCCCTAGTATGTCGTACATCTCATAGTTCTACATGGAAGGTATTTCAAAAGCCCCTCCTCTATTCGTATCTTTAGCAATATATTCGCGGTCATTCGTCCTCTGATGACTCACAATGGGAGTATATATGTGTTAGTTTGTTGCTCGTATCATGTGACATCTGGATGTATGAAAGACAATGTGCGTTTAGCAATGGAAGTTGTCACTATCACGAACTTCGTGAAGACACTCTATTGGATATATCTCTTGGTTGTATCATCTGATAATAAAGTAGTTTATATATATATATATTTACTGTTTATCTCCTCATTCCACAATACAACAATATGCCGATGATCAACTGCACAAAATGACGATCCATTGTTTATCTCTTCCTATTTGTTTACAGATGATGCATAAATTGGAAAAAATTGAATAAATTGAATAATAGAATTACACAACCAACTTTTGTGGGCGATTCTTAATCCTTATGGTCCAATACAGACTAGACACCAGCAACAGTTTACATTTAATATATGGGATGGAACTGTAGGTGGCAGTCTGGTAGGTCTGTATGTTCTCCCAGCACGTCCTAGATGTTCTTTACTTCGAACACACTTCCAGACTTGCTAGAGGATGTACCATTGCTAATACGAAGATGGATGATGGGTATCTGGCAAATTTTATTCATATTTTTCGCAATGCACTGGATGATATATGTCATACAAATGAAAAGATAAGAGACAAGTATTCCTTGGTCTGCACGTTCCACCAAGCTCAATCCTTTGAGTTTTATCTAAGGGACTACCTAAAACAATTGGTTTATGAATCAGATATTAATCATGCAAAGATGTATCTTAAGGGCCTGCGAAACTGAGTGTGTGAATATTTGAATGCGTTTGCCAGTCATGCGTGCGTAGAAGCAAGCGAGGAAAATTTTCGAAATTTGTTGTGAATTGTTGTGTTGCGGTACAACGAAGGTTTTTTTGTAGATATTTTACCTTGATTTTGTGTTAATAAAAGGCCAAACATTTTTTAAAGTATTTACCATATATATATATATATATATATATATCATTGATTCAGTAATAAATTTGAACACTCTCAGTACTGGCGTATATTTACATTGTATATAACACGCTAAATTCCGCCTATCGACCGCCCATAATCCAGTGTGATATCCATTCGGTCGGGTTTCAATCCTGGCTATAAGCAATCGGATGTCTAACCGTACCGATCAGCTGTAATACAGCGAAACAGATCTGTCTGTGGATGAATATTTACGCTGATCGAACACTCTGGAAGAATGGTAGACTTTGAAAAAACAGTAGCGACTCAAGCATCTACGAATCGTTGATTTAGTAATGAATTTGAACACTCTCAGCAACTTCCCTAATTTTACATTGTATATAACACGCTAAAGTCCGCCTTCCGTTACCGAGCGCCCATAGCTGAAAGGTAGAATTGCCGACTGATGACAATTCGCTCGGGTTTCAATCCTGGTTAGAAGCAATCGGATGTCTAACCGTACTGATGAGCTGTGATACATCGAAGAAGATATGACTGATTACTATATATATGTATATCTTTTTATGCCTTATTTTTAATGGCTTTTTATATTTAACTTTATTCCTGTTGTTTTTTGTTCCCTTTTGTTTATTTTATTTTAATTTTGTTACTAAGCTAAGTAGTTTGTGTAAATTATTTTGCCATTCAAGGTTTATTTCGGTATAAATTAATTGTAGTATTATTTATCTTATTTTTGTTAGCGATTTGTCTTGTAAAAGAATTAAGGTTAGGTCTCTAGCTATGGGTCATTCGCCCTCCTCCACTTAGCTATTGGACACATGCTTCGTGGTCTCTCTCTCTCTCTCTCTCTCTCTCTCTCTCTCTCTGCAGATAGGCAGAAGTTGTAGAGCTTAGAAAGGACAGAGGAAAGTTCAGGGGCACATTTCTTTAAGACTATGATTGGGATTCCCTCCCCTCCGCTCGCTTTGGGAGGGTCAAGGTTTGAGATTATGTTAGAGACCAGCGGGTGTGTAATATAGACGTCATTCAGTTGAGCTTCAGTTCTAGGTAGGAAGTCGGGTGTAGAAACTGCAGACGAGTCCAGTCTCGAATTGTTCGAGAATTTGCGGGCAAAGCATTCAGCCTTGTCCGCTGAGGAGATGAGGACCTCAAATTTATTGATTAGTGGGGTATTGAGGACTTGCTCTTATTAAGCACTCTTTTACAGAGTCGTCAGTAGTCTTTAGTGCCGAACTTAGAGGATGCTATGCGTTGCTTCATTCTGGCAGCAAACAACATCTTAGCATCGTTAAGTATCTTTTTACTCTTATTAGGATCTGAAGCGAAAAGGCGCCTGTTTTGGTCCGACGCGTAGCTACGATGGAGTCGGAAGAAATGATGGGCAATGGCGGCCGAGCAAGCAGGCGAGAACCAGGGAGATGAATGAGACTTAAGCTGAAATTTCCTGGCAGGGATGAAAGCATCGATGCCAGCCTTGACCCAGGAGGAGACCTCGGATGTACATTCTTCGACGGTAAGACTGAAAACGTTGTTCCATGGGACGTCACAGAGGAAGTCTCGGAACGAATCCCAGTCTGCCCTTTTGTAGCAGTAAGATATTCTACAGGTCTAGGTTTCTTGGGTCGGGTAGGAGTGGAATGTAATGTTGACGGAAACTACGGTGTGGTCAGAGTTTCCGAGAGGGCAGAGCAGTCTGGTAGTGCAAGAGTCTGGGATGGAATTGAAGCAGAGATCTAGTAATGAGTCCCTTCCGTTAGGGTTGTAGGAGAAACGCGTGGGGAAGTCCACCATTTGCGTAAGGGATTGGGCGATTGGAAAATTCATGGTGTGGACACCAGCAAGGTCGGTGACAGAGTTCTCCAGTCACTTCGTTTGGTGGGCATTAAAGTCACCAAAACACATATATATAGGCAGAGGGATCGGAAGAAATGGCTTTGTCGATATTGTCAGTGATTCTGTCAAGTAACGAACAGTCAGAGGAGGAAAGGGAGCGGTAAAGAAAGAAGTGATAGCTAATCGAGAAGTGAGAGACTGGATCACATGAAAGAATGATCCAGGGATTCAAGAGATGACACCCTAGCTAGGGGAAGGTGTTCACTGACATACACACCAAGCCCATGCATATGAACATTGGAGTCCTTCCTGAAGAAGGGAAGATAGCCAGGAACGTAAAACCCAAAAGAGCGGATAGAAGAGTTAAGGTTAGTTTCACATAGAGCTAAGGTATCAGGTGAGCTAGTGTGAAGGAATGATTCTATGCTGGGAAAGTTAGTGCGGATACCACGTATGTTAGTGAAAGAGACGCAGACGGGTTTGGGCGTTTTCAGACTAGCTGGTTTAATTTTGCTATTATGTCTGCTTTTTTCCATCGTGATTTATTTAAGGAGAGGTCTAGAATATATTCAGTCAGTCACTTGTTTGCAGCATGTGAAGGATGGAGACTGGCGCGGCCTACAACATAATGTGGCCTCGGGGTTGCCCACCGAACGTTCATGCACGGACGCCCGTCCATGCGCGAAATGGCACTACAAGAACCCCGGTATTATTCAACTGTTCATCAGAGCAGCCTCTCAAGACACTACGCAAGAGTTCGGGCTCCTAACTACCAGTCGGAAGCAGCAACCAGAAAACTGCCAACCCGGTACCCTCAGAATATAAAGACGTTGCCACCATACTCCGTAACTGCAAAGAGCTTTCAGCTGAACTAACACTAAGACCGGAGAAGGGGGATGAACCGGGAACCCCTTCCTAAACAAGAAACAAGGCGATCACCTCTAAACTCATTCAAAAGAAGGGGGTGGAGTGTGAGACCGGGCGATAGTAGGAACTATCTACTCCAATTAAAAAAAAGAAAAAGAAAAGAGTAACTGAAATTTACTAAGTTTTAACTTAGTATAAGTCGAAACAAAACTTGAATGGCAGGAATAAAGTTAAATAAAATAAAGTAGGCGAACTTACCGCGTACAGCTAACACTAAAAAGTTGATTTAAAAAATTTCAGAAAACAGTCATACCGAACTAAATTTTAAAGCATTTTATAATATAATATCGGTGAGTTAACCGCACATTGAAGGTGGTATTAAACAGACATGCCTCCCAGAACTACCATACGAACGCCGGTATCCCTCAAGGCTTTATCCTAGGTCCTACGATCTTCTGATCTACATTAATGATTTCCCTGATACCATAAGATCCCAAGTAGGTATGTACGCAGATGACACCACAGTTTACTCTCGCCTTGATCAAAAATCTGGTGTGGGCAACAAAGCTAACCTTGCAATAGAGGTTGAAATGTCTAATTCGTCTACATTTACAATTCTACAATATCATGTTTTCATATACAATTCAATAATTTTTCTACAATTACAACTTTACAATATCTAGTCTATACTTACAATTCAATAATTCGTCTTAAATTAAGTGGACTTTTTTTACTTTGTTCTGTGTTATTATAAATCAAGGAAATCTATTTAACGCCTATTAAAATAATAAACAACATTAAAATTGTACTTTTCAATGTCTTACTAAGTTCTAAATATATCACCTCTACATTTATAATTCAGTCATTTTTCTACACTTACAATTCTACAATATCCCGTCTACACTTACAATTCCATAATTCGTCTACACGTACAATTCTACAATATCATGTCTACACTTATAATTCAATAATTCGTCTAGACGTATAATTCTATAATATCACTACACTTACAATTCAATAATTCGTCCTTATTTAAGTGGACTTTTTTACATTGATTTGTTTTATTATAAATCATTGAAATCAATTTAACGCTTATTAAAATAAGAAACAACGTTGAAATTGCACACTTCTCAATGACTATTCTAAAATAGAATAAGTGGCTATTAAAACATATGAGAAAGTATCTTCTTTTATCATCACTTTATGATAATTACATCTTTTCCGTTTACTTTAGAAAGAGATGAAAGGATCTGCTGATAATCTATTTAATCAAGATGGTTAAAAAGATGGGTAATTTCCTGAACTGAGTGAAAGTGTTAGACTATATCTTAGGCTAATTTAGTGCGTGTAATCTTTTAATTTTTCATACGCTATTAATAAGCGTTGGCAGTGACGGTAGTGTAGCTAATTTTCTAGTGTAATGTTTGGAGTTGTAGAAACATAAATCAGCATACTGATTTGAAATCCCAAGGACGGTAGGGTAGATTTTAACGGTTCGGACTTGGGGTTTAATGTAATGTTTCTCGTTGCAAAACCATAAATCCACATATTGAATTCAAATCCCAGCCTTGCGTGTAGCTTTCATTTAAGCAAAATATCTGCAACAAGGTATTAATGGGACTTAATAATATCACATCGTGTCGAATACGTCAGCAGATAATGACTGGGTTATGGAAGAAAGGCCTATTCCCAAGCAAGTTGTATTGCCTTCATTATGGGCATTATCATATCCATAATATAATAACAAGTTAATACAAGGACAGAACGGAATAGCTGAAAAAAAAAAAAAGAATGGCAATGATCTGAAATGCCAAACATGCCTTGTTCTCATACAGAATTTTATACCGCTAAGTCATAATCAAAACTATATATGAATAATTACACGTACAATTACACAGAAAAAAATTTTAAAATGTCTACAACAACAATCAGTATGGAAAATAGAATAAAAGATAATGTCCTACTTGTAATATTTCCAGAAGAGATAAATGGGAATAGAGCTGTTTATCTATTATATACTATATTGCACGGGTGTAATGAAAGCTTTAAAACTAATCCATTGTCCTGGAGCTCAAACTCTTTGGACGTTGGCACGAAAGACTAAAAAGCAATAGTTGTTTCCAGTTAAAGCGAAACCGTAGACTGAAAGAAAAATGAATGGATGTCAGTCAAATTTTGATTTCCTTGTATCGATATCAAATAAGTTTTTTTTTTCGTCATAAACTGAATTTTGAAGGCTACATAAGTCCTCTGGGTAAATGGTATCATAGCTGAGTCTAAGAACTACAATTATACCTACTTAGAGCCAAACCCGAAGCAAAAACTAAAATAAAAGGGCTGATAAAATTACAGATATACAGGCAGATAAACAGACACACACACAAACATCTTGCCTTTTATATACATATATTATCGGGTTTCTGCAGAATTGTAAGAACTACAACCTTGACACTTCTGAATATCGTTTCTTATGACTTTGTTTATGAGTGTATGAAATTTGATTAAAATCGGACCACTCCTTCTATAACCCGATTTTTTCGATTATCAATTTTCGATATTTATCGGGAGTACCTCGACACAAAACCTAGCTAAGAACACTCGCAGACGCTTATAGTACAACTGTGTAAATTTTCAAGAAAATCGGTTCAGCCGTTTTGGAGTCTATAAGTAACGGACACACACACATACATACACATACCATTTATAAATACGTTTAGATAGTTTACTTTTCTTATTATCCTTAATATTAACGTGCTACAGTTTCCATCTTATGTAATGAGAAAGATATACATGGAAGAATTCACTATTTTCCCATTTGCATTTCTCTCGTTATGGGAATTACTATATCGCTGATATAATAGCATGGATATATTTCAACAAAAAATGGAATAGCTGAAAGGAAAGGAATGACTGCTTTGTTCATACAGAAAATAAGCAAGTCATTGAGAAATGGGAAAGTATCGTTAGACACCAAGAATAGATATTGGAATTTTTATTTCATTCTTTCTCTACTGTACAGCAGAAAATACAGGAAACTTTCCTCGCGGATTATCACTTTATATAAAGTGACACCGATATGATTCGTTTTATATAGCTTATAAAACATTTGCAGTTTATTTAAAGCTACAAAATATTATTTATTAAAAGAATTCTTTTTAAATAATAATGCTTTCGTGGTAAGTAGTCATACTCATTAACTCATAGCTGGAGAGAGAAGAGGTTGATTTATATGTTTTCCAATCTGCTCGTGAATATAATGAACTAGTCGAGAATTTGAACTTGGCACTCCGATTAATGATCTTACGCAGCCACCACCTCTGGGTTTACAGAAACTCATATTCCCAAGATGTCACTTTTCTAGGTACTGATCGCGCTCGATGTTGTTTCACTTCGGTGATCGTATGGTGTTTCGTGGTTCTACATTTGAATATTGTGAATACTGTGGACAGGACATGTGAGAAACGAGGGGTTCTAAGGAGAACAAGAAGATGCAAATGGTTTATGTTAATGGGAATTCTAAATGGATGAGGCTTTCCGAAAGCTAGATAAAATATCAAAAAAGGGAAATAATTATTTATATTGTTCGGACAGTTTTCCTCATCTTTGTTGTCATATTCACGACTTTTCGGGCGTTGAACTCTGCGACATTCTTTAAATGAAATAAAATGTTCGGTTCAAAATTCCAGTCACATGAAAAAGGTCAAAGCGTAAAAAGACCAAAATGTTTTGCATATGACAATAATGGTACCTTGTATCTATAAATCTGTTTGCATTATTTATATTGTTCGGACTGATGTCCTCATATTTGTTGCCATATTTACAGCGTTTTAGCCGATGTACGCCCCAAATATCTTCCAGTAAATGGAATTTGGAAATTAACTTTTTTTTTATTTTACTGAGGTTAGTTTTTCTCGTATCATGATTCATGTCGTTTCCAAATGTCTCAGTTATCTCCCTTTAACACAAACCTCTGCTGTGGCCAGGTACTGGACCACTTTTATTCATTGGGTCAAAAGACATATGGTCCAGTAGGTAAAAGTGTTGGTGAGATCTAAAGATTTCTGAGCTGAATTTCACAATGTATATAATGTAAATATTTACAATAACTCATCTTAGAAATATAGGAAAATAATATAAATCATTCTAAATGGCAAGAAACGCTGGACATTTTCATCAGCGATAAAGTTTAGATTTGAGTCAATAGAGATGTGGTTCCACAGAAGGATGCTGAGAATACTCTGGAAGGAACAAGAGAGTAACGCATAAGTCTTAAACAAAGAATCTTTGTATTTTGGATAAGCAAAATAAAGCTGAATGTTCTGAGACGCTTAATGAAGAAAGGGAGTTTGGAAAATTTGACACTCAGAGAAAATTTCAAAATCCAGCAGAGAATGTAAATGATCCCGACCTGTTAGCTCGACTCCAGTCATATTCTCACCGACGTAATGTGGCTTCCCCATGTCTCTTCTACAAACCCTCTCACGGCTTCTACTCCGATGAGCTGATCTCCCTGGTTCCCTTTTGCCTGAATTTACTCAAACTACTAGACTAGCAACTAGGTCCCATCTTTTTACAGTGAAACCTATCAATTATGACCGAAACCTCTACTCTACAGTTTCTTTTTTCGCAATTCCCGCCTGTGGCATTCCCTTCCGTATACATGCTTCCCTAACAACTACGATCTCAAAGACTTTAAATGTAATGTCAATTCCCATGTCACTCCAGTCCTTCTCTCGTGCCATCTCTTATCTCTTTGACTTACATCCTTTCCCTGACAACACTTATATCACGCTTTTCCCCCTTTCTACTCTACTCTCATACAGCTCTTGCTACATCAGTGTTATCATCCTTCTCTTATCTATTTTTTGACATACCCTGTAGCTTGTTCCTCTTTCTCACCCCTCATCTCTTACGTAACCCCGTGCGCGCCAGCGGCAGTATTAACTTTCTTAGGGTGAAATGATTATAAAAAACAGCGGGTAGAGAAAAAGAATAACCAAATAACCGGAATTTTGTAAATATATAGCCAGAGAATGAATGTATAATTATGGCGAAAATCTATGAAAGGCAGTATTAATTAGACACATCATTAAGAGACATCGTATAAGAATGTTGTTCTTCATTGTAAAGAAAACTGCAAAGAATATACCAGCAGTTCATAATAAATAACTACTAAAAAACTCTACATTTAATATTAATTTCATCGAATAACACCGACTTTTATGTCAAGAATCTTACATATTTTAAAATCTTTAAAAAATCTTTCAAAGGGAAAATCAATATGCAACATATTTAGTCTTTCTACCTGTAAATCTTGCTTTAGTTACTAATGTAAATACTTTAAGACATATTCTTAGTGGTTGGTTTTTAATCATCTCAGCCTAAACAAGGCGAGACGGCCAGTATTTTGCAGGGGATTACAGTGAAAAAAGAGGTTATTGATAAAAAGTTAAAGCATGAACGGGATTCAAGAATATAGAAGATGGCAACTGAAGCTGTTTTTAAATGTTTCGAGTTTGTAAATATCATAGAAGCAAGTAAACGGGATTTCGACGGGCGGAAAGTGCGAGAAAAGAAACTGTTCGAGAATAGGTTACGTTTACATTTAACTATATCAAGGGTAAAAAAGAGGAACCTAGATACCAATTTAGTAGCACGCTTAAATTCATGTAGTCGGGCACCAGGGAAGAAAGTTTGTCAGAGCTGTTGCCATGAAAATATTCGTCGAAAAGACATGAGAAAGCACGTCCCATCTGTGATAAAGTTACTGATGTTGAGATACCATGTCAGGACCAATTATATTGCAGACTTCTTTTTCATCTTATTAAGGACCTCCAAATAAATAGCAGAAGCAACAGACCAGATATTCAAGTCACAAACAAATGGTAGATTTGTAAGTGGGCAAGACTGATTCTGACTAGGATAATGATTTTGGCACGACACAGTATCCCAAACTAGCAATAGATGCATCAATAGAGTCGATGTAGTCGTTCCACTTCAGAACGGATGAAACTACGAGTCCATGGAGGTGCAATGTGTTACTCACCACGAGACTAGCACCAGCAAAGATTCTCTCTGATATTAAAATGTTTTGTTTTGGAAGTATTAAAATTTACATGAAATTTCCTGCTCCAGTTAACCAGTGATAAGAAGTTCGTTTCAAAAGCCGCAGCTAGGTTTACTTTATCAGACCTGGCAGATTTCCTATTGAGACGGGAGTATATGGTGAGATCTTCTGCATAGATGCCTACTTGGGAACTGATTTCATCACGAAGATCATTGATGAAAATCAGAAACAGCGTAGGACCTAGGATAGAGACTTAATGAACACCCACGTTTGTGTAAAAGAATATTGAAGCTTGATTAAAACGACCTTCATTTCATGATTTGTTAGGAACGATTGCATTAAATCAAAAAGTCGTCAAGTAATACAATATCGCTGGAGCTCGTGTAGAAGCCAGCATGCTAAATACTGCCAAATGCTTTCGGTGGCTGGCAGAAAAGTTTCACTATGGCAGTTAAAGGAGAGCAGTTTTGTTTTGGTAGTCTTAAAATTTACAAGCCATTTCCTGCCCCAGTTAACCACTGATTGGAACAGTAGTCTTTGCAGATTTTCTATTGAGATGGGAGTAAATGATGGAGTCTTGTGCATAGATGCCTACATGGGAACTTATGGCACTAGAAAGATGAAGATCATTGATGAAGATCAGAAACAGTGTAAGTCTTAGGATAAATAATTTCTAAAGAAAAATTATTATAAAAAAATTAACAATAAATTTCACACTGTCTTTACGAATCATTAAAAGAGAATAGCAACCTAACCACTTGGCGAAGTCTTGATAATATCAGCCTGGTAAAACGATTCAAGCGTAAGCCACCGTTCAGGAAAATAGCTTCTTGGTGATACTGACTGATTGAAACTGTCTAGAAGCCATTGATGGTTGAACGAGCATAAAGTTACAAGCCATCGCGACCAAAGTTTTAAGCGTATTGCCATTGTTCAACTACCTGTCTCACCAGAAGATAGGCTTTCTACCAGAAACTGTAACAACGTTTGGCTCTTTCGTCTGTTGAAACTGAAGAACGCCTACCTTATTCTCCAAAATGCCTTGTTTTTTCAGGACCCATTCAATTGAGGATCTCATTTTACCAAACCATCTGCCCCTTGTTCTACATCCGTACCCACAAGCTCATCAAGAGGCTAGCTAAATCCTTTCCTTTCTCTGTTTTTGCTATCTATATACTACGTGACTTGTAAAGTTCTCCCTACCTGTTTATGTGTCTAAGAAATTACTATTAGTCATATATATTTATGTAAAATATATAAAAATGCTCTTTTTCATTCATGCATGATTTACTTCTTGCCTTCCAACAAAACACGTTTGTTTTTAGTAATTAGTTTTAGTTAATTGTAAATTATTTTAAATTAAACATATAACAATCATTTCTCAATAACCTATGACTTATTCTATAATCGTGAGAATTTTTTTGTTTTGTTTTAAAATGACAGCTCTTCAGTACTTTTAAGATGGTTAACCTCATACCTGTACACAGACTATTTCTTTCTTATGTATTTCATTTGCATTTCTTGCATAAAATACGAAAGAATGGCTCAGAATGCCGAGTAAAGATTATACGAACCGCAGGATGTCCCGAGCTACATTTCGAGTTTCTCCTCATTATAGAGTTTGCAGTCATACAAGCCCGCATAAAAGATTATTGTGTAATATTTGTCCTCCTCTGAGGCAGTTAAGTTTGGACAATAGTTAAAAAAGAGATTCAGGGAACAAAAATGTGGTTCTACAGAAGGATGCTGAAAACAATATGGACTGAATATGCGATAATTTTATACAGCAAAAAAAAAAGACCGTGATAATTAAGACCAGAAAAAGGAGAGAGAGATCATAGTAAATTTGACACTCATAGTATATATTGATAGCATGATGGACAGAAGTTCATAATTTACTGAACAACCATGTGTATATGTATGGAAAAACTGGAATTAGGATAGATAGGAAAACAATTGTCAGAGTTACAAGGAATAGGAGATTTTGGAAAGCTATAATCGTTCACGTTCTGAAGGGACAGGCCAATAAGAATGATAACAAAGATTACACACACACACACACACACACACACACACACACACACACACACACACACACAAATCCAACAGAATGATAGAATAAATAAAGAACAAATTAGGAAATGTATCGACACATTTCCTAATTTGTCATCGTCATCGGATGTGCGTTGTGGTGCAGTGGATATCGACTCGTAACGAGCCGAGTTTGAATTCCAGTTGGATTCTTTGTATTCACTTGCACGCAAATACCCTTGGGAAATGTACTAATCCTTCTCGTCTCTCCAGCTATGGGTTAAATAACAGGACAGAGTGGGTTCTCTAGCCTTGGTCGGCAACCAGTCTACCGCAGAAAGCAATGGCAACCTACTGCGGGATAATCTTCTGCCTAGTCAGTCATGTCTCTTTCGAGACATGATCGCCCAAGCGTGTATCACGTATGGCACTTAACTGACTGATCGTCATCGAAAATATTTCTCTTGTATTAAAGCTGCTACAGAGATCTGTTAAAAAAATAAAAAATAGCTACTAATATGACACTTGTATACATTATTTCGCTTCAAATTTAAATGTAAATTTATTTCGTTTTATCATACCCATAAACGCTAATGTTACAGAGCAACATACGATTTGCTCACACACATTCTATTCTGTCGTTTTAATACACTTTACACATGTATTCTTTCACACACATACATACAAACAGACAAGCGCCCCTATACATACATACACTTACATTACAAATAATCTTTTATTGCATTATTACACATGACACATATATAATCAGTGAGAATCAAACCCTAAATAACATTCCAGTATACTGTCTGTTAGAGTTTTATTTTCTTTGTTTTATTTATTCTATCATTAAACATTGATGCCTGTCTGTCTGTCTGTCTGTCTGTCTGCGTGTTTGTGCATCTCCATTCTAACAAAATCTCCTCCAAAACCTTTGGTCTAATTTCAACGAAAATTGGGTCACTTGTCGATCATGACAAGCATCTTTGATGTACTCAAAATGTTTTCGATTAGATTTCCAGAATACAGCAGAAACGCTTAGAATTTACGAACTTTTCTCCTCCTGGTTGCCTTATGTGAATTTAACCAAAATAGGGTAAATGTCCGACGCTTTGATGTACACCATTTTTTTTCGAGTCAATGTACTGGGTTCGTAAAAAATCAGTGACAAACATAATTTCCGGCGGAATTTCATGTATCCCTTCTTTAAGGTTAAAAAAAAATAGCGTTCTGTCTCTCGTCCCAATCCTTTTACTCGCCCCAAAAAACACGTGTTCCTACCAGCACCGTATCAGTATAAAATTCTGCTAGAGTAGCCAAAGACAGTCAAAAGATGACTCTGCAAAAATGTCGAAAAATGCAATTTCTTTCTTGTGACTACTGGTAACGTATGCTGATCGTAACAACTGCTGACAGGTTCTTATAATTTAGACTACTTAAAGAAAATGTCCGATTAATTCATGCTGTGTATATTTTATTACATATATTTTCTTTCAGAATGACTTTATTTTTGTATTCAGGACTACTCAATTGTACTATGTATATACTTAATAATTTTTTTCTCATATAACTTGAAAGTTAGCATCCCTGTAGGAAAAAAATGTAAACCTACAAAGGGCGGAAGAACTCTCAAGGTGTCAACGGCCAGCTAACTAGAGGTGGTGTCTCAATAAATCACCGTGGAGAAGGCAACGGGATACCACTCCACTATCTACCCCGCCGCTCAATCATGGTTACTTACAAAGTGCCTACATCTATCAAAAAGTTTATCCAACAAAATGAAATCTCTACATGAACACTCACAAAATTAATGTAATTTGGAAAAGCTTGTCATATTCATAGATTTTTATTTTTATCATACATCAAAAAAGAAAATATAATTTATAATTTTAAATATTAGCTTCTCAATGAACTAATCTATCTATCTATCAGTCAGTTAAGTACCGTGCGTGGTACATGCTTTGGGCTGTCATGTCTCGAAGGTGACATGACTGACTGGGCGGAGGGTTGTCCCGCGGTCGGTTGCCGTTGATTTCTGTGGTGGACTGGTTGCTGGCCGGGGCTGTGGAGCCCGATCTGTTCTGCCGTTTAACTCATGGCTGGACAGGGAGGAGATGTATTATATTGTTGAGTAGAAGTTGGTGGGGAATCAGTTTGTTACTTCATAGCAATTGGAAATTGATTCCCCCAGTTTGTGCCCGATGGAGGTTTTGATTATGTTTTTAACTATTATATTCAGTCAGTCAGTTGGGTGCCATACGTGATGCACGCTTTGAGTGATCGTGTCTCGAGGGAGACATGGGTGACTTGGCGGAGGATTGTCCCGTAGTGGGTTGCCATTGCTTTCTGATGTGGATTGGTTGCCGGCCAGGTCTGGGGAATTTGTTCTGTCCTGTTGTTTGATCCGTGGCTGGAGCAGAGAGATATCTTTGATATCTTTCCCAAGGATGTTCGTGCGTAGGTGGGTGCAGGGAATTCGACTGGAGTTCGAGCTCAGCACCCCAATCTCTCGTTCCAAGTCAATATCCCCTGCACCACAACGCACATCCTTATCTATACTTAGCAAAAACATCCTTCGTAAGATTTAAATGAGACAAAATTATTTAAGAAATATACTACTCTCCTTTTACCTTAACTTTTCTGCTAAACTCTGTGAGACATATAGAAGAAACAACATTAAATTGTCTGTAGCTAAATACAGTTCGTGGCAAATTTGAACAGGTGTAGAGGCTCATCCCTTATTTCCTGTTTAGGATGTGGTTTCCGGCTTTCTCTTTTCCAATCTTTTCACTCTTTTCTTTTTAATTTTTTCAGTTGGATTAGATAGACTAAACTATCGCCCGTTTCACTTGCTCGGGGTGATATGATTAAAAAAAATTGCGCCTTTATATACATTTCTCAAAGACGCTTCACTAAAACTCAACTAAAATCGAGTCACTGTTCAAGATCTGATGTCTTGATATGTGAAGAAAAATGTCAATTGACAAACAAGTTTCGACAAAAATTAATAGTAAATGATGCTTTTTGCTATCGTTTATTTCTCCGAAACGCTTTGTTGTATTCCAACAAAAATCGGTTCTTTTTATAACTTCTCCTTATCATCTGGCATAGCAATTTCACGTTTTCTGATAGGTTCCAACCCCTTCGACGTTGCAGGGGCAATGCATCCCCATCTTCTGCGCCACAACGTAATAGCATCACATTACAGGCTCGTGTAACGTCCGCCCTTATTCTTCCAAATGAACATAGATCATTCCCGTTTATTGGCAAAAGTGTCCGAGCATGAATCCTGTTTTACAAATGGAAGAAAATCCAATAATTACTTCGCATCTTAACTTACGCGTCACGGCAAAACCTCAAACCGGACCTTTTTGGATAAGCACTTGACCTTACCATTTCAACATAGCCACTAAAAAAAACTGAAAAGCTCTGGGCTATACAGCAAGTACACACACACACACACACACACATATATATATAGTCATCCGCAGACAGATATGTTTCGCTGTATCAAAGCTCATCAGTACGGTTAGACTCCGATTGCTTTTTACCCAGGATGGAAACCCCGAACGAAGTGGTGCAAATCGGTGATTCTACTTCTGGGCCATGGGCGCACGGTAGAACAAGGCAGACATTTTAGCATATATATATATATATATATATATATATATATATATATATATATATATATAGTTTTAATCGGCCGATTAATGAAATTAATGAAATTTGAAGAATAAAAAGACAATCAAATAAAAACAATAAAGTCAATAATATTGATGATATTTATTATATATTTGTAGGACTCTTGACTAAAGAGACGCCCGAAAAGAAATCTCAGGCCTGAATTTTCTTACACACCTGTGTCCTTTTTAAAGAAAGCAGAAATAATGTGTGACACACCTTTCTCGAGATTATTGCCGTTGTTGATTTTTCCTCAAGTGTTGTGTTACGGTAAAAAATTTGATCTTGTCCATGTAGTGTTATTGGTTCTTTGGGGTGTAGAAGCCTCTCTGCGAAAACTGCATTCTTTGAATAAATCTAATTCTATGTTTAATATTTTAATATTATGTGACTATATTTTAACTCCGATTTATCTCTTTTTTCTTGGCTCTTTAATGCACATACTGAAAGCACATATCTGATATCGTCAATGCTATGTAACAGTTGGTTGAAATGTGCAGATACATGACAATATATATATATATATTAGTCATCCACATACAAGCATGTTTCACTGAATCACAGTTCGTCAGTGTGGCTAGACATATCCACTTGCTTCTGGCCAGGATCGAAACTCGATGTATATATATATATATATATATATATATATATATATATAGCATCTCTGATACTAATCAAAAACCTAGTACATATATTGGTTTTACTACAACCACGCTCTCCCGTAGACGTACATGTCATCTTTCTGATCAGAGTACTATTAAACAACATTTCTCTAAAAAACATAAACATGTAGGTAATATCAGACAGATTTTGGTCAACAACACGGTGATTCTTACTCATACACACAGCAAAAGGAACCTGCAGATATTGGAGGCCATGTACATCAAATCAAAGCAACCAACACTCAATAAAATCAACTTTAAAACAGGAAATAACATATTAAATTGCATTTGACTACATGGTTTTGTTGTCATTTCGCGCTATCCCGCGGTGTGACGTCATAAAACCGCATCCCAAACTTAAGAACTGCGTTTATTATTTTCGGTAACTATTGCCGTTGCCAAGCGGAGTTTTATGTCAACACAAAATAAAATCGTCGGTGATAGTGGATTTTATAATATTTCAGTTTAAACAACCTCTCTGAAGATGGCTCATGTGAGCCGAAAGCTTAGAAGAAAACCAATAAATAATTATCCAAATGTTGGAGAATTTTTTTCTTTATTTTCAACTGAAATTAAAGCAAAAATATGACGTTTAGAACGGCTCATGATTAAACATAATAGACATTCATTGTCTCTTATATTGAACAGTATATGTTTAGAAAATTACTTGCTGCCTCGATATACTAAATATATATATATATATATATATATATATATATATATATATATATATATTCATTTAGTTTTGGAAAGCTCTTTTTTGATAATTGGCTTACATTTGACTAATAATTGTTAACATCAACATAATGGAAATGTAAACCATGTTTTTCAAGCACAATTTAATTAACGAAATAACGTTTAATTGATACATGACATATTAAATAGTGCCTATCGTTTGTTAATCATTTCAGATAATTTGATGAATTAGATATTAATTAAATGTAATGCTGAAATGAAAGGAAGAAATATTTAATTTTTTTCTTTTAATTTGAAAATATCAGTTTACAAATCCCGAGTAATTTGTATCCAGTTAACATTAATTTTATTATTATTGCTTTTAATTTTGTTTGTATACACGTTTCGTTCTGGGTCCCAGTTAAGGGACAAATCTTAGATATGATTTTCTGACATGTTTCTCTGATAATCTGTTCGGAAATCACTACAATAAAAATAACACGATCCTACTTATGTAACACAGCTAAAGCACTTTTGAATAAGTAATCTGTACTTGTGAATACAATTCATTTGTTATTTTTAAAGCAAGGGGCTGGCAAGAATGTCTTCAATGAGTCTGTGGGAAATTATCCAGTCAATCAGAGGGCTCCAAATACAATTGGAATTATTGATGTAATTATGAGCCACGTTTGTTAGATTTCCGCCTGTATATTTTAGATAGATTTTTTAGGATTTTGAAGATCTTGAATAATACATTAAAATCTGCAGGGACTGTCATGTCAATAATTAGCACATAAATTTTTGTGGTCATTGATCCCGATGTCTGAGTGATTAGCTTCGACTGCACTATCTGAGTAACCCAAAGTCTAAAAAAATTGTTACATGTATTATCTTTATAACCGGTTTCGGATTGTTTTCATCCCAGTTTCTTGCAGTAAAAGTTGCACCTTTTCCAGTGCAGATATTAACCTAATCTATCAGGCTGTGTTTTATATTCAGTCGGTGCTAACAATTGTGCAACGTAGTATAATATATTCAATTTTTTCCGAATATTTATCACAAGATCTGCATTTCAGGTTAACACAATTTGTCAGTATGTTTTTTATATTATTTTTATTATTAATAATATTATTTAATATTATTATTATTAATATTATAATTTTAATCATTTCAATAAACTGTAAGAGAAAGAATTTCAATCTTCTAAAGTTAAGATTAAAAAGTTCAATTCCTTCAGTTTAATAATGAACGCCTCCATTGTAATTGAAAGAGCAATAAATGTTATTGGAATTGAGAAACCATCTTTCTTAAGGAATTGACTTATTGATGATGGTTTGTCTATAAGGATGCGTCTAACATTAGCATTACAATTAGAAATTAGGATAACAGATATTACACATTGATCCCAGTCCTATAGAGTGAAGAAAAGCAGAACTCGAATAGCATTTATAACTCGGTCAATGAATTCCGAATGTTTCCTTTTAAGGAAACGACTAATGTTGTCAATTCCATTAGAAATGGGAGAACATACATTACACGTTAGTTGCATTTTGTTTTAATCATTTCACCCGAAGCAAGGCATTCCACTGCCACTATTGCGCATGGGGTTACATAGGGGTATGTAAAGAGAAAGAGTGGATAGATATAGGAAATGTCAGAAGGAGGGTGAGAGATGGGTAAGGATACCGTTAGAGAAGATGGGAAGAGTGTTTGAAAGAATGGGAGCGAGTTAGTGTGTTAGGAGGTGTCTATTGACCTTACATTTAAACTCCTGGAGATTGTAGCCGTTGGGGAAGCAATCATGAGGAAGGGAATTCCACAGTCGGGAAGTGCGAGAAAAGAAACTGTTGGAGTAGTGATTTATGACGAGTGTGTGAAAATATTTATAACCAGTGCGTGTGGCATCAATCCTTCGGTTAATGAATACCTCAATCAAGCAATGTTTCTTCATAAGGCTAGTGTTTCCATAATGATTAGAGGTCCTGTGTCTTCAGCGTCTATTAAAAGTTAAGCTCAACCTAGAAGTAAAATGCGCATATACGATTCATCGCTAAATATACTGAACAAACGATCGATACCTTGAAGCGTTCCAGTAAGTCAATTAAGTGTCATACGTAATACACGCTTGGGCGATCATGTCTCTTTCTCTGACTGGGAAAAAGAAGATTATCCCGCAGTAAGTTGCCATTACTTCCTGCGGTAGACTTTTTGCTAGCCAAGGCAATAGAACCCAATCTGTCCTGTTATTTAATCCATAACTGGATAGAACAGACAGATTCATACCTTTCCCAAGGGTATTTGCGCGTAAGAAAATACAAGGAATTCAACTGGAATTCGAACTCGGTTTCCCGATTTCTCGTTTCAAGCCCATATCCACTGCACCACAAGGCACATCCGTAAAGACCTGATCCCATCTGCTACCCTACACCTTTACAAAAGTCAAATAGGACCGAAAGCGGGGTGCTACTGCCATATACTAACAGGAACTCCTTAGTCTTCATTTTTTAGTTTCGATAAGGTCCAAATGCGATCTTGTAGATTGTTTTTTTTTATAAGCGTTTCACCCCGAGCAAGGCATGTCACTGCCACTACTGCGCAGGGGGCTACGTAGAGTGGAGAAAGGATGATTAAATATAGGAAATGTCAGAGGGTGGGTGATAGGCGGGTAAGGATACCGAGAATGAGGGTTGGGTAGATGAGAGTGTTGTGAGAATAGTTGGGAGTTAGTGTGATAGGAGGTGTCTATTGACCCTACATTTAAACACCTGGAGATTGTAACTGTCGGGAAAGCAGACTTGTGGAAGGGAGTTCTACAGGCGGGAAGCGCGAGAAAAGAAGCTGTTGGAGTAGAACTTACGGTTACATCTTATTTTTTTAACTGTAAAAGAGTGGGACCTAGTTGCTAATCTAGTATTTCGTGTAAATTCGTGCTTAGGCGGCACCAGTGATCTAAGCTCATCGGAGCAGAAGCCATGAAAGTACTTGTAGAAGAGGCACAGGGAAGCCACATCACGCCGGTGAGAGAGCGGCTGCAGCCGGTATGCCAAGTCAGTATCAACTACGTTACAGATCCTCCTTTGTATTTTGTCAAGAAGCCCAAGGAGAGCAGCAGGAGCACCCGACCAGATATGGCAGCAATATTCAATACACGGGCGGATGGTAGATTTGTATATGTGCAGAATAGATTCAGGTGGGAAAAACTTCCGGGCCCTGCACAGGGAGCCGACTTTCATAGCAGCAGATTTGGCAATGGATTCAATATAGTCATTCCATTTGAGGTCCGCCGAAAGTGTAAGGCCAAGGAGGCGTAGTATATTACTCTCTGGGAGGCTAGATTCTTTTCCACCCTGCGACCACTTTCCCCACAGACTCTGTCGCTATTTCCATGGAAAATGTTCCGAGAAACTATACTCTTAATTCCATTAAATCTAAACTGCACTACTAATACCCGTCATGATATTCACCTTGTAACGATGGTTTATTGGTTCTACTTGAACTTTTTCTACACACAGACTGCTAATTTGTGAATGGAATTCCCAATAAAATGCTCCCCCCACCCAATCAGGTCTTGGGTTAAGCGGTATCATCATTATTATACCATAAACTGTGCTGCTTATTTTATCTCGAGTGACTCTTGCGTCTTGTACAGCATTAAAATTATTATAAAGATTACCTCGATAGCTAGCGAGAAAAGAAAAATATAAGTGGAATGGCACCGGCTGCTCGGTTCAAGAATGCTGAAGTTTTCCTTATAAAGATATGGCTCATATTAATATTATCATTTTTAATGAAAAAGAAAAACATCGACTGATGTATTGCCTGTATTTTGAATCATGAATCCCTTCAAAGTCTTACACATTTTCGAGATTTTCTTTCTACTTAAACGTTTTTACAGTATTCTGATGATATTTTCAAAATTTGCTTCATTTGTTTTGTTTTTATGCAACTTATTTTATTGTTCAGTCAGTAAGGTAAGTACTTGACGTGATACACGCTTGGGCAATCATGTCTCAAAAGAGATATGACTGACTGGGCAGAAGATTATCCCGCAGTAGGTTGCTATAACTTTCTGTGGTAGACTGATTGCCATCCAACGCTATAGAACCAAATCTGCCCTGTTAATTAACCCATAACTGGAAGGGAGAGACGAATTAATGCCTTTCCCAAGGGTATTTGTTTGTAAGTGAATGCAAGGAATTCAATTGAAATTTGAACTAAGCTCCCCGATTTTTCGTTTCGAGCCGATATCCACTGCACTAGCGGCATTTGCTAATGAATTCTTTTCTTAAATTCAAGGGTAAGCGCTGGTTAGGGTATTTTAATATTTGTATTTTTTCCTGAAAACATAGATTGCATCTCTCGTGAAAATTCCTAGGGATACGAGCTGAGCCTATCAGTTTCCAAATAAATATGTAGTTAGCCTTTCTTCCTTCATTTTTCAAAATCTTCGTGAAAGGGCTGTTTGGTATTTCTGATTTGAGTTGGAAAAGGAATACCTATGATTGTAATAACGTAGCTTAAAGACCCCCACGAAAATACCAATAGAGGTCCGGTAGTTTTTTCCGTTGTTGGATGGTGAGATTTGAGCTTCGTAGATTAAATTGGTGAACATACACTTGCCTTCTACAGGTCAGATAGTCATAGAGCGACAGTTGCATTCATTAGAAATTCCAGACTTAGAATCGGTATTATATAAATCCTTTAGAATTTGCTTATTGTGAGAATTAATGATGTCGTCCATATTTGATGGTACAGGAATAGTTAATTTTTAATGTGTTCCTGTTAAAGATTTTTCGTAGAGGATTGTTATTATTTAAATGTTTATCTATTAATCTGAGAAAATATTTTCCTATATTAATATTGGTTAGTTTGCAGGATGAAGGGTTACACCATATTATCTTCCCTTTTCTCTTTTTATTTTTATTAGATGGTTCAGGGTCAATAGTTGGTTTTATATACGTTAATTTATTTGAGTGTGTGTGTGTGTGTGTGTGTGTGTGTGTGTGTGTGTGTGCGCGTGTGCGCGCGTGGCTTTTCAATGTAGGCGATTCTTGAGTTTGTCGTTTAGAATGTTGCTTCTTCTCTAGTATATATATATATATATATATATATATATATTATAATTTAAAATGAAAAATGGGATTTAAGACGAATCACACCACTAGAATGATAAATCCCACCAGAGCACTGATCGTAAAAATTAGTAAGAACCTTTTAGAAAGAATCAACAAACAGATCAATGAATCCTTGGAAATAAGATTAGGGAAAGACACCACAGACGTAACAAATTGGTTTTTATAATATAAAAGAAAAAACTCAAATGCACTTTTATCCAATTTGATATCGAAGAATACTATCCATCGATGTCAAAGGAACTATTTCTTACAGCCCTGGAATTCGCCACTCTTTACTCAGATAAAACGGAGGAGGAAAAAGTAATAATGAATGCAAAAACATCTGTGCTCATTCATAAAGAAGAACAGTGGAAAAAATTAATTCCACCGAGAACAATTTTGATATTGCGATGAGTTCGATGGATTCTGCAGAATCCTCAAATCTCGTAGGACTATTAATATTATATAATCTCTCAGCCTATAAAGAAGTAAACACTAAAGACATTGGACTTTATAGAGAAGACGGACTTATAGTAATAAGAAATACCACAAACTTCAAAATAGACAGGGTTAGAAAAATGATACATAAGGAGTTTAAAAATCTATATTTAAAAGTAATAGTTAAAGCTAAGATAAAAAAGTAGATTTCCTCGATGTAACTTTGGATCTAGAGAAGAATATACACCAACCAGACAAAAAACAAACACAAACCCTTTATACATCCACCCAAAATCTAACTACCCTCCTTCTATCATCAAACATATACCCTCATCAATAGAATACAGAATTAGTAGAAACATGGCTAATGAGGAAGTGTTTAATAAGCATAGCAATTTTTATAATACTGCATTGAAAAATAGTGGATACATAAACCCAAATATTAAACATGTAAACAAGAAAATTAACCCTCGAAGAAAAAATAGAAATAAGAAAATAATCTGGTACACACACCCTTTTAACCAGATGACTAATAGTAAATTGAGAAAAACATTCCTCAAGTTAATTAAGAAACACCCTCACGAAAAAAATCCACTAAGTAAGATCTTTAATAAAAACACTATAAAATTAAGTTACAGCTGTATGAACAATTTATAAAAAATTATAAAATCCACAATAATGATAATTTTAAAAAAAATCAACAAAATCAATAAAAACAACCAGACAACAGGAAATAACAATTTAGACAAGAAAAAATAGACTGTCGATTTAGACAAGAAAAATAGACTGTCCGTTGGAAAACAGGTGTTTAACGGAATCGATAATCTATCAATGCGAAATATCAAAGGAAAACCCAAATAATATAAAGGTAAGTACTAAAAACACTCTAAAGCAGCGAATTTACCAGCACACCTCTTCATTTAATAATAGCAAATACAGAAATAGAACATCCCTATCAAAATATCACTGGTATATAAAGGAAACAAATAAAAAACCCACAATAAATTGGAAAATTCTAAAAGAAGCTAAAACATGTAAGTCCTTAAATGAACCATGTTCATTTTGCTTATACGAAAAACTATTTATTATTAAATCCCTTAAGTATAAAAAACTATTAAATAAACGCAACAAAATTAATGTCATATGTAAACATTGTAAATTATTCACATTGGAAAACAGATAAAATCTAAATGAATTAACATGCATATAACCAACAAATACATAAGGAAAATAATCACTGACGAACTAGATAAAAATAAACTCGAACATAGAATATATTTTTTAAAATAAATCTTGCCTTTTCATAAAAAAATTACAACAAATAAATAGACCAAAACATATAGTGTAGTTTTTAAAAAACACTTTTCAGCAAATAAACAAATAGACTAAAAATGATAAGTAAAAGAATATAGGATTGGTACTCAATGGGAATATCACATGAAAGGTAATAAAACTGAAGGGAAAGAAGGGAAAATGATAAGATCAGATTAATGGCAGGTTAACCATTAAGGAGGGAAAACAAACAAGAGACGAGTAGGGTGAAGGGAAAAGGACGAAAGAAAAAAGGAAAAAAGTTGATTAGTATGTATTCATCGCAGTCGAATCCCAAAGTGAATCTCCATTCTGATTCACCCCCCCAAAAACACCCACATACATTCACAGCAAACCAAAAGATTTTCTCATTTAAATGTAAATCATCTGCACAACTACATCAACATTGCCTTATGATGAGAACCTATCTTGAAACATAGAAATTTCCATTTCGCAATGTACAATTGATATATAACTACATATATATATATATATATATATATATATATATATATATATATATGTACGTGTGTGTGTGTGTGTCATTATGGAGTCTGTCGTTTTGAGTGTTAGTGATTTGGGGAGATTTCTTTAATTTCTGTCATTTTGTATGAATTTGCATATGATTAGAATGTGGCTGCTCCCAGAGCTCGTGGATATGCTTTCCAGGTTTTAACAGTATTTCTGAATATTTTGCTGGTCCATCGTATCTCATAAGGACTTTTCCCTGCCCTCAAACGACTGATCCCTTCTTAAGACCAGGTGTTCGCTGGTATTTGGTTGTTTGCTGTTACCAGGGTAAACTTTTTCCTCCGCGTTCGTTAATACTAGTTAAACTATTTCATCTTATCTTTCTTCTCCTACTATAGCATTTAAGATTCGCCTGTGAATTTACAGCGCTTTACAATAAGTGTTGACATCATCCCCTGTATTATAATATTGTTAATTTATTTTCCCCTTTGGATTCTATAATAATCGACACATTGATTGGTTTCTTTTCCAAACTTACTTAATGAATTCCCCCAGACACTTGGCAATATCGCAAAACTTATTTCTTCATGTCATGATCTAGTCAGTCAGTCAGTTAAATGCTATACGTGATACACGCTTGGGCGATCATGTCTCGAAAGAGACATGACTGACTGGGCAGAAGATTATCCTGCAGTAGGTTGCCATTATTTTCTGCGGTAGACTGGTTGCCGACCAAGGCTATAGAACCCAATCTGTACTGTTATTTAACCCATAATTGTAAGGAAGAGACTGATTAATACCTTTCCCAAGGGTATTTACGCGGAAGTGAATACAATGGATTCAACTGGAATTCGAAATCGGCTCCCCGGTTTCTCGTTCCGAGCCGATATCCACTGTACCACAAGGCCACATTAAAATATGAACTTGTGCCACAGTATTTCCTTAGTTTTACTTACTTTTGAATGTTAATATTTAACCAGTCAATATCTTTCTTGATACAGTACTGGACTGTTCTATTATATATGCCCTCCTATTTGGTCGTGAATACTAGAAAATCCCCTCAAAGATAAAGGAAATACTTGAAGCAACAAAAGTATGGTTCGACAGAAGGATACTGAGAATACCATGGACCGAAAATATGAGTAACAACAAGGTTTTAGAGATGATGGTAACGAAAAGAAAACTGATACCTAACATCAGAAAGAGACAGCTGAAATTGATAGCATGCCTAATAAGGAAAGAGAGCTAAGAGGATTTGATACTCACAAGACTGAAGGAGGTAAAGCGAGACAGTGAAACATCTCCTGACTTACTTGATGCGCTTAAGCAAACGGATGGCCGAGAAGGGGTTTGTGAGAAATAACAAAATAAAAGATCTTAAGAGCTACCAGTGACAGGAAGATGTGGAGGTCCTGAGTGCCTACATCTTGGAGGGATACGCTACATAATAGAAGATATACTCGGCCTCAACAAAAACGATATTTCTAAGAAATATCGATTAAAGCAGAAAATTATGAGTTAGAAACTATTTCACTTAAAAATCATATTCCAAATACTTCGATGGATATGTCTTTGTAATGGATATGTCTTTGAGAATAAAAGCTAAAATGTAGCATTATTTATTGAATGTCTTCAATAGCCCGATAACTTTAAGACATAAGGGAACATGGCCTTCCACTAAATCTGTATGTTTATTCTCTTTAGTTTATACTTTAGTTTGCAATTTCATGTTGGACAATTTAGTAGATATTTTTTCGGTTTCCTTTAACGCAATTTGAAATTCGGAGTTTTTCTTCTCTTAGGCATTTTCCACCTCACGATAAAAAGCCAAGCATATTTTCTATTTGTACTCATAGTCTAGCCTATATCTTCTTTTATTCTTAACCTAGTTTACTCTCCTCTTTTTCTATATAGCCTAGCCTACACTCTTTTCTTACTCGTAGTCTGGCCTACTCTCCGTTTTCGCTCATAGCCTAGCCTACTCTTGTCGTTTACTCTTAACCTAGCTCTCTTCTTTTACTCTTAACCTAGGTAACTCTTCTCTTTTAGTTATAAGAGAATTTACTCTTTTTCTTTATTCAAATCTTAGTCTACTCTGATCTTTTACTTTTAATCTAATTTACTCTCCATTTAACATAGGTTACTCTCTACATTTACTCTTCACTTAGCATACTCTTATCTTTTAATCATACCTGGAAGGAGAGTCTTATAATTCATAGATCTTCCAAACTGCGTATTATAAAAAAGAATGAACAAACGAAGCCGGATTTTAAACTTTCTCCCGATTTCTCAACGTGACGATGGCCATCATATACACTCCTGATCAAAAATTTAAGACCACTTAAAAATCTTTGAAAAGAATTTTTTTTTACAGATAGATTTTAAAATCCTACCATTTAATATTACCAATACTACAATCTAAAAGGTTATGGAAACAAAAAGCTACATTCCAAACGTTTTATTTAGAAATTTACATTTTTATAAAATGAGGCGATTTACGCATGAACAAAATTATAAGACCAGGGGTATAAATTGTTAGATCTATGGTAATTCCAATGTTTTTAGTTCAGTTAGAGATTAGCAATCACTGCGTAAATGTGTTACCATGCTTACACAAGCAAACTTACCAAAGTTGAGCGTTCTCGAATTCTAGAATTCCATAAGCAACGTTTGTCACAGCGGGCGATCGCAGCTAAGGTAAATCACAGTAAAACTGTGATTTGAAACTTTCTAAAGAACTGAGAATTATGGAAAAGCAAAATCCTCTAGTAGGCTCCCAAAAATTTCTCCTGCATTGAGTAAGAGAATAAGACGGGTTGTTATGAAAGAGTGGGAACTTTCTTTTAGTCAAATCAAGGCAGTCACGGATGCTGATTGCAGTCCTATGACCATCAGACGACACTTACGACAAAAAGGCATGGTAAATAAAAAGCGTAAACAAATTCCTCGGCTGCTTCCACGTCACAAGGTAGACCGCTTAAAGTTTGGTTGGGAATACTAAACATGGGACGTTGAGAAGTGGAAGAAAGTCCTGTTTTCTGATGAGAAAATATTGAATCTCGATGGTCCTGATGGCTTCCAACGTCATTGTGGTAGAGGGTCCCTAATGGTATGGGGTGCTTTTTCTTACAGAGGGACGATGGAGCTCCAGGTGGTGCAGGGTTGTCAAACAGCGGTTGGTTATGTTAGCATGCTACAAAAAGCATCATTGATGATGGAGGGCCATCGTTTTTGTGTGGATGGATGGTTATTCCAACAGAATAATGCTGCAATCTACGCTGCAAGACGGACTTTGACCTTTCTACAAGAAAATGGGATCCAACTCTTGGGACATCCTGCATGCTCACCAGACTTGGACCCAATTGAAAATGTTTGAGGATGGATGACAAGAGATGTTTATCGAAATGGCAAACAATATTCAACAAAAAATGAACATCGTGAAGCCATCTTCAGAAGCTGGAGCAACCCTCCCCGCACCTTAATGGAAACGCTTATTTCTACTATGCACGACAGAAGTTTTGGAGTCATCAAAAGCAGTGGAGGTAGAACTCTTTATTAAATTTGGTTGTTGAATGTTTTCATACACTTTTCATACACTTTTTGTACAATTACGTAGAATTTTTTCTCTGGTCTTATAATTTTGATCATGTGTAAATCGCCTCATTTTATAAAAATACAAATTTCTAAATAAAATGTTTGGAATGTAGCTTTTTGTTTACATAACGTTTTAGATTTTAGTATTGGTAACCTTAAGTGGAAGGAGGTTAAAATCTATCTGTAAAAAAATATTTCTTTTTAAAGATTTTTAAGTGGTCTTCAAATTTTGATCAGGAGTGTATGTATTTGGCTATTTTTACGTTGAAAGTGACTAGAAATGATCGGTGATACTCAAATGATTGCCTGAAAAGTGGTGGGATTTGTTGGGTTCATTGTTCTTAACAATATATGTGCGTTGTGCGCACACATCAGTCATAGTTCGAGAAGCGGCGAGGAAATATGGGGATGTCGAATAAGCAGGTTTTGAGTTATCTGCTATATGGGTAAATGTGGCTTTTTTCTACAGGGATATCAATTCGCCGAATATGTCAAGCCCTTCGAAATAGTGAAAACACTGCCAGACATGGGTCGAAGAAGAAACGTACCCAATATTGATTGTCAACATTGGATAATGCGCCTCACAGCACAAGACCACTGCCACACCCACACAAGATTATGCTCTGTATCTGGTGGAATTATCGATAAGTTTTGTACTATGAGCTTCTACTACCCAACCATGATATCACTGCGGACCGGTACTTGTAGCAGTTGGAACATGTGAACAGGCACTGAAACAGAAGCAGCCAGCATTGGTTAATCGCAAAGATTCCCCCATGACAATTAGTAGGATTAATGTGGCATCTGCTGCCAAAGACGCCATAAAGCGACTTGAGTAGGAGACAATGCGATATCCACTTTACTCTTCTGACCTCGCAACCACATATTCGTAAATATTCCGTTTTATGAGCTATCATGTTTGTGGGAAATGACGCGGACAGGCTGCAGGTACTGACAGATTCCTTTGTTTCAAGACAATGCCAGAGAATTTGAGACGAACATTAGCAAAAGTTTCTACTTTGGCGATGGGCATTACTTTGGGGATTCAAAATATTTGCTGTAAACGTTTTCTAATAAAGAAAGAAACGTCAGAACTTTTTTGGTGAGTACCTGCAGTACTCATCGATACAATCGCTGAATAAATAAATATAATGCGTATGAGACTCCTTCTTTTTTTTAATCATTTAATCTGAAGGCAATGGGAGAATACAAGGCATGACAGTGAGTGAACGTGGGAGAAATGACTCTAGGGAGGATTGAGGAAAAAAGAAAAGATGAAGGGGACTAAAGAAGATATAAGATTGGAGTTGATGTTGCATTTAAATGTTTAAAAATTGTAGTTATCACACATGGAAATAGACAGAATGTAAGCCTATAGGCGATAAATCTAGTCAGTCAGTTAAGTACCACACGTGACACACGCTTTGGCGATCTTGTCTTGAAAGAGACATGAGACATGACTGAATGGGTAAGAAATCATCTCGCATTAGGTTGGCGTTACTTTGTGCGGTGTAATGGTTGCCAACCAAGGCTATAGTATCCAATCTGACCTGTTATTTAACCTATAAGTGAAGGGAAGAGACGGATTAATACCTTTTCGTAAGTGGATGCTACGAATTCAACTGGAATTCGAATTGAGCCCCCCCGAAATCTAGTAGTATCCTTAAATTCATGTATTCCTGGTACTGCAGCATAAGCTTGTCAGAGCAGCAGCCACAAAAAATATATTGTGGCAATGACAGAAGAAAGCCACGTTACGTCAGTGATGTTGAATTGCCAGATCAGGATCTACTATATTACAGATCATTCTTTGGAATTTTTCAAAAAACTCGAGCTGAATAGACGGAACCCTCAGCCAGATATGGAAGTCATGTTCAATGCTTAGGCGAATGACATGTTTGTAAATGTGCAAGAGGGGATTTAACGAGGACAATTTCTGGCACGTTACAGTGACCCAACTTTCTTTTAAGTATATACACCTATTGATTCGATGTAGTCACCCCACTTCAAGCCATAAAGGCGCAGTTTGTTGCTTTGAGGGAAGGAAGAAAAGGTTTCCCTATGGTGATTAAATTAAAGCAGTTACATTCTCGAGATGTTTCAATGTACAAATTATTTACTAGCGAATTATGAATCATATATTGAATAAAAGTATCAAGAACACAATCATCCGTATGTTAAAGCTAAGAGTAAAAAGCATTGTCTTCTACATGAATATATTAAATAAAAGATTTTCTTTTATTAGGACCTTGAATGAGTTTTCACTGTTTTCCAACAGATGGCTTTCAAAAAAAAAAAGCGTGTGTGAAATTTCAGATGTTAGCGCAGATTTATGGAACTACTAAAAACAAGCATAAAATTCAGTGTGTCTTTTCGCCCAAGTGTAAACAACTTGATTTTCATAGCTTTAAACATGACAAATTTAGAGCAAAAGAAAGTGTATTTATGGTTAATTTTGTTGTACTAATTTATTCAAAATAAATCTATAGTAGAAATATGGAGAATTCTTGTCGAAAGTTAATGTAGCCATCCTGCGTTGCAAACAACATGATTTTGATATCAAAGATAACTAACGCTCTGGCTCACAGGAAAGGTTTGAAGACGACGAATTGGAGACATTAATTCACGAAGACTGATATCAGGTGCAAGTTCTACTCACAGAAGTATTAGGTGTTGATCACACAGCAGTTTCGAAATGTTTGAAAGCTTTAGCAATGATTCAGAAGAAAAGACACCACGTGCTGTACGAGTTGAAGCTGAGAGAAGTCGAACGGCGTCTTGTCATGTGTGAACTACTGCTTCAGCAGCAGAAAAAGAAAAGCTTTTTTTTACATCGTATCGTGATCGGCGATGAAAAGTGAATACACTATGATAAGCCTAAGTGTTGCAGATCGTGGGGTAAGCGCGACCATACATCAGTATCGGCGACAAACACGAATAACCATGGTTCGAAGCTTCTGTTCTGCATTTGATGGGGTCACCTAGATGTAGTTTATTATGGGTTGCTCATATCGACCGAAACCATCACGGAAGATCTCTGTTGACTACAACTGATACATTTGAGCCGAGCATTGAAGAAGAAACGGTCACTATACCAAGTGATTTTGCAACATGACAACGCTAGGTCACGTTGCAAAACGGATGAAAACCTACTTGAAAACTCTTAGATGAGAAGTCCTAATACACCCGCTGTATTTACTAGACCTGGTCTCTTCTGATTATCGTTTGTTTTCATTGATGGCACATGGCCTGGCTGAGCTGAACATTCAATCTTCTGAAGATGCCAAAAAGATAAGTTGACTCAGTGACATGTTTCTTACCAATTGTTGTAAATTAATAATTTTATTTTTCATGTAAACTACTCGGAACGACAAATTTTGGAGCCGAATTCGAATTCCAGTTGAATTCCTTGCATTCACTTACGCACAAATACCATTGGGGAAGGTACTATTCCTTCTCTGCCCTCCAGTTATGGGGTAAATAATAAGACTGATTAGGTTGTATAGGCTTGGCTGGCAAATAGTCTACCACAGAAAGCAATGGCAACCTACTGCGGGATAATCTTCTGCCAAGTCAGTCATGTTTCTTTGGTTAGTTGGTTGCTTGGTTGGTTCATTTAACCAGCATATCAACCTTCATTAGGTCATTTAATGCTGAAAATCGTTTTTTGATTTGTTTTTAGTTTATTTGTTTGATTATTTTTGTTTGTGCAAGATTAATTGGTATTTTTCCCAAGTCGTATTTGGTTCCCAAGTCCTACCCTTGTTATTTAACCCATAACTGAAGGGAAGGGACGGATTAAATCCTTTTCCAAGATTACCAGTGCTTAAGTGAATGTAGGGTATTCAACTGGAATTTGAACTCGGCTCACCGATTTCTCTTTCTGAGCCGATATCCACTGCACCACAACGCACATCCGTCACTATACGATTACAGCACCTGGTATTTCCAAGTGCTCACCCATCTAAGTACTGACCAGGCTCAACGTTGCTTAACTTCGGTGATCGAGCTAGAACCGGTGTATTCAACGTGATAGGCCGTAAGCTCTCATGTTTCTATCAAGACATGATTGCCTTAGGCGTGTGTCAGGCATGGCACTTAACTGACTGATTTTTCATAAAAAATCAGCGAGAACTTATTCAAGATCCTAATACTAAATAATCTGTGCAAAATTTATTTTCTATATTTCTTCATTGTTTTAAAGCAAACCGATGTAACTGTAATAAATGCAGTACTTTCCTGAATGGACCCTAATTACAATAAATTTATTTCGGCATCTTCTATTGTTTAAGTGCACATCACTCAACAGAACCTGAAAGTTTCTTGATTTAAACCTTACAAACCAGCACGTCGCTTTCGGCAGATTCTTCCATTTCTGAAAACTAAACATAGCTCTAAAGATTTAACATTTTCTTGAATTAATTCTAACAGCAACAAATCACTTTCTGCAAATGGTTCTACTTTTAGAATACAATATTATCTCTACATAAAATTAAGCTTTTCTTGAATGAACCCTTATCACAACAAATTTAATTCGACATAGTGATTAATTCTTTGAAAGCAATGCTAACTCTATTAAAAGTTTTCTTGAATGAAGCCTAACACCAGAAATGTTATTTCGGCATATTGTTTCATTCTTTGAATGTAAACCGAACTTGGAATTTTTCTTAAATGAACAATAACTTTAAGTTCTCGTAAAGAAACCTTTTTGGGGATTCAGGCACGAATTTAATGATTTTGGTTTCGAATCAATATTTCAGTTGCACGTTTGGGCATATCCGATGATTACTATTTTCCATACAGATACCTAGCATACTCTTTGATACTGCCCGTTAAAATACCACAAAGTTTTGCATGGATCCAGTTAATAACAGAAGAGCCGTTTCGTATCCACTGAAATACACCAAATTACACAACACCCAGTTCCACTCTTCTACTCTTTTCTTTCACATTCATTCTGACTCTTCTAATTAATCCTCATGATCTAACATTAACGGAATTAATAATATCTAACGGAATTAATTGTATCATCTAACGGAATTAATTTTATCCACTGAAATACACCAAATTACACAACACCCAGTTCCGCTCTTCTACTCTTTTCTTTCACATTCATTCTGACTCTTCTAATTAATCCTCATGATCTAACATTAACGGAATTAATAATATCTAACGGAATTAATTGTATCATCTAACGGAATTAATTTTATCCACTGAAATACACCAAATTACACAACACCCAGTTCCACTCTTCTACTCTTTTCTTTCACATTCATTCTGACTCTTCTAATTAATCCTCATGATCTAACATTAACGGAATTAATAATATCTAACGGAATTAATTGTATCATCTAACGGAATTAATTTTATCCACTGAAATACACCAAATTACACAACACCCAGTTCCGCTCTTCTACTCTTTTCTTTCACATTCATTCTGACTCTTCTAATTAATCCTCATGATCTAACATTAACGGAATTAATAATATCTAACGGAATTAATTGTATCATCTAACGGAATTAATTTTATCCACTGAAATACACCAAATTACACAACACCCAGTTCCACTCTTCTACTCTTTTCTTTCACATTCATTCTGACTCTTCTAATTAATCCTCATGATCTAACATTAACGGAATTAATAATATCTAACGGAATTAATTGTATCATCTAACGGAATTAATTTTATCCACTGAAATACACCAAATTACACAACACCCAGTTCCACTCTTCTACTCTTTTATTTCACATTCACTCTGACTCTTCTAATTAATCCTCATGATCTAACATTAATGGAATTAATAATATCTAACGGAATTAATTGTATCATCTAACGGAATTAATTTTATCCACTGAAATACACCAAATTACACAACACCCAGTTCCACTCTTCTACTCTTTTATTTCACATTCATTCTGACTCTTCTAATTAATCCTCATGATCTAACATTATAAAATTTAGTTCTGAGAATCACTATTTTGTTTAAATACACGTTCCAAACTAGTGTTGCGAAAAACGTTTTGATGAAAGCTGTTTTGTTTGGACAGCAAAAACTAAGATCATATGGCCACATCACGTTGAATCACCATAGTTTCAGGACCTACGTTGGTGACCATTTGGGAATAGTATGTATCGCAAGCTGGGATGTGTGGGTGGTGTAATGGATAACGGCATGGATCTTCTTCTTCTGTGTGCCCTATCATTTCAGGATGTAGGCGATCATGGTTCTCCACGTCTCCCTATCCCTGGTGGCACTTAGTATGTTTTCTACTCTTACACCTCGCAATTCCCGTTCCATCATCCACCTGATCAGGCCCTGCAAATATGTTATCCGCTGCCTTCCTCTGTCTCTTTTTCCTTCTATCTGGCCAGTCAGTATCAGGTTCTCCAAGCCCTCCTTCCTGATTGCATGTCCCAGGAACTTCAGTTGTCACTTCCTGATGATCACTATTAATTTTCTTTTATTTTCCATTCTTTCCAACACCTCATCGTTGGTCGCATGCCCAATCCATGATATCCAGAGCATCCTTCTGTAGAACCACATTTCAGCAGCTTCAAGTTTTTTTCCTCATCGTCGATGATATTGTCCAGCATTCACTGCCATATTGAAGAACTGACATCACAGAGCAATCTAGCACTCTCTTCTTTGTTTCTAGTGAAATTTTCCTGTGTGTTAGTACTTTACTCAGCTTCTGGAACACGTCTTTCTCATGCCAATTCGCCTTCGGATCTCTGTGTCGCACTTTCCATCTCCTGTTAGAACACTTCCTAGGTATTTAATGTTTTGTACTTGCCTGATTATGGCATACCACACCTGTATTTGGCATTTTGGGTCCCTCTTTTTACTGATGACCAAGCATTCAGTTTCCTTGAAGTTTATTTGTAGTCCTTTTTTGTCACTCTCCAGAGCTACCTTCTGTAGGATGTCTTGTAGTTTTCTTTCCGTGTCTGCAATCACATCTGTATTATCTGCATACCTTATATTGTTCGATTTGTCACCTTCAATAACAAATCCTGGCGTAGCATCTAGGGTCTTCAAAATATTCTTGCTGTACATGTTGAACAGATCCGGTGAAAGGACGCATCATTGTCTTACGCCTCTTTATATCTTTGTAACTCTGCTGAAATCGTTAACTGTCCGTATGCAGACAGTTTGCTGCCAGTAGAAAAACATAAATTGAAATGAGATATGATCGCCGAAGAGTTTCACGTCCACCTATACCATCACGTATTAGATCAGTTTGGTATGGTAATGGCTCGTTCATTGGCATACATCTGGGAAAAAACATTAGTCCAAAAAACTTTCAAAGACTTTTTAAGATTAAAAGAAATACCGAGAAGAACATCATTAAGCAACCTGCTTAAGGTTAAATTATTTGCATTGTTTGATTAATCAGAAACTGTTTCAGAATAAATTTAGGTATCTTCTTGGATTTACGGAGAATTATTCTTCATAATTTTATAGAGATTTTAGTCTTATGACTCTTTGCTAGAAAACATTCAACGGTATTTATCTCACTATTTTCCATGATATTCTTTACAAATGGACTCTTCAAAAATAAACTGTTTAAATAGTAATACGAATCACCTCCCTGAATTGCAGCCATTTACAATATGTTATTTTTCGCTCTTTCACTCCCACTACGTTGTTTTCATAATCGCTGTTGTTGCGGTTTCTAGCTTGGACTGAAGAAATTATAAAGTTCTTTTAAATGTCTTCTTGTGTACTGTACTGCATTCTTATAGAAATTAGGTGATCATGATTGTCCACAACATCCTCTCACTGGTGGCTATTCGTAACCTTTGTTTTGTTGTCACCCTCTTCAGCTCCTCAACTCTCATTTTATTTATTTTTGACTAACCTTTAAAATCCTGATCACTCCCTCCATTCATAAACGCTCGTTAGGTAGGTGAACCATCTCTTTTGTCCCTTTGAACTTGAATATATATTGTGTTGTGGATTCCGGGTGAGGAACCGCACAAAATAATGAACATCAAAACAGGTATCTGTGATAGAAAAATAGTTTATATTAAACGTAAAGATACAAACTGGAACCCAGATTAGTAATCTAGGAATACGATTAGTAAGGAATATATATATATATATATATATATATATATATATATATAAACTCACACCTATCTATATGAATATGAATATGAATATGAATATGTCTGCTCTATCAATGATATTAAGCGCTTTTAAATAAGTATCACGCATATATAATATGTAAACAATATATATAACAAATTGCATATATATACATATATATATATATTGATACTTATAATTATATACATACACTTTTCACACACACACACACACACACACACACACACACATATATATATATATATATATATATGTACAAGCCTTTGAAGTGAAGCCGTGCTGGAATTAGTATGCCCGTATAATACTATTCTGGCTGAGTGGAGCTCAGAGCTACTATGACTACTGACGTGGTACTGTCTGTGCAACTTCGGTATCTTACGGATCAGTCCGGTACTCTCCGATAACTCACGCATTTTACTATGGCAGGAGTATATGTATACACGAGTCGAGTCCATTATCATAAAAAAAGGGGAGATCTTACAACATATTGTAAGTATCAAATACAGACATTTTTCTTTAGGTCAACGGTCATATTACGTTGAAAAATTCTCGCATGATATACGAATTTAAGCTACATCGATCCTGATCAGTACACTGGAAGTGAAACACCTTGGGTGTGGCAGTTTCTGTAAGCTTGGATTTCATTGATAACTGAACTGTAAAAAGGAAAGCTAACTACCAATTATAACTGGGTTCGTCATATTAATTTACGCACAGAATCTTGGAAAGTGTATCATCCAACTCTTCTCCATTCAGCTCGTAATTAGTAGAACTTGTATCAGAAAATCAGTAGATACTTTTTAAAATCTAATTAAGTTTTCAATCTCTAGCTAACCTGTAATGTGTTGATAAGGTTTAAATGATGAATCAAACCGTTCTTCCTCATTATTTGTCCATGAAATTAAAATTCCAATGAAATTCCAATTTGTCCATAAAATTCCAGCTTCTGATGTGTTCTATTTGATGTCATTTTCAATAAAACTTTTTTGTTGCTTAAATATTCGACTCCTGGAATTTTCATCATTTTTCTGTAGAAGCCTGGTTCTGTTGCCTGCAATGTTCTCATAATGTCTGTGGAAATTTTTCAGCATTCACTGATATATAGGATGTTTGATATTGCATATGGTTAAGCCCTTTTTATTTATTTCTAGAGATATTTTCCTGTTCTGCACAGCTTTTGAAATGCGACTTTTGCTATTTCAATGCAAGTTAGGATTTCTTGTCGAATTTTCCATCTTTTGCAAGAAAAAGAAAATACAGATATTCAAACTTCCGAACTTTTCAAAATCTATTCATAGTACTTATCTTGCATGATTTTTTAAAAAATAGACTATGTGAGGTATTTGCAACACATGGATTCGACAAAACATCTCCAATATTTTGATATCTTTTACCGGGTTTCTGCTATTTAAATTGGCTTTAACTATCTGTCATAGCATATTAAATTATTTCCTTCGTTTTTTATTTATTTATTCGTGCGCTTTTAAAATAAAATGGAATGACCCATGTTATTTATAACAGATTTATCTTTTTAATTACGTTATATAATCTGTCGATACCAGTTGCAAAACATTTTTCTATAGGATTTGCTAATATTGCAAAATTTTCAATCCAATATTCTATTCCGATAGTTTTGCTTGTTTATGAGCCAATAAGCAAATTATCTTCAAGTTTTTTTTTAATTTATCAAGTGTTACTGCATTTGTAGGTAGAGTAAATGTTACTGGCACCGAAAGATTTTTTTCTATGAGCTGAATCCAAGTCGCAATCTAATCAATTGCGATCTTTGTCCGATTAAGATACTACGAAGAGTACTACTCTCACCATATTAGGTATTGGTGTAGCAGACTCTATAGATAGGAATGTCTAGCCTTGTGTGGCAATCAGTGTAGTAAGATGACAACACAGAAATTAATATCATGATGGAGATCACGAGAAATTTATCTGCTACTTAATCTAAAAAAATTGTCCCATCACAAATAATAGATGAAAGAAAATCTATGGAGAGCCCTATCCACAAATTATTTGTACATATTCAATTGTTCTACATAATATCCAGTAAAAAATAAAAAGAAAATTTGTGTAAAAATTAAATGTCAAAACAACTGGTAATAACATTTCCAGATGTTCTATTAACGATTCACACAAAACCGAATATTCTCTTTGGATAAGATACGTACATTCCAAATACATTTACCATTTGAAGGCAAGATGTCAAACTCTGACAGCTACCAGTGCATGGCAGAACAACAATCCTCTCCGGCCATGTAAGCAACCAACCAACCCGATGATTCAACGAAGAATACAGTTTGGCAACATACTGGAGATTTTGGGAAGCCAATTAAAGAATGAACACGATAAGAACGAGGAAGACAAAATGTCAAGAAGAAAGAAATTTCAAACTGTGGATACATTGGGGGCATCAAAGCTTCTTGCTGGGAAAATTTTGGCGTTTCACCAATTTAAAAGGAAGGAAAAACGAAGGTGTTTCCTGAAAAGATCTCCCAAAGCTATATAAGTTATTGGATTAACTGACATTATATATATATATATATATATATATATATATTATATATATATATATATATATATATGTGTGTGTGTGTGTGTGTGTGTGTGTATGTGTGTGTGTGTGTGTGTGTGTGTGTGTGTACGATCATCAAAAAGAAAACAGAGACATCTTTTGTTACAAAGACTTATTACTACACATTTTCCTGTACCAGCGTGATAGCTATGCTCACCACAGACACCTCTTTGTGTTTGCTTGTAATAATCGAAAAGTTGACATCAAAGGCCGATTCTGTGTCTGCTGATAATTTTCCGCGCCGTATAGCCTGAAATAAGTTTAGGTCTTATGACTATTAGAGGCTTTTTATAGTGTGTTAAAAATAACTAATATTCTATCCATCCTCTCCTCGCCTAATTTAAAGTGTAAATTCTTTTCATATTTTACTCTTAATTAATCGAACCTAACATTCTACTTAAAACAGAGTTGCTATTGAGTAATATATATATATATATTCATTTCAGTACACAGTTTCTGCTATGATCTCTAAATTGAATTCTCGCAAAGCAGGTGGTCTTATAATATCTTTGCTATAGTTCTATTGAGATGTGCTCCAGAACTACCTCCTACTCAGTAAAGATTTTACAGTAAAGGCTTTGCTGCTTCTTGTATTCCTTGTTGTTGGAAGTATTCTTCTTTGGTTCCAGTCTTAAAGCATTCAGGCGAACTGTTTGAGAGTCGTAACTACTGGTCCCTGGGCCTTCTACTTCTTTTTACCAAAGTGCAAGTGTCTCAAATAAACACTGAATTCGTTAGGCATCTCTTCTCACAAGTTCTTCGTTTAGGTAAGCAATAAGGATTCCGCTTCTCTAGCTCAAATCTATATGTATTAACGATGATTACGGAAAGCGTCAATCAAGCTTTAGATACGAATGGTGACTATCAGTCGTTAACTTTAGTTATCGGAGGAATTTCAAGGGATTACTAATCTTCTCTATATGCTAAATCGTTTTGCTATTTCTGAAAGAATTTTTGAACTGATCCAAAATTACTTAGGAATTTCCTTCGAATGGCAATTCTATATAATTTTTTATATGAATAGAGATAACACCCAGTTTTCAATTCTTAGACCTACGTCGTTTCAAATTTTCACCAACAATATTTCTACTCTCATAAGTACTCAATTCGGTATCTGTGCCGATGATACAGCAATTTACTACGATGTTAAGTTTGACCGATTGCAAATTTGAGCGTTTAGATGAGATCACATTGGAAACTGATCTACAAAAATGAGCCACTTTTTGTTGTTAACTGTGGCAAAGAGTATATATATATATATATATATATATACTTATTTATAAATGGAACTTTGTCTGTGTGTGTGTGTCTGTGTGTGTATATGTGTCCGTTACCTATAGACTCTGAAGTAGCTGAACCGATTTTCTTGAAAATTTACACAGTTGTACTATAAGCGTCTGCGAGTGTTCTTAGCTAGGTTTTGTGTCCAGGCATCCCCGATAAATATCGAAAATCGATAATCGAAAGAAGGAGAGGTCCGATTTTAATCAAATTTCATACACTCATAGAAAAAGACATAAGAAACGATATTCAGAAGTTTCAAGGTTGCAGTTCTTACAATAGTGCAGAAAATCGATAATATATATATATATATATATATATAAAGGCAAGATGTTTGTGCGTGTGTCTGTTTATCTGCCTGTATGTCTGTATTTTTCAGCCCTTTTATTTTAGTTTTTGCTTCGGGTATGGCTCTAAGTAGGTATAATTGTAGTTCTTAGTCTCAGCCATGATACCATTTACTCAGAGGGCTCATTTAGCCTTCAAAATTCAGTTTACGACGAAAAACATCTTTGATATCGATACCAGGAAATTAAAATTTGATTTAGATCTATTCATTTTTTTCGGTTTCGCTTTAACTGGAAACAACTATTGCTTTTTAGACTTTTGTGCCAACGTCCAAAGAGTCTGAGCTCCAGGGCCATGGATTAGTTTCAAACACTTCATTACACCCAGGCAACTCCGGGCTATACTGCTAGTAATTCATGTGTTAAACTCTGAGGTATGTTACGAATTGTTTCTTAAATCTGTATTTTTCGTGGTTTTTTTCCTCACTTTTTGGCGTTCATGCTTCATTTGGACTTTCACTAAGTTAAAACTTAGTTAGCTCTCCACTTTTGGAAGTTTGTGTTTTGTGCGTTTTTTTTTAAATAGGAGTAGATAGGTCACACTATCGCCCGGTCCATACTCCTCCCACGTCTATTGAACTGGAGTAGAGGCTTGCCCCTTGTTTCTTGTTTAGGATGTGGTTTCCGGCTTTCTCTTCTCTCTCTTCAGACCTTGGTATTGGTGCTTCCGTGAGTTTCCTGCGATCTGGCCGATTGGTGGCAACGGCTCATCACTGTGAGGGTACAGGGTTGGCAGTTTCCTGGTTGCTGCTTCGACTGGTAATTAGGAGCCCTAACTCTTGCGTAACGTCAAGAGCAGCTGCTCTGATCAACAGTGATCAACCCCGAGGCCACAACTTGTTGCAGCCCTAGCCAGTTTCCCTCCCAGCACAGATCGTGGATAATGACCGCCTGTATCCTCTACCCTAGGTCCCTTTCTCCAAAAAGAATCATGACTAAACAAATCAGAAATGACCCTAAACCAGTTAAATCCAAACCACCTAAACCCATTAACCTTTCCTTCACTAATATCCGGGGCATTAGTACTAACTTTCCGAGTGTAGAAGCGTTCCTGCATGAAAAGTCCCCTGATATCCTTGCGCTCTGCGAAACTAACCTCAACTCAGCTATTCCCTCCTCTGACCTCTTCATCCCTGGTTATCTTCCCTTTTTAGGAAGGATTCCACTGTCCACATGCATGGGCTGGGTGTCTATGTCAGCGAACACCTCCCCATAGCTAGGGTGACTTCACTCGAATGTACTGACCACCAATACATATGTCTCCGCCTGTCTCTCCTCATTTCGGCTAGTTACCTATTCTTTCTTTACCGTTTCTCCCTCCTCTCCTGACTGCTCCCTACTAGATATAATTGCTGACGACTTAGATAAGGCTATCACCCATTCGCCCACATATTTGTATTTGGAGACCTCAATGCCCATCACTCTGAGTGGCTTGAAAACGCCGTTACTGATCCAGCGGGCATTCACGCCATGAACTTTGCTATTTCTCAATCCCTTACGCAAGTGGAGGACTTCCCCACTCGCTTCCCAAGCACTCCCTCGGGTCATTCCTTACTGCTAGATATATGTTTCACCTCTGCACCTGACGCCTGTCAAGTCTCGCAGCTTTGCCCTCTCGGCAACTCCGACCACGCTGTAGTCTTTCTCAGTATTTCTTTCCAATCTCACTCCCCCCAGGAGCCCCCTATCTATAGGACCTCCTACCTCTACGAAAAAGCTGACTGGGATGCATTTCGCGATTTCCTCTGCGACGTCCCTTGGGGAAAAGTGTTCTACCTATCAGTTGATGACTGTGCCTCTGAGGTCTCATCACGGGTGAAAGCTGGAATTGATGCCTTCATACCCACCAGGAAGTATTGCTTAAAACCTCATTCCTCTCCGTGGTTCTCTCCGGCCTGCTCAGCCATTGCCCACAGGAACCATTACTTCCGTCTATTCCGGAGACAGTCAACTGATCACAATAGGCGCCTGTTCACATCTGCTCGCAATGAGTGCAAGAGAACCCTAAATGACGCCAAACAGTTGTTTGCTGAGAGAATACGACAACACATAGCTGACCGCAAGTTCGGCTCCAAGGACTATTGGAGGATTTGTAAACGAGTGCTCAACAATAGGAAATCCTCAATACTTCCTTTAATCCATGGATTTGAGGTTCTCACGTCATCTGCGGACAAAGTTGAGTGCTTTGCCCACAGATTCTCATCCAACTCCACATTCGACTCGTCCGGAGTACACCCTCCCGACTTCCCTATTAGAACTGAGGCCAAACTGCACGACGTATATATTACCCCGACAGTAGTATCCAGAGTAATTTCAAAACTCGACCCCCATAAGGCGTGTGGAGACGATGGAATCCCGGTGATAGCCCTTAAAAGGTGTGCTCCTGAACTTTCCCCTGTCCTCTCTAAACTATTTAACTACTGCCTTTCTGCTTCCTGCTTTCCTGCATGCTGGAAGTTCTCTTCAGTCGTTCCTGTATTTAAGAATTGTGGTGAACCCTCGGACCCATCCAACTATCGCTCTATCACTCTTCTACCGGGAAAGTATTCGAGGAAATAATCAATGCTGAAATAGTTCTCCGACAGGCAATATGGATTCCGCTTTGCCAGGTCAACGGCCGACCTGCTAACAACCGTAACGGAGTACATGCTACAGGCCCTTGATGAGTCTGACGGGGCTCGCGCGGTTGCTTTGGACATCTCCAAGTCTTTCGACAGGGTTTGGCACTCTGGCCTCCTATGCAAACTATGCGGTTATAGTATTACCGGTCGCCTGCTTGACCTAATCCAATCTTTCTTAAATAACCGCAAAATGAAGGTCGTTCTGAATGGGCGTGCCTCTTCGTCCTACAGCACGAATGTTGGAATACCACAGGGCTCTATCCTGGGCCCAACGCTCTTCCTTATTTTCATCAACGACCTCCCAGATGAGATCAAGTCCCAGGTAGGCATCTACGCAGATGACACTACAATATACTCCCGCACCAGTAAGAAACCTGCCGTGGCGGACAGACATAATCTCGCTGCTGACCTTGAACGGGATCTACACTCTGTGGTGAACTGGGGCAAGAAGTGGCTTGTCAACTTCAATTCATCTAAGACCAAGCTGTTGTCTGTCAACCATTACAGGCAACCTCTCCTGCCTCCCATAAGTATGGACCAAGTGATTCTCCCGGAGAGTAATACACTACGCCTCCTCGGACTTACCCTGTCCTCAGACCTCAAATGGAACCACTATATTGAATCCATAGCAAAATCTACCGGTCACTATGTCGATCCAGGATGCTTTTTCCACCTGAATCCATCCTGCATATATACAAGTCAACCATCCGTCCGTGCATGGAGTACTGCTGCAATTTATGGTCTGGTGCGCCTGCCGTTCTCCTCAGTGTTTTTGACAGGCTCCATAGAGGAGTCTGTAATGTAATAGGTACTGATCTGGAGGCTCGACTGCAGCCACTTCCCCATCATCAAAATGTGGCCTCCCTTTGTCTGTTCTACAAATACTTTCATGGCTTCTGCTCAGACGAACTTAAGTCACGGATGCCTCCTCAACAGGTGTTTACTCGTGCAACCAGACTGCCAACTGGGTCCCACCCATTCACAGTCAGGTTAGCCAAATGCCGACGACAATTCTACTCCTGTAGCTTCTTCTCTCGCACTTCCCGCCTGTGGAACTCGCTCCCGTATTCTTGCTTTCCTGACGGCTACAACCTCCAGAAATTTAAATGCAAAGTCAATACTCATCTACTAACCACTGGACTCTAGCTCTCTCCCCACCCCCGTATATCCTTCCCTTTCTCTCCACCCATGTATCTGTCATCCCACCTGCTTTCTCAGCTTTCTATTCTTCCTTTCTAACTAGTTTGTAGTTTGTAATCCTCACTCTTTTCTAATTAATCTTTTTACATTTATGTAGCCCCCTGCATATCAGTGGCGTTTCCGCCTTGGTCGGGGTGAAATGATTAAAAAAAAGAGTGGTGGTGACATTGCTGCCATATTCATTTATTTGTGAACGAATTTATTCAAGAAATGTTTTCTCTTCGCCTGTGCAAACAAAATATCTTGCATTCCAATAAGGTAGCAAGCAGAGATTGGGACACAGGCCGGGGCCTGATCAACCTTGGCTGTGTCAAACTGGGGAAAAGATATGATGTTTTTAAAGGACCGAAACCGTCAATGAACCAGGGTAACATCACTGATGGTGTGTCCTAACCGCATCTAAATGATGCATTTTTCAAAAAAAAAAAGTATTGCATTTCTCTTTTATATTAATAATGCTTCTATTATTTTTAGGCTTTTTTGCAAATGGATGATGCTCTTATGTTTGTATTATCAACAAGTATGTTACGCATATAATTTGATAGGTCTCCATGTCTATTGAAAAAAGGTCGAATAAAAACATCGTCTGAGTTGTGCAAAGAATGTATCTAGCAATTTTTACTGTAAAATGATTAGACCTGGTTGCCAGTCTAGTACTGAACTTTGCAAAGCCTAGATAACAAAAGAAAAACACATGGCAACAATAGATTCGGTGACACATACAACAAAAGAGAACTGGTCATCATAGCAGACGCCAACTGTCTTATTTGGCTGACAAGTGGCATGTCATGTCTAAATAAATACACTAAGATGTTAGCAGACGAACATGTATTGTTATACAACTACATTTACAACCCTAGATAACTGGTCGTAGAAGGCACTAGATGTTTGATCTGGCTTACTTGTGGCATGTCCTGTCTAAATGAATACTCAAAATGTCGGCAGACAAACAGATATTTATATACATATATAATATATTGCCATGTATTTTTCTAGGGGTCCTAAACAAAATCCAACGGAGAATATGTAATGTGATTGATCCCGCCTTGGTAGATCGGATACAGTCACTTTTACACCGGCGCATTGCAGCTTCCCTGTGTCTCTTCTACAAATACTTTCACAGCATCTGCTCCGATGAACTTAGCTCACTGGTGACCCTATATATGAATTTACTTGAGTCAAAGATTAGCAACTAGGTCCCACCCTTTTACAGAGAAACCAATAAAATTTGAACGCAAATTCTACTCCAACAGCTTCTTTTCTCACACTTCCCACCTGTTGAATTCCCTTCCAGTTATTTACCTTCCCGACAGCTACAATCTCCAAGAATTTAAATGTAAAGTCAATAGTCATCTCCTTTCTCACTAACCTGCATCCTGTCTCTCATATCCCTTTCTCCATCCACTCCACTCTCATCAATATTTTCATCCTTCTCTTGCTCACTACCTGACACCCCCTATAACCTGTCACTCTTTCTCATAACTTTCCTCCTATGTAACCCCCTGCAAATCAGTGGAAGTAAAATGCCTTGGTTGGGGTGATATGATTATAAAAAAAGGAAATTTCTATACTATTATAATATGGATATAAAGTGAGTGAGTAAATTCGGCATTACAATCGATATATAAACTGATCCCTCACTTTATGGCCACAGTTATCCTTCTCTTAACCAGTTTCTAACACCCCCAATAACCTCTCACTGTTTCTCATAACTCTCCTCCTATGTATCCCTCTGCAAAACAGTGGCATTAAAATGCCTTGCTTGGGGCGATATGATTATAAAAATAATACGGCTAAACATACAACCTAAGTGAACTAGTTGCAGCAGATATCAAATATCTGAGCTGGTTGAACTGTGTCGTGTCCTCTCTAAATAAATACCCTTTAAGATCGTAGCAGACGAATATCTATTGCCTTACGTCTAGACTTACAACACTAGACAATTGCTCGCTTCAGACACCAACTGTCTGATTTGTGGCTCATCCTTTCTAAATAACTTCCATAAGATTAGACAATCGATCGTACTTTTTACTTGGGGCAACAAAACAAAATGAAAATGGCATCCTTACATTTTTCGTTTATTCTTCGAAAAGCCAACGTTCTTCTTAAGTTTGACTTAGCTGTGACCATATATATTTTGTAAGAAAAATACTTTGTTTAATGCGACCCTTCCGCTCTAACACCCTCATTTTTCGTTTATTCTTCGAAAAGCCAACGTTCTTCTTAAGTTTGACTTAGCTGTGACCATATATATTTTGTAAGAAAAATACTTTGTTTAATGCGACCCTTCCGCTCTAACACCCTCATTTTTCGTTTATTCTTCGAAAAGCCAACGTTCTTCTTAAGTTTGACTTAGCTGTGACCATATATATTTTGTAAGAAAAATACTTTGTTTAATGCGACCCTTCCGCTCTAACACCCTCATTTTTCGTTTATTCTTCGAAAAGCCAACGTTCTTCTTAAGTTTGACTTAGCTGTGACCATATATATTTTGTAAGAAAAATACTTTGTTTAATGCGACCCTTCCGCTCTAACACCCTCATTTTTTCTAACAGCCTTACTTTTTCTCTGTCTCGGTTTTATCATTTTACCATCTATACCAGAGGGACTCTAATGACAACGTCGACAATTGAAGAAAGATCCATCATTAGGCCCTGCGCAAAATATCAAACTATATTCATAGATTTTACACAGATAACCTTTTTTCTTGTCTACCGATATTTATTAAAACTTTGTTTGCTGAGAAAAATGACAATTTTACTGAGAATCTTTCAAATGCTTCATTTTGAACCTGATAATGAAAACAGATTTCAACTGAGAACTGCTCTTAATTGTTTCGTTATTAAACGAATTTCACTAAAGTCATCTGCTATTTGCCTGTAATGGTCTTTCCGCTTCTTTTTTTAAATATGAGAAAATCGGTTCATGATTTGAAGAATAAGTCGCTTTAACGTTAGTCCACGTTTAACAAATGCTAATCTGTAATTTAATTAAATTGACTAATCTTTAATTTAGTTTTAAGTTTCTAATCCGATTAATTTGATCATACATGATATTATTTTTAATTACATAACAAGCAAAAGGGAATTTTGACATGAACTGAAAGGTTTTATTGAGTCAGTTAATTAGTCTGCTGCTCGGAATGTTGATTTATTCTGTCGTTCTCGATGATTCTTCTGGTTAGAATCTGTATTATGCATTTATACAATAAAATGCGGGTGTTTGAACCATTTGATCGGATTTCAGGGTGTCGTCCTGTCTGGGATCTTCTAAGTAACCACTAGCAGACATAAGAAATCAGTAGAATGGATATGGTCGTCTTTGCTCCGAAACCAAATCCGTCATCTCAATTCCATATAAAGAACATTGCTAATAAATTCAAAACAACAACTAATATTAAACACACTTGTGCATTTTGCGATTCTTCGCAGACATTTCATGGGAAAATAAACGAACATCTTATATTCCTAGATTCTTTAATACTGCTATATTTTTATTATATTTTTATTATATTTTTTCACACGCAGAAGATCTTTTCATATTTCTTGTCTTGTTTGTTATGAGAGGATTATTTAATGTATTACCTTAAACGGCGGATGTGATTGACAGATACATCTGGCCGTAGATAAGATTAACAAAATTGACAACCAGCTTAAAAGGGCGATGGTAACGGCCGAGTGTGATTGTCAGATACATCTGTCTGTAAATATAGTTGACAAAAGGACAAGCGGAAAAGCAAAAACGCGTGTCACTTCGGACTTTTACAGCTGTATATCGTCTAGAATTTTAGCTGAAGAAGAAATACGCTTGCTTTCGACTCTCGACAGCTCTTTGTTGTGCTTGAAATCTCTCCCATTGCTCTCCTGCCCCACAAAGGCATCAACCTCGAAGAATAAAATATGAGGTTACATATATATATATATATATATATATATATATATATATATTCTAAACATATACTGTTAAATATAAGAAACGATGAATGTATGTTATGTTTAATCATGAGCCGTTCTAAACATCGTATTTTGGCTTTAATTCCTGGTGAAAACAAATACGAAATTTCTCCAACATTTGGATAATTTTTATTAAGTTGGTTCTAAGCTTTCGGCTCACATAAGCCATCTTCAGAGAGGTTACAAGGACGTTAGCATAAAAACATTCACCATCAGCGACGATTTTATCTTGTGTTGACATAAAACTTTGCTAAGCAACAATAACAGTTACCAAAAATAACAAACGCAGTTTGTAAATTTGTAATGCGGTTCTATGACGACACACCGCGTGAGAGCTCGAAATGATAACATTTACATGCAATGTATCTGTTATGACCAACTTTAGACGTGGTTTTATTAAGTGTGGGTTGTTTGGATTTAATGTAGATAGCCTCCAATATGTTGATGAATTTTTGTTCTTATTTAACTGTATATGTTTAGAATATTATCTACAGCCTCAATGCACTATATATATATATATATATATATATATATATATATATATATATGTCTGTGTGTGTGTGTTCCTCTTTGTTTTCCGGCGGTACATTATAATATTTATAAACCAAACTACCATAAATTGTATGAATATTTGTTGAACTATAAAGAAAACTATTTGCGTTTTTATTTTAAGTGTACGAGAATGCTGATTAAAAAAACTTGTGTATTTCCTCAGAACTTCAGTTTCTTTTTCTTATGTTGCTAAAAAACCAAAAACATAAAAATTGATTTCAACGACCGTTTTCGTTCATGAAACAATTTTCAAAACGCTAAGCTAAGTCTCTGTTTAATATGTCACAAACAGATGGGATTGAGGACGAAGATGAACGAACGGCATTCAAAATATTTATGAAAAATTGAATTGATCCAATATTTTGAAATATAATGTCAATTTTCAACACTAGCTCCGTCCATATCAAAATTATTTTCTAACTGATAACATGAACAATTTATAGAATCAAGGAATGACGAAAAATCTTGAAATTTCAACAAAGTCAGGGGAGATTTTATGTCATTAATGCTGTCTTTAATAAATTATAAAATCAACGAATAAGAAAGTCAGTGGTTCGAAGTCAAACCTGAAAGTTAGATGTCTAATGATTTCGCATCCACATTCTGGCAATAACCACCTTCTTGGATGGGAAGAACGATTTATTTGTATATTTTAAGCTAATATTCCCAAATATTTTTCGCAATAATCAAATGTTACTGCCTTTTTTCCTTCTAAAATCTCAACGAGCAAATGCCTTAAAAATTTCTGAAAGATTTCATCAGGACTTTCTTTCCATTTATTTTGTCTAACTCATCCCACCTCTGTTTAACCATTGCTTTGTCTCTCGTATGTTTTTATGATCTTACTGGTAAAATCAGGTTTCATATTCACTTTCATTTAATCTCAGAAATTCTTCGTGATTTTAACACAATTCTTTTTAAATTTTGAAAGAAATCTGTTTTTGTCTATATTTCAGAGATGAGGTATTGTAATTATTTACACTATTTACATTGTTTGGCCTTTTGTTCTCATCTTTGTTACCATATTCACCTTCAATGTCTGTCCATATTTCTGAGGTGAAGTATTATAATTATTTACACTATTTGCTCTGTTAGGGTTGAGTGTCCTCATCTTTATTGCCAAATTCACCTTCATTATCTGTCTATATTTCTGAGGTGATGTATTGTAATTATTTACATTGTTTGGACTTTTGTTCTCATTTTTTGTTGCCACATTCCACTTCAACATTTGTCTATATTTTTGAGATGAGTTATTGTAATTATTTACATTATTTACATATTTCAGAATATTGTCCTTATTTTTTTGCCATATTCACCTTCAGTATCCGTCTATATTTCTGAGACGAGATATTGCAATTATTTACACTATTAACATTGTTTGTACTGTTGTCCTCATCTTTGTTGTCACATTCACCTTCGACATCTGTCTATATTTCTGAGATGAGGTATTGTAATTATTTACATTATTTACATTATTCAGACTGTTTTCCTCATCTTTGTTACCATATTCACTCCTTCAATATCTTTCAATATTTCTGAGATGAGGTATTGTAATTATACTATTTACATTATTCGGACTGTTTTCTTGATCTTTGATGGCATATTCTCGACGTTTCGGTTGTTGTACGCTCTGATGATATCAGTGTATGAATTTGTACTTATAAAGCTAATGTCTCAGTAATCATGTCTTACTAGAGTTCAATTTTGTTTTGTATTACTGGTTTCCATATTGCATTAATGTCTTTACACAGTTGGATCCAGTGATTTCAGCTGTGTGTTCATACCTGGTTACAGCAGAGGGGAATAAAGAGAGAGAGAGAGAGAGAGAGAGAAAGAGAGAGAGAGTTTATTTAAAGGGAGATAACTAATAGTGCGATATCAGGAAAATTATGAATATTGAAACGAAAACAATCTACTTCGATGAACGAAGTAAAATGTTCAGTTCTAAGTTCCAATCACCTAAAGAGAGTCATAGTGTACAACAGTCGAAACGTCATGATCTAACCACTCTTTCTATTTACATTCCCTTATGTAGCACCAAGCGCAATAGTGGCAGTGGAATGCCTTGCTTGGGGTGAAACGATTAAAAAAAGAACAAAGATGAGGAAAACTGGCAGAAAAATGTAAATAGTGTAAATAATTACAACACCTCATCTCAGAAAAAAGACAGTTGTTGAAGGTGAATATGTCAACAAAGATGAGGACAACAGTCCGAACAATGTAAATAGTGTAAATAATTACAATACTTCATCTCAGAAATATAGACAGATATTGAAGGTGAATATGGCAACAAAGATGAGGACAACAGTCTGAACACTGTAAATAGTGTAAATAATTACAATACCTCATCTCAGAAATATAGACAGATATTGAAGGTGAATATGGCAACAAAGATGAGGACAACAGTCTGAACAATGTAAATAGTGTAAATAATTACAATACCTCATCTCAGAAATATAGACAGATATTGAAGGTGAATATGGCAACAAATATGAGGACAACAGTCTGAACACTGTAAATAGTGTAAATAATTACAATACCTCATCTCAGAAATATAGACAGATATTGAAGGTGAATATGGCAACAAAGATGAGGACAACAGTCTGAACACTGTAAATAGTGTAAATAATTACAATACCTCATCTCAGAAATATAGACAGATATTGAAGGTGAATATGTCAACAAAGATGAGGGCAACAGTCCAAACAATGTAAATAGTGTAAATAATTACAATACCTCATCTCAGAAAAAAGACAGATATTGAAGGTGAATATGGCAACAAAGATGAGGACAACAGTCCAAACAATGTAAATAGTGTAAATAATTACAATACTTCATCTCAGAAATATAGACAGATATTGAAGGTGAATATGTCAACAAAGATGAGGACAACAGTCCGAACAATGTAAATAGTGTAAATAATTACAATACTTCATCTCAAAAATATAGACAGATATTGAAGGTGAATATGTCAACAAAGATGAGGACAACAGTCCGAACAATGTAAATAGTGTAAATAATTACAATACCTCATCTCAGAAATATAGACAGATGTTGAAGGTGAATATGTCAACAAAGATGAGGACAACAGTCCGAACAATGTAAATAGTGTAAATAATTACAATACCTCATCTCAGAAATATAGACAGATATTGAAGGTGAATATGGCAACAAAGATGAGGACAACAGTCCGAACAATGTAAATAGTGTAAATAATTACAATACCTCATCTCAGAAATATAGACAGATATTGAAGGTGAATATGTCAAGAAAGATGAGGTCAACAGTCCGAACAATGTAAATAGTGTAAATAATTACAATACCTCATCTCAGAAATATAGACAGATGTTGAAGGTGAATATGTCAACAAAGATGAGGACAACAGTCCGAACAATGTAAATAGTGTAAATAATTACAATACCTCATCTCAGAAATATAGACAGATATTGAAGGTGAATATGACAACGAAGCGAGAACAACAGTCCGAATAATGAAAATAATGTAAATAATTACAATACTTAATATCAGAAATATAGACAGATATTGAATGTGAATATGGCAACAAAGATGATGACAACAGTCCAAACAATGTAAATAGTGTAAATAATTACAATACCTCATCTCAGAAATATAGACAGATATTGAAGGTGAATATAACAAATTATTTTAGCAGACTTGTTTTTGTTGCTGATCTAGGTAGAAATTTTTTTAGTTACCCAGCACCTTCTCTATGTTTTAAACCTCTAGGGCCATTCGTATCATATTAGTGGGGGATCTGTTTATTACTTCATAACAATATAGAATTGATCACCCACTTTATGCCCAGTATAAGCCTTAACCCTCTAGGGCCATTCGTATCATATTTGATACAGTATGAAAACAAGCCTTGAAAGAAATATTTTCCTGAAAAATTTTTTAAGAGAAATATTTTATAAATTTCAAATGAAAGCAGTACTGACTGCTCAGTCAATGAATACCAAATGTTTCCTTATAGGGAAATACCAAATGTTTCCTTATAGGGAAATACTGTATCAAATATTATACGAATGGCCCTAGAGGGTTAATATTTCAAATAAAATTGGTTGAACTGAATCAACTAATAGGGTTAGCAATGATTTCTGCTAATATTCGTCAGTCGCTCTCAAATATCAAGTATCATTTATTTTTTCTCACGAAGTGAAAAGAATTGTTCATCCACCCGTTCGCCATCTTTAAGTCGATCTCATCATTATTTGAAATTAGTTATTCGTGCTTAAATCTCTGATATTTTTTCTGGCAATTATATGTGTAAACTGTTCTTAAACGCCCTCGGTTTTTCACTGTAGTTTTATCCTCAATTATTGTTTGCTTCAGTTTTTACAAGATACATGCTACCCTAAATGTAAGTGCTTTTTATCTTGCTTAAATCTCATTCCCAGTCTATTACGTCGAAATCTATTACGTCGCTTCAGATACGTTATAATACTTGAAACCAAATTAACTGTCGCAAAACAGGTATCAAACTTATAGCTGTCTTATAATATGCTTTTACCATAAATTAGACGAATGTGCTACGTCAATGCATCTGCACACATCGAAAAGGCAACTACGTAATTCTATACCTTTTTCCGTCAAACAATAAAACTACTGTGAAGCTAGTCAGAAGATTTGTTCGCGCAAAATACAGCTCCACATATTCAAAATCAGTTATGCACGTAACACGCTACATTTTAAACAACCAATCAAATTTTTGCTGTTAGAATTATCTTGAGGAAGAGAGTCACGCTTCATTGTTCTTGACACCCCGAGCATATTATCTTTTGGTCCGATAAATTTGGAAGCAGCACAAAATATCGCATCTATCTTGGCAACAGAAATTTGAAATAAATATCGAATATGAAACGATTCAATACGTTAAATATATTGCATATTGTAGATGAATTTTAAAAAGGAAATAATAAAAAAATATTATTAGGATGAATAATTGTTACTGACATTATGTTACAGACGTTCTACTGGTAATGGTAACAGAATTCCTACTCATTTTCTAATAAAAAAAAACGTTTGTCATTCATTGATCGAGCAGCCAATACTTTTCGGTTGGAATATATAAAAGCTTTCTTTTTCATTTTTTAATCTATTTATTTATTTTTAAGGGAACAGGTTTCAGTAGCTGTTACCACACTTTCTAGTATTGACAGCGGTTTCCGTCCTCACACATGAAGTGTAGTATACTAATATATTATGTCATTACGATTGGGCCCTTACCGTCAAAGCTTACGGTAAAATATTTATATCGACATACTGTTTAAAATGACGGAAATATATATATATATTAAATAATTACTACTGAGCACCTTGCATTAGAACATAAGAAAAAATATAAAAACCGAAAACCCTGTGACAGAAAGGAAATATATTATATTACATTATATATATCTCGCTAAATAACAATAGGTTTTTAATAAAAACAAGTTCAACCTGTAAAATAATAGCAAGTCTACTAGCATCTACCGTAACACTACCGAAGATAATTGTAACGACCGGAAAAGCACAACCTGTCCAGTTAATGGTCAATGTATGATAAAATGTAAAATTTACAAAGTTAGTGTAGAGGACGGAACGTCCACTTACTAATTTAGATTTAACGTGTCGACTGGGCGTAACATGGTCATAATTTGAAGCAGGATTTAAGAATGAACAAAAAGGCGAAAGTAACCAGGAAAACAATGTATTGACAAAGGTTACATGGGGTTGAGAAAGCATGCATGAGAAAGTGAAAAGGAAAGAGTCATTCCCCTTCGTCTGTTCGTAGAAACAAAATAAGATGTATGAAGTTTTTACTCTAGCTGAAAGAAAGGTTTGTAACAATTGTTAAGATTTTTGTAAAGAGTTCAAAGTTCAAATCCTTGATGAAGAAAGTCAGACAGAAAAGTTCTGTGTCTGTGTGTGCGTTGAGTAGAGAGAGAGACTTACATGCGAATGTAGCAGTCGGTGGGTTTCTACTGACGAAGGTTGGAAAAATTGTGGAATTATGTGTAGGAAGTTGAATGAAAGTTAATGTCAGAGAAGCAAATTAAGAAAATAAAAAAATATTTGCGCCACTAATTGCTACACGCAATTAGTGCGCGTGTGTTTGTGTGAGTTAGGAAGACATGTTTTTCTTGTCTCGGGACGAAATCCTAACTAACTGTACCACGTGCTGTTTTCCGTTTTTATTAGCTTCGTTTTTGGCGGGAACACAAGTCATCACGTGGAAATCGAGTGACCGTGGGTGCGTGGGTGTCAATGTATGAAACGCTACATTAGTATATTAAGGACAATATTTTCTAGTGAAGTAAAAAAGCATAAATTTCTTACATAAAATATTGCAGCTAAAAATATAATTTCAATGCAATATTTTAAGGAAGAAATGTCTTAATTTTTACTTTACTACAAAATCTTGGTCTTTACTTTTCCAGGTTTTTATTTTTCCTGTTCTCTTCCAGGTTTAATACAACCTAAAACATAGTCTTTTTAATGCGGGCATTATTCCATATAATATAATAAATATCTGTATATATCTGTATTATATGTATATAATACATATATGTATATAATATATATTATTTTTATTTTTCATTTTTTATTCCTCAAAAGAAATACCCATTAAAAGGCTTCGCCCCAACTGTAAACATACTAATGACGTCTTCTTTTTTTTGTATTCTGTTCCTTTTTTAGGATTTCCGTATAAACTTAACAAAATTATACATTTAATACTTTTCAAAAAGTCGCACACCCGATTTACTGTCCATAAAGATCTTAACTTTTATGACTGGTAGTAAAAGTTTAATAACTGGTACAATAAATGACGCTGTCTTGCTATTGTTTTTCTTTCTCCACAAACATGGCAGGAGCTACATACATACATACATATATGTATATTTTGTATGTATGTATGTATGTATGTATGTATGTATGTATGTATGTATGTATGTACAGACAATAATAACAATATTATCGTTATTATTATTTTTATTGTTATTAGTGTTAAAAAGTTTGAATAGATATATTTAATACTGTTATTATTATTTTTTTTAATATTATTTTATTTCTACTATTTAAGGTTTTTCTTTTTTAATAATAATATTTTATTATTGATGTTGAAATCTTATATATATATATATATATTTATTATTATTAGTAGTAGTAGTAGTAGTATTTATTACAATTATTTAAGATTTTTTCATTTTAAGATTGACTTTCAATATTTGCTTTAGCCTTTTCTCATATAATTTTTAATTTATTTTTCATTATTTTATTTACATCTATAATACAATACTACTAGTGATTACATTTTAATTTGTATTAAAAAGTATGTTCAACAAATTATTTTTATACCGTAGACACATCCCGTTATCTTTAAAACTAAATGTTAAATTTGCATGTCATACTTTTCTAAAAAAGCAGTTGAATTGCAAAAGACGCTGGTGTCGATCTGAGACGTTAACTTTAACTTTCTTTCTCTTAATAGTGTTCGTTCTCTTTTCCTTTTCTTTTTCTTTTTCTTTCTCTTCTTTCTCTTTATTCATTTTCATTATTTTTTTATCTTTCTTTCTTTGGTGTTTTTTGAATGAGCAAGAAAATGTTTTTGTAGATTGCTGTTAAAAATGTCTATTCTCGATATAGGCATGTGAGTGTCTAAATGAAATTCTTTTCTGAATAATTTTGAATATTAACTGTTGTATCATTTGGGTTTGACGAGCAGATTTGCCAGCAAAATACGTGTTACACATGAAATTTTAGAATATCTAAATATTTTCTGAAGTATATATATATATATATATATATATATATATATATGATTTTATTATTCATTTCTCGGTGTTCATTGTACTTTCTATCCTTTGGAGATTATCTTCAGGTGTGTCAGTTGTGGTAAAAAAATAATAAAAATCTGTAAAATGTTTAAAGTTTGTTTGAAAACTGAATTAATGGTGAAGCTTGTATTTTTCAAATATATATATATAATTTTATAATTTATATTTTACAAACAGGATTTATTGCCCTGCAATCAAAGAATTAATTAAATTTACAAAAGATTTGATTTCCATATTAGTCTAAATCAAATTTACAAACATTTTTAAAAATCATTATTACAGATAAATTAAATTTAAGCCCAAAAATACAAATTATAACCGGCAGACAAGCTTTCTTAACAATCAAAACCAAAAAGATTTTCCAAATAATCCCTTACCGACTTATAAATTTAAGAAAAACCGAGGTGGGCAAAATAAGCTATCAAATATTTAAAAGATATTTGTGACTTACTAAAAACAGCAAATCAAGTTAACCAGTAGAAGAACACAAGTGATTGTATTTCCTGGTTCCAAAACATCAAAAGTAAAAATAAATGTAAGTTCGTAATTTTTTTTTAATTATATCACCCAGAACAAGGCGGTAGAGCCACTGATGTGCAGGGGGCTACATAAGAGTAAATTATTAGATAGAAGAGAGTGAAGATAGGGACGAATCAGTTAGCAAGAGAAGGAAGGGTATACAGGTGTAATGATAATTGCAGAGGTGAAGAGAAAGGAAAGAATATACCTGGTGGTGAAGAAAGAACTAGGGTCAGGGTGGTGAAGAAAGAACTAGGGTCAAGTGGTTAAGAGATGAGTATTGGCCTTGCATTTAAATTCCTGGAGGTTGTAGCCGCCAGGATAGCAAGATTAAGCGTAAAAATGTTTTAATCATCAGTTTCTGAAAAAGATTTGATGGAATCGTTTAATGTCGCTAAAAGTTACATAAACATGCCATCTGAATATATTGATATAATCCTACATTGCCGCAATCAATAATTTTTTACGATGGTAAAGCATGGATTAAAAAAACAAACGGCACTTTTGATGTATCACAAGGATCGTGTAACAGAGCCGAAATTTCAGAATAGATTGGTGTATGCATCTTAAATAAAATCAACAAAATAATCCATATAGACAACCACGGATTATACAGAGATGACGAATTAATGATAGCACCGGACAACATAAGATAAAATGATAAATTAAGGAAAGAACTTTTCAAATTTTTCAAACTCGATTCTTCGATTTTGAGATAATAGTAAAAAACAAATAGAAAAGTAGTCCAATATTTTGATGAAGAATTAAATTTACAAACTGGAAATGTCTCTGCACATATGAAAGGAAACACAAAGTTAAATACATAAACACAAGATCTAACCATCCCCCAAAAAACAAATTAAGCACATTAACAAAGAAATAGAACACAGGCTTTCAAATATTCGTCAAACAAAACAATATTTGATGAAAAGAAAAGAAACTATGAAGATGCACTAAGAAAATCTGGCCATAAGAACATTTTAGAATACAATCCCCAACTAAACAAAAAAATAAAAATCAACGATAAAAAACGAAACTTTATCTGGTTAAACCAACCATTTAACTTAGAAGTAAAAACCAAAATAAAACTGGTCGATAAACTCTTTCCAAAAAGCTCAGAACTAAACAAAATTTTCTATAGAAATAGAATCAAACTGAGTTATAGCTGTACTAGTCATTTAGGAAGTTTCATAAAGAAAGAAAATGCCAGAAATTTAAATAGCATTGTACAAAACAAGATCATTAATAAACAAAATAACTTCAGGGACAAAAATAAATGCCCACATCAATGACTTTGTAATACAAAAGAATTCATTTACAAAGCAAAAGTACATGACTTAAATGGTCGAAACAAAAATATTTGGACTCAACCAAATATACTTTTAAGAGCAGGTGGTTCAATCACTGGTTCACATTTAAAAAAGGGAATTTTAGAAATTGAACAAAATTGAAATTAAAATATGGAAAAGACTCAGACGTAACAAAGTATAGTGAAAACAGCCAAGCCTTACAACTATCAAAATATGTAGACTGTGTCAGGAAGAAATGTTAACTATTATGATATAAATTACTGAATAAAAAAAAGAAATTATGACTAAGACAACCATAATATAAAATGCCTATTAGGTTCAAACAACCATGGATGAAAACGTTATAATTTCTTTTAATTTTGAAAATTGTGCTTTCAAAATATCCCCGTTACGCGAGTGTTCGAAAAAATCCCCGTTACGTGAGCGTACTTAAAAGCCGGTAAAATCTGTTATTGCGAAACCCCAGAAAACACCACATGGTAGAAAACTAGGTCACGTAATAACTCTTTTACAAATGAAGAATATATATATATATATATATATATATAGAGAGAGAGAGAGAGAGAGAGAGACAGACAGACAAACAGACAGACAGACACAGAGCGAGAGAGTGAGAGGGCGTCTGGGAGAGGGAGATGCCATTATGCTTTGCTCAAATGATAACCTGTGAAATTATATGCTTTACTGGAAAATATTGCTGTGGATTGTGAATGGATTTATGCATTTCCTTTTTAACTCATAATTCTTCTTTTTTATGTGTCCTGTCCCTTCAGGACGTAGGCGATCATGGCTTTCCACGTTTCCCTATCCCTGGTGGCTCTGAGCACGCCTTCTCCTTACAACCCTCCTTCTGTGATCCACCTGATTAGGTCCTTCAAATATGTTATCCATTGCTTTTCTCTGTCTCCTTTTCTCTCTATCTGGCATGTTAGTATCAGGTTCTCCAGGCCCTCTTTCCTCATTGCGTGTCCCAGAAACTTCAGCTGTCTCTTCCTGATGTTCAGTATTAATTTCCTTTTTGTTTCTATCATTTCCAACATCTCATCATTGCTCACATGCTCGATCCATGAGATTCGCAGCATCCTTCTGTAGAACCACATTTCAGTTGCTACAAGTTTTTCTTTCATCTTCGATGGTATTGTCCAGCATTCACTGTCATATTGAAGGACGGATATCACGTAGCAATCCAGTACTCTCTTCCTAGTTTCTAACTTAATTGTCCTGTTTCTTAATACTTTACTCAACTTCTGGAATGCTTCCTTCGCCATGCCAATTCACCTTCTGATCTCTGTGTCGCACTTTCCGTCTTCTGTTATAACGCTTCCCAGATATTTAAAATTTTGTACCTGCTTGATTCTGGTAACCTCGACCTGTATTTGGCATATTGGGCTGCACTTTTTACTGATGACCATGCATTCGGTTTTCGTGCAGTTTATTTCTTGTCATTTTTTGTTAATTTCTTCTGCTACCTTCTGTAAGAAGTCTTGTAGTTTCCTTTCTGTGTCTGCTATCAGCACTGTATCATCTGCGTACCTTAGGTTGTTTAAATTGTGGCCTCCGATTACGAATCCAGGCATAACTTCTAGGGTTCTCAAAATATTCTCGCTGTACAGGTTGAACAGATCCGGTGAAAAGACACATCCTTGTCTTACGCCCCTTTCTATCTTTGTATATCTACTCAATTCATTACCTGTCTGTATGCAAGCGGTTTCCTGCCAATAAAGATTCTTTGTTACTCTCAAGACTTTCCCAAATATGTCCAGGCTGCCGAGCATCTCTATCACTTCTTTGTGGCGTATTTTGTCAAACGCCTTCGCATAATCAATAAAGCTCAGGTATAAATCCGTCTTCATTTGTATTGCCCTCCATCTTAATTAACTGGCCAAAGATCCCAGTCAACTTTGTTGTATACCCAATAGCTTGTAGGTATGTAAGAAATTAATGGCTTTCCCAACAGTGGTCTCCTGCTCGTAAAAAATACCCATGTCCAAAAAGTATGTCCGGAGATGGTGCATACACTTTTGACAAATAGAATTTAAACGTTGTCGATTCAATATTCACTCATGCTGCTTGTTGGACATTAAGAAAAAATATATACAGCATCGGATATGATACCAGTATGACACTAGAAGAAGAAGCAGGGGAAATTTTGAGGATAATTGATGAAGCTTATGGAGATATTTCGGCTGAAAATAGTACGATTTGCGTAGTTCAACAAAGGTTAATTTACTTCGATGACAAATGCGGTGAAGTGAAGCAGAAATAGCTTTTATGTGTTGCCATCTCTGTTATGAGATGACTCTACTTATTCAATGTTGCAATAACAAAAATCTTCCTCTCCATTTCTCTCTGATTTCGTATCAAACGTGTCTCTTACTAAAGACAGGTTCTGTCTATGATTAATCAGGTTGAGTGGAGTAATTTTTACAGGTGAATTGAATGCATACCCTTGCCAAAAATTAATACCTCAATTTATAACCAGTATTTGATTTTAAAGAAAATCTGCAGGACAAATATTTCGCTACAGAATTTGATAAATTTTGATCGATTTAATCGATTTCCATAATTTAATCTGGCAAGATTTTATATGCAGAAGGGCGTATTTTTCTGCTGTCATATAATTAATAACCATCAAGAGAGGGAAGAGACAGTTGAAATTTCTCGGATTTGTAGCGGGAAAAAGGGCTTAAAAATCTGATTATCACAGGACAGATTGAAGGTAATCCCGACAAATGAAAACAGCTCTTAACATATTTATTTATTTATTTACAACTACTGCAGACATCAAATTGTGTAGAACTATGATGACGGGATACGACCTGAAGTAAATACAAACAAAAAACATTGTGGAGATATTTTTATGATATGTTATGAATAAGTATAATTATAATTTCTCAGTATTCTAGGCTTAAATCCCAATTAATGACTTAATTTTCCAAATTTACATTTTTTATGTTTGTGTTGGTTAATTTACGCGCTACTATTTTGTTATTTGTCTTGCTTTTAGTGTTTTTGTTTATACAAAGTTATATATATATATATATATATATATTAATACTTAGTTTATTAAAAGTCGCCTGAAGACACCACTAATGGTAGAAACCAAGGTAGAGAAATAACTCGTTTAAAAATTATATATATATATATATATATATATATATATATATATATATATATATGGTGTATAGTTAGGTCTTGAAGGCTATCACACTACGTTAATAAAATAAAGAACGGTAAAGAAGTTCTAAGGTATTAACTATTTATTATACATTAGTATTTCGAGATCAAAATCTGATCTTCAGAATGGTAGAAGAGCTTCTTTTCGAGTTCCGTTCCTTCAAAGAATTGTCATTCTTAGCTGTTACTGATGTCGTTAATTGTAGTGAGTGTGTGTGTGTGTGTGTGTATAAGTGTGTTAGAGCATGTATGTGTGTGTTTATTTATTATATATATATATATATATATATATATATATATATATTTGTGTATATGTCCGCACATGTATATATGTTTGTTAAAGTGTCCATGTTTCTATATATATGTTTGTTTGCGTATGTGTGTGTATGTTTGTGTTTATATATATATATATATATGTAATACGTATATATTTGTATGTGTGTGTGTATATGTATATGCATATATATGTATATATATATATATATTTGTGTATATTTCTGTGTATGTATTTATATTTATGTATATTTCTGTATATATTTGTAAGTGTGTATATATATTTATATCTGTACGTATGTATGGACAGACAGACAGATAGATAGATAGATAGATAGATAGATAGATAGATAGATAGATTTCTTAAGTTTCATGCCTTTTTGATCGTCTAACTAACTGTTTTAATTTTATTTCAAAATACTGGATGTATTGAAATATGATTATGTCTATCCTGACCCCATTCATATGAGGCCAGTGATTTTATGAATCCGCCGTGACTGTATCCAATATGTAGCAATTTAGTCTGCCTAAAAGTTAACAGACAAATTGACATCTCGATAAAGACTAAATTTTGAAATTTGTGTATGTATATATACATGGGTGTATTACTATGTATATGTTTTTTCTTACTAATGTTTGTGAATATTTCTCCATATGTGAATGTTTGTAAGTTTATTCATGTATGCGTTCTTTTTCTCTCCTCCGTCTAAAATATGAATAATTTTCTAAATGTACAAAATTGTTAAAATATATATATATATATAGTTTTTTTTTTTTTTTTTAGCAACAAAAATATAGTAGATATAATAGTTAATTAATAATGCTGATCTTAATTTTATAAAATTTTAATAGCAATGCCCACCATATATATGTGTGTGTGTGTGTGTGTGTGTGTGTGTGTGTGTGTGTGTGTGTGTGTGTGGTGTGTGACTGATAGTCGGCGCCGTTTAACGGTCTGATGATATCAGACTGTTTTAATTTGTGGTTTATCTAAGTATGCGTTGGCCTGGCGTATAGTTTGACTTTTGCCAAAGTGGTAGAGGGCTTCGTTTTATGACCTATCTGCTTTAATTGGGGGCGTGTTTATGGCTACGTCTTTTGCCATCCTGTATTCATTCGCGTGTGTTCTCGTGTGTGCGTGTGCGCAAGTGTTTCATGTGTGTGTTTATGTGCGTATGCTTCTTGTATTTTATTTTTATTTTTTATTTTTCAGTTTTTCTCCTCTGTGATCATTTTATATATATACCTACATACCTTTGCCCGGTATCATGTGTCTGTGTGTGTGTGCTTATATAGATACATGTGTATATATATATATATATATATATATATATATATATATATGTGTGTGTGTGTGTGTGTATATATATATATTAAATTTCATTAAAATTTAGAGAGCTTCGAAACAACGTAATGTATGTCTTGATTGTGTACAAAGGTAGGTATACAGTAAGTAATTATGCAAATGTTTCTATAATCAATACAATGTGTAAATCATTGCTGTGTATCTATTTTTGGATGTAGAAAAGTAGAGTCACGATTTGGCAATATTAGACAGATATTTTGGGCTGGGCTATATAGCCCAGAGGACCCACATTTAAAAAGACCTTGTGTCACATTTTGTCCTAGAGGGAGGGCAAATAAATACCAGAATGTCGCCTTTTCTTGCGGTAATTCCATTGACACTATCAGCTGTCTGTGTTCGGGCAGAGAGCATTAACACAGTCGTGGCTTCGCTGAATGGACTAAATTAAACATATTTTTGGCTGGGGTATATGGCCCGGAGAACCCACGTTAAAAAGGCCTTGTGGGAGTAAATAAATACAGAATACCGCGTTTCCAAAAAGGGTAGACAGTAATTTCTTAGTAGTTCTATGCTCCACTCATTGAGAAGATTATTACGCAGTACCCGTCAGCTTCCGATGTCGACGTACTCAATATACTACGGCTTCACCTGCAAAGACTTGTACATTTTTACTAACCCGCATTCCTGGACTACTAATCTTAATTCATGTCTGTATCCTTTCGTTAATACACTTATTTTCTATCTCAATTACTAATCGTTGTTCATTTATTTGTTCGGACCATATTCCCGGCATCCACAACATAAACTAACAACAAAGTGCAGCTGCAAGACTTGGGAAATGGTGATAAAGCCGAGAACTTGTACGTCATAAACAGCTGCTAAAGATAGCTAGAGATCTTCAAGTCGTGAATGCAGTTCAGATATGGGAAAGAAATTTCCAATTGTAAATATACTTAGCTATGCGGTCATATCCAAATGAGGAAAAGGTTACGGAAAGAAATTCAGAAAGCGTATCCGGAAAACTGAAAACCTTCAGACGAATCCTGCAGTCAAGTCGGGCCCAAATATAATTTCTTGTATTAATATGAATTTTCTTCGTATAGCCGATATTCGGAGGCTTAGGATCTAGACAGCCTCCATATAGTCAGTCAGTTAAAGTGTCATTCGTAATAAACGCTCGGGCGATCATGTCTCGAAAGAGATATGACTGACTGCGCAGAAGATTATCACGCAGTAGGTTGCCATTGATTTCTGTGTTAGACTGGTTGCCAGCCAAGGCTATAGAACCCAGTCTGTTCTATTATTTAACCCATAACTAGAAGGAAGAGAGGGATTAATGCCTTTCCCAAGGGTATTTGCGCGTAAGTGAATGCAATGAATTCAACTGGAATTTGAACTCGGCTCCCCGATTACTCGTTCTGAGCCGGTATCCGCTGCAACACAACGCACATCCGCCTCCATGTAATATTGTCTAAAAGAAATCAGTTTCTTTAATTTAATCTTGACCAGGCAGAATTCTACGTTTATCTAATGAGATAAACGTGTGCGAACCTATAATGATATTTAGAAAAATAAAGTTGAGATTAATCCGCACAAAATAACCTAAGGATGCTTAATAGATTAAAAAATCGATCAGTTCATGTGCAAAAGTTATGCAACACTAGCTATATAATTTAAAAGACCCATATACTTTTTAGATCCACTACGTTACTTAGGTAGCACGAAGCAAGACTACTAACTTCATCACAAGATCTAAACCGTAACATTCGGTTAAGGAAGAAAATTCTAATAAACATGAGAGGACTGCTATTCTCTAAAGAAGCAAACTGAGCAATGAAATAAACTTCTTCTTCAACAATGACACTAGAAAGACTACTCGGATGCCTTTTAATCTAATCTGACTTCATTACGCACATTGTCTGCAAACATTTTCTCCATCTTTCTTGTTTTGATATTACATACATTTAAATATTTCAATATTAATATTAAATTATTTTATTATTTGTCAATTTTTGTCGAGCCTTCAGTGAATTTGTGAAGAGATTTTCAGCGCTCTACGCCCTCGTCAGGTTAATAACTGAAGTTCTCGATTAATATTTCGCCCTTTCTGCCGGTTAGCTACAATGCCAACAACGGAAAAGAAGCAAACCTCAAAAGATCGTTCGTTGAGAAACGAAAAACTGTATTCCTGGAAACCTAAATAAAAACAAAACAGTTAAAAAGAGACGCACTGCGAAACGAAGAAGACGCATTGTAGCTAACCGACAGAAATGGGCGAAATATCACTCGTGAACTTGGGTCATTAACCTGACGAGGGCGCAGAGCGTCGAAAATTTGTTCACAAATTCACTGACAGCTAAAAGCTCGACAAAAATCGACAAATAATAAAGAATTCAACAATGCTATTAAAAAGGAATATGAATACATTAATATTAAATAGTTGTTGTTTTTCATTCTCTGCTGGTCGGCCGACTAATTTAAGCGCACGTGACTTAGCATTTTTCTCTTACATGCCGTGTCATTTCAGGACATTGATGATCATAGTCGTCCATGTCTCATCATCGCTAGTGGATCTTAGCACGCCTTCTTTTGTTACTCTACTTAAAAAACTCACGCTGCCATTGACTTGCTCAAGCCCCGTTCAGTATGTTACGAGTTGCTTTCCCCAGTCTCTTTTTCACTCTATCTGAGCCTCTGATTATCAGATTCTCTAAGCCCCCTTCATTATTACACGTCTCAGGAACTACAGCGAACTTTTCATGATGTTAGCTACTAGTTTGCTTTTCGTTTTCATCCTCTGCAAAACCTCATCGTTGCCCATATGCTCGGCCTATGGTATCCTTTGTATAGAAGTACATTTCGGTTGCTTCAAATCTCTTTCATCTTTGAGGTTATTGTACAGCATTCACTATCGTATTGAAGAATATACATCACATAGCAATTCAATACTTTGTTTCTAACGAAACTTTCCTGTTTTCCAATACTCTACTCAGCCTCGAGCCGCCGCAGCCAAAAAACCGAGTTTTATTCTGGTGTTTTATTCTCTGGATTTGATCTCAACAGTTTCTCGTAATATTTGCTAAACGTTAAACAATTGTACATTCGTTGATTATGACATGACGTTTCATGTATACACTATATACGCATTATTTCAACGAGACGCATATATACATATGGGCAAATATGCTTCTTCTGTGAACACCATAATAATTAATATTATTTTGTGATCATTTCTAATGAGGTGCAACCTATTAAAATCGCGAGAATTTATAAATATTTTTTTTTAATAATTGGGAGGATTTTGAGTTTCGCCATTATTGTTAATTACAAACTACGAGTTTGTTGATGGATTTAGGGAAGAAACATAACGTTTTCGTTTAAGGAAGAGTGTAGAGTTCTTTTCGACTGAATAAAAAGAAATCTTTTTGTCATATATTTTGTTCTGTAGAGACCGGACTAAATGAAAATCGGAAGATGCCCTCTCACGGTGTGTACGGTGGGTTGCTAGAGGCTTCCCCATTTTCAACGCCTTAAGCTTCTACAGGTATATCTTGAAACAAGCGGAATTGCTTTGTCGTGGTAAAAAATGACAATTTACTATTTGATAATATAATAAGTTTTTCTTGAGTAGCCGTTGAGCTGGTCACATTATTTCTTAGCAGTTTTTTTGTGGGAAGTGTTTGAAAGAATACCGAAATCTACAATCCCAGCAAAACAGACAGTAACACCTTCACTGGATGCAATCCTTATTCATTCAGAAGTTCTATACATTCACAATCTTGTTTCCTGCTCCATTTGCGTCGAACATTATCATAACCTACACGTCCTCTCTTGCTATTACAGTTCTGTCGAAGAGAGGCTCCTTTACCTGGTGTATAAGCAAAAGGATCACCGCTGGAACACAATTGATTTTGTTCTGGTTTAAAAGTATAGAGCGTATGAAAATAAGAATATGTTTTATTGAGGCCAACTCCCAGCAGCAACAGTCTATTTTTTGCTTAAACGTAAAATTTTGGCCATGAAACAGACTGCCGCAGATGAGTGTTGACCGTAATGTCCATATATATATATATATATATATATATATATATATATATATGGACATTACGGTCAACACTCATCTGAAAGCGGAAAGGATTTTTCTGTTGCTGAGGTGATGTGTTATCCCCCGTGGGGATTTTCATATCAAAATGGCCATTCAACATCATTGAATTAATCCTTTTTTAATTTAATATATATATATATATATATATATATATATATATATATATATATATATATATATATATATATGCATTGATATCTGCACAAAACATCAAACCATGAATTTTTTTCTTTTCCTCACAAGAACATCTCCCATATAAAATAAAATGCCACACTGAATCCTCTACAAAAGTATTTCAATCCAGATTCTGCAGAAGGGAAAAGGGAGATATATATTTCTTTATTATCAAAGGTGCATTAATATGATTTTGGTACGTCAGTATATATTAATAGAACGCAGATGAAAGCGACAAATAAGCATAGTTGATTATTTGATCTTGAGAGACGAAACTGCTGACATAAAAAATAAGAAGAAACTAAATCTTACTGTAATTAATTGCGACTATTTATAAGATTAATGACTCAAAGATGAAATTTTACTAATTAAGTTTCAGAGGTTGAAAAGCATTAACATAAGATTATGCACATTATTCAGGATAAAATATCATCTGATTTTATCCAATTTTATTTCTGTCATTTTTTCAAAAAGGCAGTCATAGTTCACTATAAATGTTCTTCTTGTTTCGAAAATCGAAACGACATGACTCATAGAAAGAGTAACAATGTAACCCAGTGGTCAAAATAAAGGGTTCAATTTGGAATACCATACACCTGAAGAAGGTTGGAGTGTACAAAGACCGAAACGTCGTTAATGTGGCAATACAGATGAAAAGAACAGTCCGATCAATGAAAATAATGCAAATTATTACTCATATATATATATTGTGTGTATTTTGGCAGCATTTTTTCATTAATGCAGGTTTCATTGAATAATATAGACAAGTTTTGTCTATTAATTTTGTGTAGGATCCGTTCATACCGTCTGATATACTTGATGGTGATGTCGTTGAAAGACAACAAAAAAATCACAGTATTTGTGAATTTTTTATCGGGTCTAAGCTTTCGGCTCACATAAGCCATTATCAAAGAGTAAATATTAACACACAGTCGGAGAAATATTAGTATTTATGAGTTTTTTTTAGGATGTTTTCATCTAGTTGGTAGTTGGAGTGCATCTGGCTACGGTATAAGAGAGTGATATGTTTAGGATTGGTTGGGTTAGTATCATGTGTTGTTTTTTCCATGTTAAGCTTTTTAAGAAAATAATGTATTTGTTCATCAACTATGTAGTTGGGAAAATTATTATTGATGAATGTCTGTTTTATGTTTTTTAGTTCACTGTAGAAGATCTGATTTGTAGATGAATTGACTTTTGCACGATATAATAGATTTTTTATAATGGCTATTTTGTAATAGTGGGGGCATTCACTAATATAATTGAGTATGGAGGGATTTTTATTGGTAGGTTTTTGATACGGTGAGATAGTAAATTTATTGTTGTCAGTGTTAATTAATATATCAAGAAAAGGAATTTTGTTATCTTTGCTAAGTTCATAAGTAAATTTTAAAACTGAGTTATTTTGAAACAGTTTTTGAAGTTGTAAGATTTCATCAGTATTTTTAATTGATAGTAGGATATCATCAACATATCGTAGATATATTGATGGTTTTGTAAATTTTGCAAAGGTAGTATTTTCAAGGTTAGACATGTCCATGGAGACTCCGTCACGTTGTATATATATAGTGTTGTTTGGATCAACAAAAGGCACTTCAGTAGTACAAGCTAGTAGAATTTTTCTTAGGATGTTGGGATTAATTTTGAGTGGGGGTAATGAAGGATTACTGTAAACATTTCTTATAATTATATCAATAGTTTCACTGACGGGTACATTAGTAAAAAGGTTTTCCACATCAAGTGAAGCTATGATTTCATTATTAGGTTTTTCACTCTTGAGGATTTGGATTGCCTCTCGGGTTGACTTTATGCTGTATTTACTCGGAAGATAGGGTGTGATAAGCTGGTTAATATGTTTAGTTAACTGGTATACAGGAGTAGGAATTTGGGATATGATAGGGCGGAGAGGATAGTTAGGTTTATGAGTTTTTATGGTTCCGTATATGTAACCAGGTTTATAGTCACCAATAATTTTAGGGAGTTTTAAGGAATTATGATAGCCTAGTATATATATATATATATATATATATATATCCAGGTGAAAAGAAACCAAGGTTTAACTATTTTGAGTACCCCGGCATTTATTTTATAATAAACATTGCTCAATATAATAACAATTATAAAGTTTAATATAATCATATAGTTATGAATTAATTGTACATTTCGACACGGAAATTTCTATGTTTCGAGATAGATTCTCTTTATCAGGCAATTCAGTATGTTAGATTGAAAATGATTGACATCTTGTAAATCAGTTTCACAACCAACATCCAACATTGCCTTATCTCGAAAATTCCCGTGTCGCAATGTACAATTATTTCCTCTCTCTCTCTCTCTCTCTCTACATATATATATATATATATATATATATATATATATATATATATAGGATCACAAGCCTGACTTTGATAGTAACTGCACCACTGGAATAATTCACTCAACGAAACCGGAAATTAGTAAACAACTTTTGGAGAGTGTCAACCGTTAAATGAATATAATGTTGGATTACCCCAATGGAGTAATACCACTGAAGTTTGAATTGGTTCAAACAAATTACAATAAACATAAAAGGCAATTTATGCAATTCAACATAGTGGGTTATAACTCCTCTATCTTGGAGGATTTGTTTACAATTGCCTTGAATTTTGCTTCGAAATGTTCAGATCTCACTAATATAGAAAGAAATATAATTTTAAACTGAAAACAATCTGTCCTCATCCACAACAAAATTGGATAAAATCTAATTCCGAGGACCCACATGACATTGCCATGGGAGCACTGGATTCTGAAGATTCATCGGATCTTGTATGTCTTTTTATTTTGTACAAACTCACTGCCCATCGTAATGTTGATATATAACATCTTCTTCTTTGTTCCCTGTCTCTTCAGGACGTAGGCGATCATGGTTCTTCACGTCTCCCTATCCCTTGTGGATCTTAGTATGTTTGCTCCTGTTACACCTAGCAACCCCCGTTCTGACATCCACCTGATCAGGCCTTGCAAATATGTTATCCGCTGCCTTCCTCTGTCTCTTTTTCTGGCCAGTCAGTATCAGGTTCTCCAAGCTCTCCTTCCTTATTGCATGTCCCAGGAACTTCAGTTGTCTCTCCCTGATGCTCAGATGATATTGTCAGGCATTCACTGCCGTATTGAAGAACTGACATCACATAGCAATCCAGCACTCTTTTCTTTGTTTCTAGTAAAATTTTCCTGTGTTTTAGTACTTTACTTAGCTTCTGGAACGAGTCCTTTGCCATTCCAATTTGCCTTCGAATTTCAGTGTCGCACTTTCCATCTCTTGTTAGAATGCTTCCTAGGTATTTAAACTTTCGTACTTTTTTGATTCTGGTATCCCCCACCTGTATTTGGCATTTTAGGTTGCACCTTTTGCTGATGATCATGCATTCAGTTTTCTTAAAGTTTATTTGTAGTTCTCTTTGTCACTCTACACCGATGCTTTCTGTAGGATGGCTTGTTGTTTCCTTTCCGTGTCTGCAATCAGCACTGTGCCATCTGCATACCTTATGTTGTTCAAGTTGTGGGCTCCAATAACAAATCCTGGCCTGATTCTGCTTCTCGCTCTATTCATCAGGATTCTGACAATCAGTTTTGTAATGTGATTCATTAAACTGGTAGTTCTGTATACTTTGCACTCATTTGCACCGGGATTTTTTGGCAGTGCTATAAATATCGAATTGCATTGGTCGTCTGGAATTATTCCACTATTATAAATTTCGTTTATTATGTCAGTAATTTTTTCTGTGCCATATTTTTCCATAGCTATCAGCAGCTCTATTACGACGCCGTCTGAACCAGCTGCTTTGTTTCTGTTCAGTTTAGCCATTGCAGCTTCCACTTCGGATTTTAATATTTCCGGTCCATCCTCCTCCTTGTGTTTTCTCCGTTGTTCTCTCCTGCCGCAGAAAGATCCTTTATATATTCTTCCCATCGCTGGAGTAGTTCTTCTTTCTACAATATGTTTGTTCCATCCTTACATTTTATGTATCCTGTTGAGGAGCAGGTTTTTTGTCCTGTCAATTCTCTTATCGCTTTATGCATCTATGCTTTATTGGTCCTACTCAGTCTCTCTACTTTTGCGCATTTGTTGTTGAGACATTCCTCTTTAATTGGATTATATAGAGACGATGGTCTTAAGATTATCCATAATTTCACTAACTCTAAAATATATATAATCCGTAAATACATATATAGAATACTGACGTGCTTTAATCTTAAAGTAATAGTAAATACCAACCTCAGAAATTTGACTTTCTAGATGTTACACATGACTTAGTAAACAGTAGTTACTCACCATATGTAAAACGTAATGCTAACCCTAACAACATATATCCTAAATCAAATCACCCAGCATCTATTATTAAACATATACCCACATTCAGTTGAACACAATAAACTATGATTCCTCAGCTGAAGACATTTTCTATCAACATAGTCATTACTACAACACAACTATAAAAAACAGCGGCTATGAATGCAATAATATTATATATCATAAACAAATTAACCATCATACCAAACAAAATCAAAATAGGAAAATAATTTGGTACACACCACCATTTAACCACATGTTTAGTACCACGTTAGGCAATAGATTCCTTAATCTAGTTCAAAAACACTTCCCAAGTAATATTCTTCTTAGCAATGTTTTTAATAAAAATGCACTGAAACTTTTTATAATCTTGTTATGATAATAAAAATCACAATAATTAAATCTTAAAGCAATAAAATGATTTTAATTTTAACCAAATTACCATAAGTTACACAATTTCTTACAAAGGTCATAACCATAACGTATGTCTTTTGACAAATAGTTTCTTTACAGGGTTAATAGTATACCAAGTTACCATTTCCACTACTAAAAATCCTAATCTTACCAAACATTACATCAAATGTACTAGGAATAATTTTAGTTATCGATTTTAGCTGCACAACTTGTCATTTAATAATAAAATATATAGAAATTCTATTTCCTCTCAAAATACTACTGGCAATTGAAAGATACAAATAAAACTCCTACAGTTAAATGTAAAATATTAACTAAAGCTAGAATGTGTACATCCTTACATGAAATATGGTTTATTTGCCTACAAGAAAAAATCCATGAATTAAATTTCACAAAATCTGACTTAGTGAATCAATGTAATGAAATCACGAATTTTAGCCACTATAGAATTTTCCATATTTTTAAATATATCTGAAGTTATCTAAAAATTTTTCTTAATATTTTTACTATTTTTTCCTTAAATTTTAGCTTATTTTACTGGTTATTTCTTTCATTTGTAATTATTAACAAATCTCTGCTATTTTAATTTTAATTATTATGTTTTATATTATTATTTTCCTTTATGTTGCTTTTGACTTTATTTTATTATCGCTTTGATTTTTTATCGACAGAGACTTTCTCTTTTTCTTTCTCTTTTTCTTTCTCTTTTTCTTTCTCTTTTTCTTTCTCTTCTCTCTTCTCTCCTTTCTTCTTTTTCCCCCACTTTAATTTTTTTATATCTCATTTATCTTTTTTTCTTTCGTTTACTGATCGTCTATAGATCATCCGTCTCTACCAAGCCCACATACATATACTGCCCAACCCAGGGATTGAACACACAATTACTATGTTAGCAAATTCATGAACCAACTCTTTCATCTATACTAGGCGATTCTACCCTGAGACAATGTGGTGCTTAAGAATGTGGAGCCCTAAATCTAACCTACTTTCTGATGAGAAACGCTATGTTGATTTTTATTATTAGCAGTTCTCGTATAGTGCTTATTTCTATGATATTCTTACTAAGGATGTTCTCATATACTAGCATGCAAACATGGCGAGCAATAACTGAGCAATACTACAAATAATAACTAGATGAGATATCCCTAGAATAATCTCGGACAAACAGTATGGCTTCCGCTTCACCAATCTACTGCTGATATGCTAACGACCATCACCGATTATATATACCAGGTTCTAGACAAGAATGGTGAAGCCCAAAACGTTGCCCTGGATATCTCTAAAGCGTTCGACAGAGTTTGGCATGCTGGCCTTCTGCGCAAAATGGGGAGCTATGGTATAACTGGACATTTGTTTGTTAATCCAGTCTTTCCTCTCTAACCGCACATTGAAGGTGGTATTACACGGACATGCCTCCCAGAACTACCATACGAACGCGGGTGTCCCTCAAGTCTCTATCCTAGGTTCTACTCTCTTTCTGATCTACATTAATTGTCTCACCAATGCCATAATATCCCAAGTAGGCATGTACGCCGATGACACCACAGTTTACTCTCGCCTCGAACAAAAAATCTGGTGTGGGTGACAAAGCGAACCTCGCTGCCGAGCTTGAAAAAGACCTCCAATCCGTAGTGGACTGGGGTAAGACAAGGCTCGTAAATTTTAAATGCTTCCAAAATGAAGCTGCTATCAATTAACCATCATAGACAATCGCACTTACCTCCCATTATCATGGAACAGGCTTGTCTCACAGAGAGTAAAACACTACGCCTGCTTGGCCTCACACTGTCAGCGGACCTCAAGTGGAATGACTATATCGAATCCATTGCTAAATTCGCTGCTGTGAAAGTCGGTTCTCTGTGCAGGGCAAGGAAGTTTTTTTTTCCGTCTGAATCTAACCTGCACATATAAAAATCAACCATCCGCCCGTGTATTGAATACTGATGCCACATCTGGTCGGGTGCCCCTGCTATTCTCCTAGGGGTTCTTGACAAAATACAGCGGAGAATCTGTAATGTGATCGATACCGACTTGTCAGACCGTCTGCAGTCACTCTCTCACCGGCGTGACGTGGCTTCCCTGTGCCTCTTCTACAAATACTTTCACGGCTTCTGCTCCAATGAACTTTGATCACTGTTGCCCCCTAGGTATGAATTTGCACGAGATACTAAATTAGCAACTAGGTCCCACCCTTTTACAGTGAAACCGATAAAATGTAACCGCAATTTCTACTCCAACAGCTTCTTTTCTCGCACTTCCAGCCTATGGAATTCCCTTCCACATACTTGCTTCCCCGTCAGCTACAATCCCGAGGAGTTTAAATGTAAGGTCAATAGACACCTCCTAACACACTAACTCGCACCCATTCTCTCAAACGCTCTTCCTATGTACATCCTTACCCATCTATCACCCTCCTTCTTACATTTCCTATATCTAATCACTCTTTCAGCACCTTCCCCTATGTAACCCCCTGCGCAATAGTGGGAGTGGAATGCATTGCTTGGGGTGAAATGATTTAAAATAAAAAACTACACCTGTAAATTAAATAAATGCTTCAGTTCCAAGTTCTCTTTAGGGTATCAGGATTGACAGACATCTGATGAAGGCCGTAGAGCTCAACAACTCAAACATTGTGATAAAAAGAAGGGAAATAGACTGAATGTAATTAACTCAAATATTGACAACTCCTCAGCCTAGAAATTTAGAAAGACGCATTTTTGGGTTAAATAATTGGTTTTCCTGACATTAACCTACGCATTTTTCGTGTACAGGAATTAAGATTTTCTTAATCGAACATCACCCGTTGATCGACAATAGAAATTGTCAATATGACTTGATTTGCTTTTTAAAAACTTGATATATATCTGATATATTTTTCGTTTCCAGCGTAAGATACGCTGGAAACGAAAAATATATCAGATTTTCGCATCTATTAATATTGAGCACTACACGTTGCTGGCGATTGTACAAAAGGCAGGCAAGAAGAAACTTTGATGGTGACGACGTAAACGAGGTAGAGGGACAGTTATTTCCATCTTCATCGTTGCGTCACTTATACTTTGTATCTCTATTTATTTATCAGCTTTGTAAACCGCATCGGTTACTGAGCGTTTGCGTATCAATGTGAATGTGTGCGCCTTCTTTTAGACAACACATCGTCATCTGATTCAACACTTAGAAAACAAGGCAACTTATTTCAATTGAGTTTTCTTTCGACCTCGATCAGAAGAAGAACTCAATAAGATAATTGGATCAGAAGGCTTCTCTGTACGTTGTTGTCATTTAGTTACAATAGCCATTGAAAGTGGTTTATTTTTCTTTGGCTTTAATTCATGTATTAGTCTATCTATTTTTGTTTCCTTTTCCTTCCTATCTTTTCTTGGTTATTAATATTCTACTTCATCTTTCTTTTCTTTCTCTATTTTCTTTTAATTATATATATATATATATACTAACGGGTATAATTATTAGTCCACCCCAGTTTTTTAAAGAAATGATGTATTTCATACTATTTTTAGTATTTATTGCCAAATGAATAATTCTAAATGAAAGTAGAATGGTTCTTTTGTTATTATTACTTTTGTTATTATTACTTTGCAAAATTTACAAGGCAAGGAAGCAAAGATGAACTCGTCCGAATAACCTTAAATTTTCTTCATTCTTTCATTGATGAAACTGCAATACAGGTAATTATTAAATATTTATAAATTCATTTGATGCACATGTTATTGTGCAGTATTAACAAAAGAACCATTCTATTTTCATGTACAATTATTCACTTGGTAATAAATACTAAAAAATAGTTTGTTTGTTTTTTGTTTGTTTTTTAATCATTTCACCCCGAGCAAGGCAGAAACGCCACTGATGTGCAGGGGGTTACATAAATGTAGAAAGATTAATTAGAAAAGAGTGAGGAGTACAAGCTAGTTAGAAAGGAACAATAGAAAGCTGAGAAAGCAGGTGCAATGACAGATACATGGGCGGAGAGAACGTGAAGATTATACAGGAGAGGGGAGAGAGCTAGAGTCCAGTGGTTAGTAGGTGAGTATTAACTTTGCTTTTAAATTTCTGGAGGTCATAGCCGTCAGGAAAGCAAGAATACGGGAGTGAGTTCCACATAGTATGAAATATATCATTTTTTTAAACACTGGGGTGGCCTAATAATTATGACGGGTTGTATATATATATATATAAACGTGATTGGGATTATACTCGTCTCGAAAACATTCCACGACAACTATCAAATGCGGGACAAATAGTTATGAAAAAAGAACGAGCTTAGGGCATGAAAGTCATTCAAAAGTGTTCGGGCCGAAATCAGCACAAAGCCCAAGTAAAAAAACCGACACGAGTAACCATCTAACAGAATGCGCTCAATACAAAGGTAGTTGCTATATATATATATATATATATATATATATATAGTATGGTAGTATATATAGTATGGTAGTATATATATATATATATATATATATATACATACTACCATAATAATTATGGCCGCTAGTATATATATTATTAGGGCATCATATATATATATATAGTTTATAACTAACATGACGTATTGCGATTTCCTTTATAAAATTCATATCGCTCTGGTTAATACCCATCGAGCTCTCTATATGGATTTACCTATTAATAATTTACATTAAGGAAATCTTGTTGGATTATCTTCACCGTCTACGGACTGACAACTATACCTATATATATATATATATATATATATACACACACACACACACAATATATATATATATATATATATACACACACACACACACATATATATATATATATATATATATATACCGGTTTCTAATTTTCTCTTTCATTGATTTTTTCATATTATACTTTCTTTCTTATTTTATCGGTTTAGTCATCTGTTTCTCGTTTCAACGATGTTCTTTTTTCATTTTTTAAATATTGTTTTCTTTCTCACTTTATTTATTGATTTCTTCAGATATTCTTCTTTTTACTTTTTTAAAATTCTTTTCATATTTCTATCTTTTTCTTTTGCTCTTTCTTTTATTATATTGGTTTATTCATTCGTTTGACGTTTAAATGTTTTTTCTCATTCATATATGTGCTTCTTTCTTTCTTTCTTTATTTCTTTCTCCAGATATTTTTCTTTGTTTCTTTATTTTTATCATATTCTCTTTTATTTCTCTCTTTCTGTTTGTTTTATTTCGTATGTTTTGTCTTTTGCTTTTCTATTTAATGTCTTTTTCTTCTTTTAATAATTTGTTTGTATATTTGGTTGCTTATTATACTCTTTCTTTCTTTCATTCTTTCTTTCTTTCTTCGGAACTTCATCCATTATTTTCTTTGCTGAATTTATTTTCATATTCTTCTTTCACTTTTCTTATATACCATTATTTATTTATTTATTCCTTATTTCATTGGTCTTATCATCCGTTAGTCTGTTAACTTTTCATTCTTTTGTTATTCTCTGTTTTTCATCATCCGAACATTTTCACTTCTTATTTCCTGAATTTTATTTTATATTCTTCTTTCGTTTTTATTGTGTCGGTTTATTCTTCCGTTAGTCTGTTCTTTTTATTATTTAAATATTTTGTTACTTCATTCTTTTTTTGTTCGTACACTCATTCTTTATTTTCATTTTTTAAATTTGTTTTATCATTCCTCTTTTTACTTTGTTTCTTTCATTTTCAAATATATATCCTTGACGTAAATTTTTTAACTACTTTTATTTCTTTCTTTATTTTTATTTTGTCTGTTTTGTCTTCTGTTTATCTGTTAAATTTATTTCTTTTTTTTATTCTCTTCCTTAAATTCTTTTAGTTCATGATTCCATTTGACTGTTAAATTTCATTTCATATTTCGTTATTTTCTTTCTTTCTTCTCTAAATTTCGTGTCTTTTTCTTTCATTTTTTCTTAATTTTCTAATTATTTTTTATGGCTATTTTCTTTTTCCTGCCACTAGGATTTATTGTTTTGCTTCAAGTGTACTATTTTTTCTGATCCGTTTATTCAACACATTTTATTTTTCGCTTCTTTATAACAATTTTTCGTGTTTCGTTCTTCCACTCTCCAAAACTTTTAATGGAAACAATTCTTTCCTGTGTTCGCCGCCCCAACACCGAAATGAAAACACAGTGGAGCAACACTATCTTATACTTATTGATTAGAAGGAAAATGGCGTTTCTCTTTCTAAAGTTGTACGCATTCTCAACAAAAGGTAACCTAAAAAAAAACAACTGTTCTTCTTTCGTTTTCCTTTTCGACCATTTATGATTCTATTCCATCAAAAACAACGAAATTATATTCCCAGTGCAGATTCGTTTTAGACAGAAGAATACCTTCTGTAAAAATGTGTCGGTTTCAGCGGATTCCTTACCAACACAATAAGAACTATAAATAGAAACGTACCATTTTTAGCGAATTAGCAAAAATTTCTCGTAGATGTTTCCCTTTTTGTTTATTCTCATCTCTGAAATGTAAAAAGCTTAAAACTCATTACACAGATATATACACAAGCACGCACACTTTTACTGAAATATTTTGGAGGGTAAAAAGTATATAACATTGTATATATAAGTTTGTGTAAATAAATATACTTATACATTATTATGCACAATAAAATACATTTAATATGTATCTATTGATGTAATACACCTAACATAGATCTAATCAATAAGAGCCAACAACCGTATCTCAATATAACAGTTTTCTGTCTCTTTGTTTTCTCATTTTATTCTCTATCTTTGAAGATGTTTAAATAAAAGCGAAACATGTTAAATTGTGATACATTTCTTATTTGTTCTTTTTTCTTTATTCGGTCATCATGTCAGATTCCGATCGATATATTCAAATCTCTCATTTTATATATATATATATATATATATATATATATATATATATATATATATATCCTACCAGCCATAATTAGTACGCTACACCATTTTTTAAAAGAAATTATGGATTTCATACTATGTTTAGTATTTATTGCCAAATGAAAATAAAATAGTTCTTTTGTTATCATTACATTGACAAAGATTTACAAAGTAAGCAATCAAAGATGAACTCGTCCGAATCATTCTAAATTTTCTTCATTCATTCACTGATGAAACTGGAATATATTTAATTATTAAATATTTATAAATTCATTATATGCACACGTTATTGTGCAGTATTAACGAAAGAACCATTCTATTTTAATTTCCAGTTATTAAGTTGGCAATAAATACTAAAAAGTAGTATGAAATGCATTGTTGTGTTGCTTGGTTTTGCACAAGTAAAAGATAACACAAACTTGTATTAATGTCGTTCATTTTTTATATAAAACTTTAAGTTTTTACACCAAGTTAACAACCGAATACTCTTCACTCTGGGATGATAGTAGTAAACGCGTCTATCCCTTCCGGACTCTAGTTGTCAACTGACAGCGTCTTCCTCTTTTCATATCTCCTACCAAAACTACATCCTGCACTCATACTTCTTACTACTCTTCCTACCAAAAGAAACTGTTAACTTGTTTTGCCGCCAAACTTTGAATTCTTGGCGCCAGTGTGTCTACCTTCTTCTATTTTTAGCACATTCGCCATTTTATAAACCATAACAACATCATTTTTTTAAACACCGGGGTGGCCTAATAATTATGGCCGGTAGTGTATTTAATTGATCCTCAGTTCATTTCGATTTCATTTTTTTTCGGTAAGATGTTCAGTCTAATTCTATTATTGTTGTTACGATCGGTAATTTTCTCTATGTCTCACTTGAGTTCTAGTCATTCCCATATTCTGTTTTTCTTTTAACCTCATTTATTTTCTGTCAACACCTTTTTTGTTTTCTTTCAACCCCTTTCTATTTTACCGATATTGACGTTTTCGTACGTTGAACATAGATACTTCCACTCATTTTCCATACATAAGTTAAACAAAAGTGTTCTTGTATCATTCATTTTAGATTTAATTGAATGCTAAATGTTTACATTTATTATTTCCAGTAAGCAAAAACCTCTGGTATATTTCACACAGAAATTATATTGATTGGAATTTTAATTGTTTTAGAGTTTTCAAAGTTAAAATTTTTCGTTCATTTTTACAGAATGACAAATTTGTAAACAAAAGTTGATTTTCGTTTTTGTAGAAATCTACATCTGTGACACATTATTTTTTAAAAATTAGCAAATTTAATAACAAATCTAATTCGAAACAAACATTATTTGTTTATATCATGAAGTTTAGAATAAAAGTATTACTTAACCATTAATTTCTGACTTGTGAAGTGAGAAATGACTGCAAGATGCATTGATAAGCTAAGTATGGTATACAAGAATTGACATAATTGTGCAATTTTACTTGTAAGAGAAAGAAACAGTGAAACTTACTTTTTGGTGTCACACATGCAATATCGTGCTTAAAAGAACACCCCAACTACATAGAAAAATATTAGAAACTTTCCGCTCAATTGTTAGTAGTAAGCTTTTCAATTTTCGTTTAGTGAATATAGCCTTCACTTAATATAATCTTTATAAATTATTTTAATCGAAAAAGAAAAAATGTAAAAATTTCTTTCAAAAATTCATTAATTATCGAAAACATTTTTCCTTTAGACTATAATGTCCTTAATATATATCTGTATATATATATAGAGAGAGTAAGAGATAGATAGATAGATAGATAGATAGATAGATAGATAGATAGATAGATAGATAGATCATTTAAAAGCTAATCTAATTTAATAATGTCATAGTTTTATTACATTTTTATTTTACTGTTAGGAGCAGATTTTCAGAAAAGAATCTGTTTGAAGAAAATTAAATGATTTACATTCCTCTAAAAGGCCTGCGCTTAACGTAGAATACAAATTTTTGCAACGGAATTTATTTCTTTAAATTTCATGAAATTGAGCGGAGGTGGGTTAACAGATTTTAAAAAAATACATATATTTACAAGATTTTCTAAAATTAATAATTTTAGAAATAATTTCTTTCATTTGTTAATAAGTCCTAAAAATTTAATTAAAATCCGATAATGATTTGGTTTTTGAAGAATCTCAAATTAATGTATTTTTTATTAAAAAATTAAAAAGACATAAAATACTTAAACTCGTTATATTACATTATCCATAGTAAACTCTGGTGAAAATTTGGTCACCTGCTGGCGAAAAAAGAAAAGTCAGGATTTTTACCAAAATTTCGAACATGTTAAAAAGGATTAAAAAAGTAAATTAAAAGTATTTTTTTAATACTTTTGTTTTTCCTCTTAATAATAACATTAACATTTTGACTGAAAAAAACTTAGTTTTATTACGTTTGGCACAGTTTGTCTTCATGCTATGCTGTTTCTTCAGTGAACAAGTTGAGGTACCTATTTTAATAGTTTATTAAGACCACGGTAGGTTTTATTAATTTTGACTCGTATTTATTTTCGAGTGCAACAAAAACCAATCAAATAATACAGATGTCAGGAATGCTAGTTAATATTAATAATACATGTTCGCAGGGATTTATTTGCTAAAAAATAAATAATATGGGATTCAATGCAAGTCAAAATCAGTAATGATTGATAATGCTTTATCAAACAAAAAGTAATATTGGAGATGAAAATAAATCGTAATCAAAATTAAGTATTTGTATTTTTATTTAATTATAATTTATTTTATTTTTAAATCTTAGGTTTTGAGTTAATTCATTACTGTTCCTAGATCATTACCATTGTAATGATTACATCGAATCAATCTGCACGGAGATAATTAATATCATTAATACAAAGCAGATTAAACTATGTTTAATCGCAACACTAAAATAAAAAGGATAAAATGAAATAATAAATTAACACCAATTTTTACTGAATATTTAGACATCATCATAATCGTTATAATTATTATTTTTTGTTTTTATTAATACTACTAATAATATTGCTACTGATAATAAGAATGATTTTCGTTGAATTTCTTTTATAATCGACTCAACACTTTGGCTTAATAGTTCGATGTATTTAAATCAAATAAAAACCCCAAAAAGTAATATTAGACAAATCAAGAGTTTGTTTAGGATAGCCGACTTGTTTTGTATAAATAGGGAGATAATTAATTTTTCTTTGTATTCGGCCTTGTGTCAGACATAACCGAATTCCCTACAGCTTACATGTTTTTGCAGAATTATCTTTAGGTTTTCATCAGAAGGTTGGTTGTCGGTAAGATGGAATATGTGTACTAGTGTGGAATAGTGTAAGAATAAAATAAACATTTTGAATGTTAAAATAGAAATTTATTAAAAGAAGGAATAACAAGAATTGTAGAAATTAATGTTCAATGAGAAAGTTAAGGTGTCAAGAGTTCGTACAAAATGTTCGTAGCAGTAATTGTTGAAAGAGAAAAGGGTAAAGAGAAAGAGGACAATGTCCGAGTCGCTTGAAGTTGAAGTTACATTTTTTGAGATGTTTCGTCTCGCAGCTCCCATTTGACTTTCTTGACTGACACCTATATAGTCTTTTTTTTAATTTAGCACTGGATCGCTATGTCCTCAAGTCTTGCAAGCCGCTTCCATTGGTCAAAAATCATTATAACATATACTTGCGAAATCTGGTTTCAAGCACATGGTTAACATTTGGGATAAAAAAAAAAACAGGATTTCACACGTCGTTGTGAATTTTTGTAAAAGTGAAGAAGAGAGTTGATTTTAATTTTTTTTGGTCGCAACACTAAAATAAAAAAAAATAGGATAAAATAAAATAATAAATTAACATCAATTTTTAGTGAATATATAGACATCATCATAATCGTTATAATTATTATTATTGTTATTGTTATTAACACTACTAATAATACTACTACTTATAATAAGAATGATTTTCATTGAATTTCTTTTATAATTTACTCAAGATTTATAATTTCGGTGTATTTAAATCAAATAAAACCAAAAGAAATTAATATTAGACAAATCGAGAGTTTGTTTAGGATAGTCGGCTTGTTTATCCAACGAAATTTTAATCTCGCACGTATCAGGTGTTATATTTTTAGCTAATATTTTTCTCACTGTTTTTTTGTTTAATTTATAGGTTTTCAGTTATTGTCTCGGCGGTTAATTTCTTGCTATGACCCACTTAATCTAACTTTACTTTTCTTTGCTCTATTTTTCTTCAAAATTCCTTTTAACCACCCGGCATGAATCATAGTCATAGGAATTGTGAATGACATATCCCAAATGTTTATCAAACTATTAACGAACTGGAGAATTTTGTTAGAATCAAATAACAGAGTGATGAAGTCTCAAGTAATATCATTCCACCTATATGCCAGTGAATGATTGACTATCTCTTAACAAAAGTAGATAAAAGTAGTCTCATCTGGTAAAAAGTAAACAAGACCCTATCCCATCTTAGGTGGTTTCCATGCGGGATTTTTGCCGAAGCGTAAGCGCTCGAAATGCCTCAAGGAAAAGCTGACCTTGTGTCACATCCAGCATTTTGTAGGGAGAGCTTGGGAAAATACCCAAATGAAAATGAGCCTTAAGGCACTAGAATTGTGCTTCGAAACAAGGATGCTGGGAATAACATAGACTGAATATTGGAGGAAGGACGAAGCTTTCAAGAAAATGGAATAACAAATGGCACTTATACTTAGAATCAGTCAGTTAGTTAAGTGCCATACGTGATAGACGCTTGGATGATCATGTCTCGAAAGAGACATGACTGACTGGGCAGAAGATTATCCCGCAGTAGTTTGCCATTGCTTTCTGCGGTAGACTGGTTGCCAGCCAAGGCTATAGAACCCAATCTGTCCCGTTAGTTGACTCCTAACTAGAGAGAGAAGAGATGCATTATATTATTAAGTAGCAATGAGTGGGGGATCAGTTTATTACTTCATACAATACAAAACCGATCCCCCATTTTATGCCCAGTAGAAGTTTTAATTGTTTCCAATTATTATATTCAGTCAGTCAGTTAAGTATCATACGTGATAAACGCTTGCACGATCATGTCTCGAAAGAGACATGACTGACTGGGCAGAAGATTATCCCGCATTAGGTTGCCATTGATTTCTGCGGCAGACTGGTTGCCAGCCAAGATTATAGAACCCAATCTGTCCTATTATTTAACTCATAACTGGAGGGAAGAGACAGATTAATACCTTTCCCTAGGGTATTTGTGGTTAAGTGAATGCAAGGAATTCAACTGGAGTTCGTAATCGGCCTCCCCATTTGTCGTTCCGAGTCGATATCCACTGCACCACAACGCACATACTATACTTAGAATTAGAATTCCTAAAAGGCTAAGGAACATTTTATACTGACATGCAAGACGAAGAGGAGACGGCAGGGAACCGGCTTTTGTAAATGGTTAGCAGAACCGGAATTAGGGTAACATTTAAACAGAGCTACAAACAACGGGAAATTGTCGACAGCAATGATCACTTACGTCCTGAAGGCACACAGCATATAGAAAGACATGAGTAATTGTAATTTTTAATATTGCATGTACTTAATAAAGATCCGACAATATTATTATAACTAAGCCAAGTATTTACTTTCGTAGGCCATAAAGAGTAATCACATTATAAAGATTACAGTAATTGCTGGAAAATAATAATTATACTTGGCAAATCATTTATTAGACAAAAAAATCATAATTTAAGTAGATACTAATCAAAATGTATAATGACTGAAAATCCTTCAGCTAATGAAATATTAATTTTTATGATGTGTGTAAATATTAGACAAAATTAATAAAACATTTTGTCAACGTTTCAACTGAAAAATGCAATATCAACACTCATCTATTAACCACTTGACTTTAGTTCTTTCACCACCCCGTATATCCTTTCCTTTCTCTCCACCTTTGCAACTGTCATCATACCTGTATTCCCATCCTTTTCTTGCTCCTTTCTAACTGGTTCGTCTTCCTCTTCACTCTCTTCTACTTAATCTTTTTACTCTTATGTAGCCCACTACACATCAGTGGCATCACCGCCTTGCTCGGGGTGATACGATTAAAAAAAAAGAAAATTAAAACAAAAAATTCAGACAAAAGAAACTACAAGGTAAATTTAATAAAATGGCTGATAATATCTCTTCTACTTAAGATGCTATTAAAATCACAATGTTAACAATTACTGGGTGAAATTTATAACGTTTGACAATGTTCTCACATCCTCAAAATTTCCACTAGAAATAAAATTTAGTCACCTTAAATAATAATGGTTGACGATGTTTATAGCGTAGTAATTATGCTGACTGTATACACAATTCAAAACGCATTATGTTTGCCCATGCTTTTTCTCAGCTAAAAATTACATAGCAAATCAGAAAAAAGTAAATGATATTGAAAATTAATAATACAAATTGTTTCGATTTGTTAAAAGTTCAACAATTAAATACAATTCAAATATAAAATTAATATACGATCATATTTATTCTCATAAAAAAGTAATTACTTACTATGTTAAAGGTAAATGCTACTCAAAATAGTGACTGACATTGTTTTATCCAATAATATTTACAAGAAAGTAAATGCTAGTCAATGTTAACAATAATGTTTGCGAATGTTTTATGTAATAAAATTGAATAGTAAGAAAATATAATGCTTAAATATAGTTTAGATATTAATAATCTTTCAAGCAAGGGCTGCAAAAATAGATATTGCTGATTAGAATCTGGTTAGATATCTCACCACAGTCCGACATTTGAATTTTCGCCTGGTGTATTTTATAATCATTTTACCCCAAGCAAGTTAGTAATACCATTGGTGTACATGAGAGTAGACTAAAAAAAAAAAATGAACAAGGCACAGAAAAAGATAAAGATGGGAACTGATGTTACTCTTGGTGATTGCAACTATTAGGGAAGCATTTATACAGAAAGGAGTTCCGTAGGTGGGAATTGCGAATCGGAAGATAATATCGTCCTGATTTTGTGACAAAATAAAAGAAAAACACGTTTCAAAAACATCCGTCAAAATAGGGTATCAAATGATGAAACTGTTTTATTCTGTAAAATTTTAAAATAGTTCTTTTCATTATATTTTTTCCCGTTGTTATATATTTTAAAAATACATATTAAAATATGTGCGTTGTGGTGCAGTAGATAACGGCTCGTAGCGATCAAATCGGGGAGCCGAGTTTGAATTCCAGTTGAATTCCTTACATTCACTTGCGAACAAATACACTTGGAAAAGGTATCAATCCGTCTCTTCCTTCCAGTTATGGGTTAAATAATAGGACAGATTGAGTTCTATTATAATTGGAAACATGATTAAGTCTTTTATTGGGCATAAAATAGGGGATCAGTTTTATATTTTCATGAAATAATGAACTGATCCACCGCTAATTACTGCTTAATAATATAATACATCTCTTCCCCCTCTAGCTAGGAGTCAAATAATAGGACAGATTGGGTTCTATAGTCTTGGTTGGCAACCATTCTACCGCAGAAAGCACTGATAACCTACTGCGGGATAATCTTCTGACCAGCCAGTCATGTCTCTTTCGAGACATGATCGCCTAAAACGTGTATCACGTATGACACTTAACTGAATGAGAGCATCTGGCCTTCAGACTTAAAGGCCAATAAGAATGTTTTGTTGTATTTTTTATCATTTCACGTTAAGGAAATTGGGATTGATACTAGTGCGCAAGGGCGTTACAGTGAGAGAAAAACACAAACAGGTGGAACAAGGTGTGTCAAAGAGAGAATCAATGAGAGATGGGATTTAGGGAGATAGAAGATGGCAATTGACGTAGCATTTAAATATTTAGAAATTGTTGCTATCGTAGAAGCATTTAAAAAAGGAAAGGAATTCTACAGGCGGTAAATGAGAGAAAAGAAACTTTAGAATAGAAGAGAAGGTTACATTTAATTATTTTAACGGTAAATGGGTAAAACTTAGATGATAATCTAGTAGCTCGCGGAAATTCATGGTCGATGTACCAGAGATAAAAGCTCGTCAGTGAAATTGCTTTAAAAGTATCTGTAGAAGTGACGGAGGAAAACCACATCAGGTCGATGAGAAAGTGATATATTAATATATGTTATATACAGAGGTATTAATACAGGGGAAGAAAGTGCAAGGATGGATATATCCCGAAAAAACGCAAATAGAAAAAGTTATAAAACAAATATGCAAATAGCTGTTTACCGGTTATGTTTCCTCATTCAATCAAATTCAAAAAGTTGTTAAATTTTTTGCACCACGACCAAAGTTGAATTAAAGAGAGGAAAAGTGAAAAAAAGAAAAAGCAACAACAACAAAAAAGAGACAATCTGCAATGCAAATTGAAAACAAGTAACATTGAAATTTAATGGCTATATTTTGCTTAGAGAGGGAGGGTTGTTCAGATATAAGATCTCAGATTTCAATTACTTTCTGAATGTCCCCCCTGCTGATCACTAAGAAAAGACGATGGATAAGTCGAAATGCTTTGGAGTTTTTCTACAATTGCACTCCCGGTTGCTTGAAAAGCTTATGCAGATTGTCAAATATATAATGTTGTTTATCCCTCATTCGGTTCCGAAGAAAATGATAACCATTTAGTTTTTTTTTTTTGTTGTTTTTTGTTTTTTTGTGAAATGGTTGTTTTATTTTATTTTAAACAATTTCTCGATTCATCATTTTATTTGAAATATTTTTTACTGGCCTGTCTTCCTCGTGTTGCACGGATTATATATTAATAGATGTCATTATTCATATGTCCGTTTTAAAAGCTGTAAAAAATTCTGTTCACTTTATAAAATTTATCATTATCTGAAGATGGGTTTTGAAAATTATGAATTCAAGCAAAAATATACATTTTCATTTTCGGAATTTTCATTATAATATGTAAAAATACGTTTCGCAACAATTTTGATGTGTTTATATATATATATATATATATATATATATATATATATATATATATATATATATCAGTATTATATGTTTATACTTTTCTAGAAATATAACGACTATAATTTTGATGCGTTTTCTGTAATGATAACGATGGCTCATTACATAGTCTTCTGTTTATGAGGGAAGACGTACCATCCACATCAATATATTTATTTTTTTATACATTTTGGAGAACAATTATTAGTTTTTTATTTTGTGCAAACTTATTAATACATTATGATTTCCTCTTAGAATGTTACTCTAAAAGGTATCAGTGAATTAGTATTCTTATTAAAATTATGAAGTAAAATGGTAAAAGGCTTTTCAAGATGTTAGAGATAGCTATGGAATTCTGCAATATCAGTCAGTTGATATTTGTTGCCCAAATAAAAAAAAAAGCTGTTATGTAGTATGCATAAAATATGCAATATTAAAAGACATTACCATATTTACCTAATTTTATTGAGACTTCACAATTAATCATTTAGATATTATGGCAATTTTTAATTTGAGAATTCGAATTAAGAGATTTTTTTTTTTAATTTTGCATTATGAGAAATTCGAACATCTTCTCGGGGTTAAATACATAAATATTCAGTTTTAATAAATAAACAATAATAAAAGAATAAATAAAGAATAAATATAAATATTAATAAATTCAAGTAAAATACGCTTTTATTTCGACACTTTTTCAATTGAGATTCTCAGGTCAACTTAATTTTAAACTTTACAAACTTTTATTTGAAAAACGTTCATTTTTTTCTTTTTCTAGCATAAAATAATTAAAGATATCATTTTTATTTATATATATTTTAATTATTTCAATTATTTTAAAAGATTATTTTCTCTGCTGAATTTTTCCAGATTGTGCACAGTAAACTCGATAAATGCTGCCGAAATGAGCTGTTATTAAATTACTTTCAAACTTCTCCGGTTGACGTCAAAAAGATAAAGTCCCCATGCATTTCTTAATGAAATAACAGAATATTTTTATATTCTTTTAGAAAAATGGCAAGCAGTTTAAAAAGAGAAATAATAACAAAGGCATGGGGCATATCTAGAGAACAAATAAGGTTTGAGCGTGATCGAAATAGAAGCTGACCTGGAAACTTTTGTTTATTTCTAAGAGTAGATAAGAAACCAAAATGTACAGAGACTCTTGGGAAGCGGACAGATAGTAATTAGCATAAAACAACGTCCACTTATCAGAAAAACATATCTTGGAATAATTCTTGACATTAAGGTTGGCTTTAGAAAACAAATTTAGAAAAAGTTAAATATACCAAGTGAGAAATGTTTGTAAAAGACATGTTCGGTATCTCTGAATCCGTAACCGAAAAGTGCTGACGTATCATGACGAGGGAAAACGTTTATAAGATAAAGAAATAATCATAAAAATGCGATTAATTTCCTGCTGTAAATAATTCTAAGGTTTCTTGATAGCCTGAAAAATTTTGTTATTGCGTTGCGATTTGGAATGGAAGAGAGAATCGTCATTATTCTGTTAACAATTGTTGCTTTTATTTTTGAAAAAGTATTAGAAAAATATTCCGAAAATATCTTTAAAATCACACCTAGCAAAAGGTTACTGGAATTGAAAATCTTATTTTTATTTATTTATTTATTCATTTATATTTTTTCCTTTTGGTATTTATTTAATTTTAGTATTTTATAAAAAATTGCGGATGGTATTTTTTCAGTTGATTTATATTTTATTTCCTGCAAACTTGTTAGAAAACTTTAAGAAATTATACATGTTAAAAAGTGTTAAATATCTTGATAAGCCGACGAAGTCTTTAATAAATTCTTAGAAAGATTTTAGATAAAATACTTAAACTTAATAATTTACGCATTATTTTTACTGCTAGAAGAAAAATGTGTAAATTAAGGAATAAAATCTAGAATATATTATTTTCTGAGAGCATGAAATAATTTTCACGAACCTGAGTAGAAAAACAGCAAATGTGTTAATAAAGAATAAAGCAGTATAAGAAATAATAAAGAAAAAAAAATTGAGAATAAATTGATAAAATATATTAAAAGTAACTGACCATTCCGAATAGAGAGAGAGTCCCGGCTAATCGGTAAAAAATAGCTGTACTTTTAACGGCAGGCCATTCACTCATGTAAAAGGCAAATATGCTCGAAAAAAGGAAACGGTAATATTTTGAAAAAAGAATTTGTTGTAATATGAATACGTGGGGAAATATAAGAGAATCTGAAAGAATTCATGAAAATAAATCCTCTGTTCTCATTAAATCTACAATAAGTTAACAACAAGTATTTTTTTAAAATTAAAATTAAAAATACTTTAACATAAACCCAGTGCCAACTTAGGATTTTGAAAATAAAGTAAAACAGAGAAAGAAGGAAGTAAAAATCTATCTATTCATTTCCATCACACACACACATATATATATATATATACATTTATGCACACACATATATATATACATACACACACGTATATATATATATATATATATATATATATATATATAGTCATCCGCACGTACATATGCATAAAAACGTAAACACATATATTTGTGCGTGTGTATGTGTATGTGTATGTGTGCACGTGCACGCGCGTGTGTTTGTGTGTGTGTGTGTGTGTGTGTGTGTGTGTGTGTGTGTGTGTGTGTGTGTGTGTGTGAGAGAGTTCTAGCTATAACGATGAACAACATTCTACAGCAAAGCCTCTAATAGGGTGTTTACAGATTTTAAGGAGTGAACCACCTCTTAAGTGCTGTTGTTCCCAAGTCCACGCTAATCCGAATTGGTAGCACTTGTTAGGTTCTAGCTAAGGACAAATAGAGAACAATCCGCCAAACAAAAATAAAATACTATGAAAGTATAAAAATACATATTTATAGTAAAATAATAATAGCAATATATTTTTATAAAAATGCCAACAATACCTATTTATAGCAACATGACCATCGATAGATTTTATTGTAAAATGACTCACAATATATTTCAGAGAAAAATGACCAACAATAAATTTTCCCTGTAGTTGAAGACATGCAATTGCACTCGACATATATTCAGTTGAAACGATAATTTTTTTCAAAATATTAGATGTCGGTATTAAATACCCAACAATGTTTAATATACCACGAAACAAAGTCATCCAAATAAACAATAAGAAAAAAGTATATATATATATATATATATATATATATATATATATTGATTGGGTTAGACCAGTGCACATTTGTATTAAAAAGGGTTCGATACAATTATATTTTAGAAAATAGAATTATTAGAAATTATGGCATACCCAAATGCAGACAAACTGTTAAATAAAAGAACAGAAATTATGAATAAATGCATCCACAGTAATAAGTACCTCTTAGGTTCGTATAAACATGGATGAAAACGTCATAATTCGTTTGAATTTAAACAATGCGAGTTCATAAATTCTCTGCAACGTGAACGTTCATATAGAACACCATTGCATGAGCGTTCTTAAAAAGAAAAACGGTAAAAGGTAAAATCAGTTATTAAAAATCGCCTGAAAACACCATTTATGGTAGAAACCTGGGTAGCAAAATAAATCGTTTACAAATGGAATATTTTATATATATATATATATATATATATATATATATATATATATATATATATAAAGATGCAGTCTTAAAGAACGTAGCTCGTATATCTATCTATATATCTATCTATCTTTCTATCTATCTATCTATCTATCTATCTATCTATCTATCTATCTATATATGTGTGTGTGTGTGTGTGTGTGTGTGATACAAAGAGAGAGCGACGCGTTTCGTTTTTCAGGACATCATCAGACAGAGAAATCATACGTTTTACGGATTTACATGTACTTTTAGAAATTGCGTTCCTGATCAAAAGTACATTCATAACGAATTATAAATCATTCCTCACTGTCCATGGCTCATTTAGGTTTCATTTAGACAAATATAGAAAACTACCAAGCTTTATCCGTAACATACTTGTAGATTATAAAAAATGATCCTCAACCTTTATAAGAATAAAATAAAAAATGAATAAAATGTTTAATTGCAATATCTTCTCAATCATCTTTAATTAAATTTCTATAAAATAAATACACAATTATTATATACGTCCATACTTACATACATATTGATATATAAATGGAATTATGTGCTCAGAGACAGAATGCGTCACATAATTTATTTTTCACATTATTTTAATGTTCTGAATCATGAAGGTATCTCCACTCATTCACCTAAAAAGAGTGTAGCATGGCGATAAAAAGTCTCAAAATTAATAATCAAACAAAACTATCCTCAAAATGTTTGTTTTTATTAAGAGAAAAATCAACGTATTTTTCATTATTTGAAAAAAAAAATTAATGCTTTTAACACGTTCTAAATTTTTGTTAAAAAACTCGTTTTTTTTTTGTTTTTTGTTTGTTAGCGAGTGACCCGATTTTAACAAGATATTATTTAAGGACACGTAATATTACACAACTCACATTTTTGCGAGTGGAAAACATTAGTTTGGAAATTCTTTCAAAATTAAAAAATGGTCGGATATTGAAAAATACTTCAGGACTTATTCACAAATGACGGAAATCAGTTTTATAAAATCTTAGCACAAATACATATTTTTTTGAAGTATGCTACTCCCGTTGCAATTAATTTCCTGAAATTTCTAGAAATTTACTGCCGTCACGGAACTTTGTTTTAGTAATTAAAGACAGGACTCTTTACGCAAATCTATTTTTTTTATCTTACAGTTGCTCGTTTTCAGAAGATCTGCTCCTAATACTGAAAACAAAAATTCAATAAAACTATGCAGTTTTTTATTTTAATAAACTTTTGATTGCTTTCATAAACAATATATATTAACGATATTATAGACTAGAGACAGAAAAAATTTCGATGAATAAGAATTTTTACAAGAATTGTTTTCATTTTTATTATGTTTATTATGTTTATTATGTTTATTATTAAACAGTTTAAAAATATTTTATAATTTCGTATAATCGTTGATTCCATTAGGTTATTAAGTTAATACATGAAGACAATATTTACTAATCGAAATTGAAAGATTTTATGCAAATATTCGATCCATAAGATTTTTTAAATAATTCAAATTTTTTTTGTGCATGTCGATGACCCGTATTTTATTTTACGGGTGGTCGTAAGTACTATATCATTAAAAGATCACGTGTTTCAAAAGTTGCGCTCCTTACAGGAAAATGACATAAATAAACATTTTTTGGCAGAGTACGTTTCAACATTCAACGGTCTTGGAAATCATCCCTTCAATATTTTAAGTAAGCTTTATATATTTAATTCCTAGTTTCCTCATTTTGTTAAAAAAAAGTAATTGCGAAATTCACAATTTGTGGTGTTATCTAAAAATAATATGAAAAATAAATATTAAAAATAGAAATTAATAAATGCCATAACATGTCATAAATTATTGAGTTGACTGTCGTGTTATAAAATTTAATTCTCTGTTATTAAATTATAAAATTATTTTAAAAGAAAGTTTTATATTATTTTAATTTTTATTGTTCAGCAACAATCTTCAAACGTAAAGCATAAAGCTAAACTAAGTAAAATTCCGTAAAATAGATAATTGCTGCAAATATTTTGTTATTTTTAAATTTTACTATATAACTAAAAACTCTAAAAAACGTACGATTAAGCTACATACAATTATGTCAGTTTGGGTCACCATACTTGTTTTTTTTTATGGTTTCCGTCTGTTAAAACAATCGTCAGCTCAGATAACACTCAGATAACAGTATGATAGCATTGATATGATAACTACCCTGATTAAGAAGCGCCTTTATAGTAGACAAGCAGCATAGCGATTTTCGGTGATTTTTGGTGGTCATATTGAAATGATAAGGTCGAGTGTTTATACCTAAAGCTCCAGTATGAGGTTGCCGTAATGCGTAAGTTAAAAATAAATGCTAAGTAAGTATTGTTTTTTGTTGTATTTGTAAAACGTGATTCATGCTTTGTGAACTTTGCCAATAAACGGGAATGAAACTTGATCTACATGTTACCCGATTTTGTGTGAAATTGTATAAAACCTCTCGGAGGAGATAAGTTCGTAAATTCTAAGCATTTCAGAGGTTCCTGAAGTACGTTTTAAATAAATTCGAAAATTTTTTGTGTACATCAAACATTCATGTCATGATCGACAAGTGACCTGAAGAGTTTTGGAGGTGTAATCGTTAGAATGGAGACACACATACACACACAAACAAACACACAGAGACATACCGACTTATATATATATATATATATATATATATATATATATATATATTCATATTGACAGTAAGCAATATTTATACCAGATTAAAGTAAGTTTTAGTTTGTTAATTTCACAAAAAATAACGTATCAACGAGGTTTATTTTATTTTTGCAACATTTTTAAATCCGAGAATTGCCTTCTGTGTCGATCGATCATAAATGACTAAAAAAGGGATTTTTTTATCTGAAAAAATTTAAATTCTAATCAATATAATTTCAATTTGAAATACTCCAGAGAATTTTTATTACTAGAATTAATAAATTTATTC
>JBBBDQ010000599.1:0-95000 GCA_037127315.1 Ascarosepion bandense
AATAGCCTAGGGAAAGGCATGAATCCATCTTTTCTTTCTTATTATTATGTCTGCTTATTAAGAGGCACTGCAGTTTAATAGATTGCGGTTCGATTTAATGAATCGGAGAGTCATGTTCATTACACGCACTTACGTGCTAATAACCTAGGGAAAGGCATGAATCCATCTCTTCTTTGTTATTATCATGTGTGCTTATTAAGAGGCACTGTAGGTTAATGGATTGCGGTTCGGTTTAAGGAATCGGAGATCCAAATTTATTACACTCACTGACGTGCTAATAACCTAGGGAAAGGCATGAATCCATCTTTTCTTTCTTATTATTATGTGTGCTTATTAAGAGGCACTGTAGGTTAATGGATTGCGGTTCGGTTTAAGGAACGGAGAGTCATATTCATTACACTCACTTACGTGCTAAGATCCTAGGGAAAGGCATGAATCCATCTCTTCTTTCTTATTATTATGTGTGCTTATTAAGAGGCACTGTAGGTTAATGGATTGCGGTTCAGTTTAAGGAATCGGAGAGTCATGTTCATTACACGCACTTACGTGCTAATACCCTAGGGAAAGGCATGAATCCATCTGTTCTTTCTTACTATTATGTGTGCTTATTAAGAGGAACTGTAGGTTACTGGATTGCGGTTCGGTTTATAGAATCGGAGAGTCATGTTCATTACACACATTTACGTGCTAATTGCCTAGGGAAAGGCATGAATCCATCTCTTCTTTCTTATTATTATGTGTGCTTATTAAGAGGCACCGTAGGTTACTGGATTGCGGTTCGGTTTATAGAATCGGAGAGTCATGTTCATTACACACACTTACGTGCTAATTGCCTAGGGAAAGGCATGAATCCATCTCTTCTTTCTTATTATTATGTGTGCTTATTAAGAGGCACCGTAGGTTAATGGATTGCGGTTCGGTTTAAGGAATCGGAGAGTCATGTTCATTACACTCACTTACGTGCTAATACATTCGGGAAAGGCATGAATCCATCTCTTCTTTCTTATTATTATGTGTGCTTATTAAGAGGCACCGTAGGTTAATGGATTGCGGTTCAGTTTAAGGAATCGGAGAGTCATGTTCATTACACTCACTTACATGCTAATAACCTAGGGAAAGGCATGAATCCATCTTTTCTTTCTCATTATTATGTGTGCTTATTAAGAGGCACTGTAGCTTAGTGGATTGCGGTTCGGTTTAAAGAATCGGAGAGCCACGTTCATTACACTCACTTACGTGCTAATATCCTAGGGAAAGGCATGAATCCATCTTTTCTTTCTTATTATTATGTGTGCTTATTAAGAGGGACTATAGGTTAATGGATTGCGGTTCGGTTTAAGGAATCGGAGATCCAAATTCAATTACACTCACTGACGTGCTAATAACCTAGGGAAAGGCATGAAAGCATCTTTTCTTTCTTATTATTATGTGTGCTTATTAAGAGGAACTGTAGGTTAATGGATTGCGGTTCGGTTTAAGGAATCGGAGAGTCATGTTCATTATACGCACTTACGTGCTAATAACCTAGGGAAAGGCATGAATCCATCTCTTCTTTCTTATTATTATGTGTGCTTATTAAGAGGCACTGTAGGTTAATGGATTGCGGTTCGATTTAAGGAACCGGAGAGTCATGTTCATTACACGGACTTACGTGCTAATAACCTGGGGAAAGGCATGAAACCATCTTTTCTTTCTTATTATTATGTGTGCTTATTAAGAGGCACTGCAGGTTAATGGATTGCGGTTCGGTTTAAGGAATCGGAGAGCCATGTTCATTACACTCACTGACGTGCTAATATCCTAGGGAAAGGCATGAATCCATCTGTTCTTTCTTATTATTATGTGTGCTTATTAAGAGGAACTGTAGGTTAATGGATTGCCGTTCGGTTTAAGGAATCGGAGAGCCATGTTCATTACACTCACTGACGTACTAATATCCTAGGGAAAGGCATGAATCCATATGTTCTTTCTTATTATTATGTGTGCTTATTAAGAGGCACTGTAGATTAATGGATTGCGGTTCGATTTTAAGGAATCGGAGAGCCATCTTCATTACACTAACTTACGTGCTAATAGCCTAGGGAAAGGCATGAATCCATCTCTTCTTTCTTATTATTATGTGTGCTTATTAAGAGGCACTGTAGTTTAATGGATTGCGGCTCGGTTTAAGGAATCGGAGATCCAAATTCATTACACTCACTTACGTGCTAACAGCCTAGGGAAAAGAATGAATCCATCTCTTCTTTCTTATTGTTATGTGTGCTTATTAAGAGGCACTGTAGTTTAATGGATTGCGGGTCGGTTTAATGAATCGGAGAGTCATGTTCATTACACGCACTTACGTGCTAATAACCTAGGGAAAGGCATGAATCCATCTCTTCTTTGTTATTATCATGTGTGCTTATTAAGAGGCACTGTAGGTTAATGGATTGCGGTTCGGTTTAAGGAATCGGAGATCCAAATTTATTACACTCACTGACGTGCTAATAACCTAGGGAAAGGCATGAATCCATCTTTTCTTTCTTATTATTATGTGTGCTTATTAAGAGGCACTGTAGGTTAATGGATTGCGGTTCGGTTTAAGGAATCGGAGAGTCATATTCATTACACTCACTTACGTGCTAAGATCCTCGGGAAAGGCATGAATCCATCTCTTCTTTCTTATTATAATGTGTGCTTATTAAGAGGCACTGTAGGTTAATGGATTGCGGTTCAGTTTAAGGAATCGGAGAGTCATGTTCATTACACGCACTTACGTGCTAATACCCTAGGGAAAGGCATGAATCCATCTGTTCTTTCTTATTATTATGTGTGCTTATTAAGATGAACTGTAGGTTAATAGATTGCGGTTCGGTTTATAGAATCGGAGAGTCATGTTCATTACACACACTTACGTGCTAATAACCTAGGGAAAGGCATGAATCCATCTTTTCTTTCTTATTAATATGTGTGCTTATTAAGAGGCTCTATAGGTTAATGGATTGCGGTTCGGTTTAAGGAATCGGAGAGTCATGTTCATTACACGCACTTACGTGCTAATACCCTAGGGAAAGGCATGAATCCATCTGTTCTTTCTTATTATTATGTGTGCTTATTAAGATGAACTGTAGGTTAATAGATTGCGGTTCGGTTTATAGAATCGGAGAGTCATGTTCATTACACTCACTTACGTGCTAATATCCTAGGGAAAGGCATGAATCCATCTTTTCTTTCTTATTATTATGTGTGCTTATTAAGAGGCATTATAGGTTAATGCATTGCGGTTCGATTTAAGTAATCGGAGAGTCATGTTCATTACACTCACTTACGTGCTAATAGCCTAGGGAAAGGCATGAATCCATCTCTTCTTCCTTATTATTACGTGTGCTTATTAAGAGGCACTGTAGGTTAATGGATTGCGGATCGATGTAAGGAATCGGAGAGCCATGTTCATTAAACTCACTTACGTGCTAATAGCCTAGGGAAAGGCATGAATCCATCTCTTCTTTCTTATTATTATGTGTGCTTATTAAGAGGCACTGTAGTTTAATGGATTGCGGGTCGGTTTAAGGAATCGGAGAGTCATGTTCATTACAGTCACTTACTTGCTAATATCCTAGCGAAGTGCCTGAATCCATCTCATCTTTCTTTTTATTATGTGTGCTTATAAAGAGGCACTATAGGTTAATGGATTGCGGTTCGATTTTAAGGAATCGGAGAGCCATGTTCATTACACTCACTGACGTGCTAATATCCTAGGGAAAGGCATGAATCCATCTGTTATTTCTTATTATTATGTGTGCTTATTAAGAGGAACTGTAGGTTAATGGATTGCGGTTCGGTTTAAGGAATCGGAGAGTCATGTTCATTACACTCACTTACGTGCTAATAGCCTAGGGAAAGGCATGAATCCATCTTTTCTTTCTTATTATTATGTCTGCTTATTAAGAGGCACTGCAGTTTAATAGGGATTGCGGTTCGGTTTATGGAATCGGAGATCCAAAGTCATTACACTCACTGACGTGCTAATATCCTAGGGAAAGGCATGAATCCATCTTTTCTTTCTTAATATTATGTGTGTTTATTAAGAGGCATTGTAGGTTAATGGATTGCGGTTCGGTTTAAGGAATCGGAGAGTCATGTTCATTACACTCACTTACGTGCTAATACCCTAGGGAAAGGCATGAATCCATCTCTTCTTTCTTCTTATTATGTGTGCTTATTAAGAGGCACTGTGGGTTAATGTATTGCGGTTCGGTTTAAGGAATCGGAGAGTCATGTTCATTACACTCACTTACGTGCTAATACCCTAGGGAAAGGCATGAATCCATCTCTTCTTTCTTCTTATTATGTGTGCTTATTAAGAGGCACTGTGGGTTAATGTATTGCGGTTCGGTTTAAGGAATCGGAGAGTCATGTTCATTACTCTCACTTACGTGCTAATACCCTAGGGAAAAGCATGAATCCATCTCTTCTTTCTTCTTATTATGTGTGCTTATTAAGAGGCACTGTAGGTTAATGGATTGCGGTTCGGTTTAAGGAATCGGAGAGTCATGTTCATTACACTCACTTACGTGCTAATACCCTAGGGAAAGGCATGAATCCATCTCTTCTTTCTTCTTATTATGTGTGCTTATTAAGAGGCATTGTAGGTTAATGGATTGCGGTTCGGTTTAAGGAATCGGAGAGTCATGTTCATTACACTCACTTACGTGCTAATACCCTAGGGAAAGGCATGAATCCATCTCTTCTTTCTTCTTATTATATGTGATTATTTAGAGGCACTGTAGGTTAATGTATTGCGGTTCGGTTTAAGGAATCGGAGAGTCATGTTCATTACACTCACTTACGTGCTAATACCCTAGGAAAAGGCATGAATCCATCTCTTCTTTCTTCTTATTATGTGTGCTTATTAAGAGGCATTGTAGGTTAATGGATTGCGGTTCGGTTTAAGGAATCGGAGAGTCATGTTCATTACACTCACTTACGTGCTAATACCCTAGGGAAAGGCATGAATCCATCTCTTCTTTCTTCTTATTATGTGTGCTTATTAAGAGGCACTGTAGGTTAATGTATTGCGGTTCGGTTTAAGGAATCGGAGATCCAAATTTATTACACTCACTGACGTGCTAATAACCTAGGGAAAGGCATGAATCCATCTTTACATTCTTATTATTATGTGTGCTTATTAAGAGGCACTATAGGTTAATGGATTGCGGTTCGGTTTAACGAATCGGAGAGTCATGTTCATTACACTCACTTACGTGCTAATACCCTAGGGAAAGGCATGAATCCATCTCTTCTTTCTTCTTATTATGTGTGCTTATTAAGAGGCATTGTAGGTTAATGGATTGCGGTTCGGTTTAAGGAATCGGAGAGTCATGTTCATTACACTCACTTACGTGCTAATACCCTAGGGAAAGGCATGAATCCATCTCTTCTTTCTTCTTATTATATGTGATTATTTAGAGGCACTGTAGGTTAATGTATTGCGGTTCGGTTTAAGGAATCGGAGAGTCATGTTCATTACACTCACTTACGTGCTAATACCCTAGGGAAAGGCATGAATCCATCTCTTCTTTCTTCTTATTATGTGTGCTTATTAAGAGGCATTGTAGGTTAATGGATTGCGGTTCGGTTTAAGGAATCGGAGAGTCATGTTCATTACACTCACTTACGTGCTAATACCCTAGGGAAAGGCATGAATCCATCTCTTCTTTCTTCTTATTATGTGTGCTTATTAAGAGGCACTGTAGGTTAATGTATTGCGGTTCGGTTTAAGGAATCGGAGATCCAAATTTATTACACTCACTGACGTGCTAATAACCTAGGGAAAGGCATGAATCCATCTTTACATTCTTATTATTATGTGTGCTTATTAAGAGGCACTATAGGTTAATGGATTGCGGTTCGGTTTAAGGAATCGGAGACTCATGTTCATTACACTCACTTACGTGCTAATACCCTAGGGAAAGGCATGAATCCATCTCTTCTTTCTTATTATTATGTGTGCTTATTAAGAGGCATTGTAGGTTAATGGATTGCTGTTCGGTTTAAGGAATCGGAGTGTCATGTTCATTACACTCACTTACGTGCTAATACCCTAGGGAAAGGCATGAATCCATCTCTTCTTTCTTATTATTATATGTGATTATTTAGAGGCATTGTAGGTTAATGTATTGCGGTTCGGTTTAAGGAATCGGAGAGTCATGTTCATTACACTCACTTACGTGCTAATACCCTAGGGAAAGGCATGAATCCATCTCTTCTTTCTTCTTATTATGTGTGCTTATTAAGAGGCATTGTAGGTTAATGGATTGCGGTTCGGTTTAAGGAATCGGAGAGTCATGTTCATTACACTCACTTACGTGCTAATACCCTAGGGAAAGGCATGAATCCATCTCTTCTTTCTTATTATTATATGTGATTATTAAGAGACAGTGGAGGTTAATGGATTGCGGTTCGGTTTAAGGAATTGGAGAGTCATGTTCATTACACTCACTTACGTGCTAATACCCTAGGGAAAGGCATGAATCCATCTCTTCTTTCTTCTTATTATGTGTGCTTATTAAGAGGCATTGTAGGTTAATGGATTGCGGTTCGGTTTAAGGAATCGGAGAGTCATGTTCATTACACTCACTTACCTGCTAATAGCCTAGTGAAAGGCATGAATCCATCTCTTCTTTCTTCTTATTATGTGTGCTTATTAAGAGGCATTGTAGGTTAATGTATTGCGGTTAGGTTTAAGGAATCGGAGAGTCATGTTCATTACACTCACTTACGTGCTAATACCCTAGGGAAAGGCATGAATCCATCTCTTCTTTCTTATTATTATATGTGATTATTAAGAGACAGTGGAGTTTAATGGATTGCGGTTCTGTTTAAGGAATTGGAGAGTCATGTTCATTACACTCACTTACGTGCTAATACCCTAGGGAAAGGCATGAATCCATCTCTTCTTTCTTCTTATTATGTGTGCTTATTAAGAGGCATTGTAGGTTAATGTATTGCGGTTAGGTTTAAGGAATCGGAGAGTCATGTTCATTACACTCACTTACGTGCTAATACCCTAGGGAAAGGCATGAATCCATCTCTTCTTTCTTATTATTATATGTGATTATTAAGAGACAGTGGAGGTTAATGGATTGCGGTTCGGTTTAAGGAATTGGAGAGTCATGTTCATTACTCTCACTTACGTGCTAATACCCTAGGGAAAGGCATGAATCCATCTGTTTTTTTGTTATTATTATATGTGCTTATTAAGAGGCACGGTAGATTGATGTATTGCGGTTAGGTTTAAGGAATCGGAGAGCCATGTTCATTACACTCACTTACGTGCTAATACCATCGGAAAAGGCATGAATCCAACTGTTTTTTTTTGTTATTATTATGTGTGCTTATTAAGAGGCACGGTAGATCGATAGATTGCGGTTAGGTTTAAGGAATCGGAGAGTCATATTCATTACACTCACTTACGTGCTAATACCCTAGGTAAAGGCATGAATCCATCTTTTCTTTCTTATTATTAATTGTGCTTATTAAGAGGCACTGTAGTTTAATGGATTGCGGTTCGGTTTAAGGAATCGGAGAGTCATGTTCATTACACTCACTTACGTGCTAATAGCCAAGGGAAAGGCATGAATCCATCTATTCTTTCTCATTATTATGTGTGCTTATTAAGAGGAACTGTAGGTTAATGGATTGCGGTTCGGTTTAAGGAATCGGAGAGTCATGTTCATTACACACACTTACGTGCTAATAGCCTAGGGAAAGGCATGAATCCATCTCTTCTTTCTTATTATTATGTGTGCTTATTAAGGGGCACTGTAGGTTAATGGATTGCGGTTCGTTTTAAGGAATCTGAGAGTCATGTTCATTACACTCACTTACGTGCTAATAGCCTAGGGAAAGGCATGAATCCATCTCTTCTTTGTTATTATCATGTGTGCTTATTCAGAGGCACTGTAGGTTAATGGATTGCGGTTCGGTTTAAGGAATCGGAGAGCCACGTTCATTACACTCACTTACGTGCTAATAGCCTAGGGAAAGGCATGAATCCATCTCTTCTTTCTTATTATTATGTGTGCTTATAAAGAGGCACTGTAGGTTAATGGATTGCGGTTCGGTTTAAGGAATCGGAGAGTCATGTTCATTACACTCACTTACGTGCTAATACCCTAGGGAAAGGCATGAATCCATCTCTTCTTTCTTATTATTATGTGTGCTTATTAAGAGGCACTGTAGGTTAATGGATTGCGGTTCGGTTTAAGGAATCGGAGAGCCATGTTCATTACACTCACTTACGTGCTAATAGCCTAGGGAAAGGCATGAATCCATCTCTTCTTTGTTATTATCATGTGTGCTTATTCAGAGGCACTGTAGGTTAATGGATTGCGGTTCGGTTTAAGGAATCGGAGAGCCACGTTCATTACACTCACTTACGTGCTAATAGCCTAGGGAAAGGCATGAATCCATCTCTTCTTTCTTATTATTATGTGTGCTTATAAAGAGGCACTGTAGGTTAATGGATTGCGGTTCGGTTTAAGGAATCGGAGAGTCATGTTCATTACACTCACTTACGTGCTAATACCCTAGGGAAAGGCATGAATCCATCTCTTCTTTCTTATTATTATGTGTGCTTATTAAGAGGCACTGTAGGTTAATGGATTGCGGTTCGGTTTAAGGAATCGGAGAGCCATGTTCATTACACTCACTTACGTGCTAATAGCCTAGGGAAAGGCATGAATCCATCTCTTCTTTGTTATTATCATGTGTGCTTATTCAGAGGCACTGTAGGTTAATGGATTGCGGTTCGGTTTAAGGAATCGGAGAGCCACGTTCATTACACTCACTTACGTGCTAATAGCCTAGGGAAAGGCATGAATCCATCTCTTCTTTCTTATTATTATGTGTGCTTATAAAGAGGCACTGTAGGTTAATGGATTGCGGTTCGGTTTAAGGAATCGGAGAGTCATGTTCATTACACTCACTTACGTGCTAATAGCCTAGGGAAAGGCATGAATCCATCTCGTCTTTCTTATTATTATGTGTTCTTATTAAGAGGCACTGTAGGTTAATGGATTGCGGTTCAGTTTAAGGAATCGGAGAGTCATGTTCATTACACTCACTTACGTGCTAATACCCTAGGGAAAGGCATGAATCCATCTCTTCTTTCTTATTATTATGTGTGCTTATAAAGAGGCACTGTAGGTTAATGGATTGCGGTTCGGTTTAAGGAATCGGAGAGTCATGTTCATTACACTCACTTACGTGCTAATAGCCTAGGGAAAGGCATGAATCCATCTCTTTTTTGGTATTATCATGTGTGCTTATTCAGAGGCACTGTAGGTTAATGGATTGCGGGTCGGTTTAAGGAATCGGAGAGCCACGTTCATTACACTCACTTACGTGCTAATAGCCTAGGGAAAGGCATGAATCCATCTCTTCTTTCTTATTATTATGTGTGCTTATAAAGAGGCACTGTAGGTTAGTGGATTGCGGTTCGGTTTAAGGAATCGGAGAGTCATGTTCATTACACTCACTTACGTGCTAATAGCCTAGGGAAAGGCATGAATCCATCTCTTCTTTCTTATTATTATGTGTGCTTATAAAGAGGCACTGTAGGTTAATGGATTGCGGTTCGGTTTAAGGAATCGGAGAGTCATGTTCATTACACTCACTTACGTGCTAATAGCCTAGGGAAAGGCATGAATCCATCTCGTCTTTCTTATTATTATGTGTTCTTATTAAGAGGCACTGTAGGTTAATGGATTGCGGTTCAGTTTAAGGAATCGGAGAGTCATGTTCATTACACTCACTTACGTGCTAATACCCTAGGGAAAGGCATGAATCCATCTGTTCTTTCTTATTATTATGTGTGCTTATTAAGAGGAACTGTAGGTTAATGGATTGCGGTTCGGTTTAAGGAATCGGAGAGTCATGTTCATTACACACACTTACGTGCTAATAGCCTAGGGAAAGGCATGAATCCATCTCTTCTTTCTTATTATTATGTGTGCTTATTAAGGGGCACTGTAGGTTAATGGATTGCGGTTCGGTTTAAGGAATCGGAGAGTCATGTTCATTACACTCACTTACCTGCTAATATCCTAGGGAAAGGCATGAATACCAGCTGTTCTTTCTTATTATTATGTGTGCTTATTAAGGGGCACTGTAGGTTAATGGATTGCGGTTCGTTTTAAGGAATCTGAGAGTCATGTTCATTACACTCACTTACGTGCTAATAGCCTAGGGAAAGGCATGAATCCATCTCTTCTTTCTTATTATTATGTGTGCTTATTAAGAGGCACTGTAGTTTAATGGATTGCGGTTCGTTTTAAGGAATCGGAGAGCCATGTTCATTACACTCACTTACGTGCTAATAGCCTAGGGAAAGGCATGAATCCATCTCTTCTTTCTTATTATTATGTGTGCTTATTAAGAGGCACTGTAGGTTAATGGATTGCGGTTCGTTTTAAGGAATCGGAGAGTCATGTTCATTACACACACTTACGTGCTAATAGCCTAGGGAAAGGCATGAATCCATCTCTTCTTTCTTATTATTATGTGTGCTTATTAAGAGGCACTGTAGGTTAATGGATTGCGGTTCGGTTTAAGGAATCGGAGAGTCATGTTCATTACACACACTTACGTGCTAATAGCCTAGGGAAAGGCATGAATCCATCTCTTCTTTCTTATTATTATGTGTGCTTATTAAGAGGCACTGTAGGTTAATGGATTTCGGTTCGGTTTAAGGAATCGGAGAGTCATGTTCATTACACTCACTTACCTGCTAATATCCTAGGGAAAGGCATGAATCCATCTGTTCTTTCTTATTATTATGTGTGCTTATTAAGGGGCACTGTAGGTTAATGGATTGCGGTTCGTTTTAAGGAATCGGAGCGTCATGATCATTACACTCACTTACGTGCTAATAGCCTAGGGAATGGCATGAATCCATCTCTTCTTTCTTATTATTATGTGTGCTTATTAAGAGGCACTGTAGGTTAATGGATTGCGGTTCGTTTTAAGGAATCGGAGAGTCATGTTCATTACACACTCTTACGTGCTAATAGCCTAGGGAAAGGCATGAATCCATCTCTTCTTTCTTATTATTATGTGTGCTTATTAAGAGGCACTGTAGGTTAATGGATTGCGGTTCGGTTTAAGGAATCGGAGAGTCATGTTCATTACACTCACTTACCTGCTAATATCCTAGAGAAAGGCATGAATCCATCTGTTCTTTCTTATTATTATGTGCTTATTAAGGGGCACTGTAGGTTAATGGATTGCGGTTCGTTTTAAGGAATCGGAGAGTCATGTTCATTACACTCACTTACGTGCTAATAGCCTAGGGAAAGGCATGAATCCATCTCTTCTTTCTTATTATTATGTGTGCTTATTAAGAGGCACTGTAGTTTAATGGATTGCGGTTCGTTTTAAGGAATCGGAGAGCCATGTTCATTACACTCACTTACGTGCTAATACCCTAGGGAAAGGCATGAATCCATCTCTTCTTTCATATTATTATGTGTGCTTATTAAGAGGCACTGTAGATTGATGGATTGCGGTTCGGTTTAAGGAATCAGAGAGCCATGTTCATTACACTCACTTACGTGCTAATACCATCGGAAAAGGCATGAATCCATCTGTTTTTTTTTTGTTATTATTATGTATGCTTATTAAGAGGCACGGTAGATTGATACATTGCGGTTAGGTTTAATGAACCGGAGAGCCATATACATTACATTCACTTACTTATGTGCTAATACGCTCGGGAAAGGCATGAATCCATCTGTTTTTTCTTATTATTATGTGTGCTTATTAAGATGGCACGGTAGATTGATGGATTGCGGTTCTGTTTAAGGAATCGGAGAGTCATGTTCATTACACTCACTTACGTGCTAATACCGTAGGGAAAGGCATGAATCCATCTCTTCTTTCTTATTATTATGTGTGCTTATTAATAGGTACGGTTGATTAATGGATTGCTTTTCTGTTTAAGGAATCGTAGAGCCAAGTTCATTACACTCATTTACGTGCTAACACCCTAGGGAAAGGCATGAATCCATCTCTTCTTTCTTATTATTATGTGTGCTTATTAAGTGGCACTGTAGGTTAATAGATTGCGGTTCGGTTTAAGGAATCGGAGATCCAAATTTATTACACTCACTGACGTGCTAATAGCCTAGGGAAAGGCATGAATCCATCTCTTCTTAATAAGAAAGAAGAGATTGGATTCATGCCTTTCCCTAGGTTATTAGCACGGAAATGAGTGTAATGAACTCTACTCTACGACCCTTGGGAAAGGCATGAATCCATATCTTCTTTCTTTCTTATGTGTGCTTATTAGCAGGCGCGTAGATTAATGGATTGCAGTTCGGATGTAACGGTATTCGGCGCCGAAATGGAAATGACAAGCCGATAACAAATTGAAGTTTTGTTGGACTTCTGCCCTTGGGAAATACACAGATGGATATTAAAAAAAACACAAAAAAAATAATGCGATATTCACAACGTTTTGCCGATTGTACACTCCGGCGCTCTTCAGGTGATTAAAATTTTGAACCGTACCCTTTATTTTGTCCACTAATATAAATTGCTCGAGTTTCACGCCATGCCTTTTCCAGTTATTTCAGTTAACTCCCTATAATTAAACTTTTTAGGTTCACCAATTCTATAGCCAGATATTGAACTCACAACTCTTTTGGTCAAGTCTCTGGATCCAATCAACGGTCTTATCCAGTGGGCTATGTGTTCTCAGGCTGTTGAGGCAAACAGTCCGCTCAATGTAAATAGAGACCTTTTGCTAAATTAGTTCTTATTTAACTCATATAATCCAAAAATATTTCTTAAAGATTAAATAAATTGCGGATAGGATTTTTGTAATAAAATCTTTTCGTACTCACAGATAATCTTTCGCTTATTATAATTGAAAGATGTCAGAAATGAACTGTAACATTGACAGGTGTTATTATTAGTAATTTCTCGATGTTCCCAGGTACTTTCAGTCTCCTTCGGGATCATCTTTTGGGGTGTGAGTTGTGGTAACACAAAATAACCGCAAAACTGAAGATCATCTCGGAAGGAGATTGAAAGTACTTAGGAACATCGAGAAATGCATAATAATAACATCTGTCAATATTACAGCTCATTTCTGGCATCTTTCAATTATAATACGCGAAAGATTATTCGTGAGTACGAAACGATTTTATTAAAAATAAGCGGACACAATATTTGTAATTTATTTAATCTGACATGTCTCAAAGAAAATTTGCTGCCTAAATACACAAGTATATATATATATATATATATATATATATATATATATATATATATATATATATATATATATATCGTGAATTAGGCATAATTTCTAGGGAAGTTCTGAAGAACCTAATAGAGAAGTTACAATCTAATTTACAACCGAATCTTTGGAAGAGTTCCTTAGATACCATAAAAGTGGTTTGATAATATCAATGACAAATCTAAATCCACTTTCCTTAAATTTGATATTGTGGATTTCTATTCCTCTATATCAAAAAAACTTCTTGTGGATTGTTTAGACTTTGCTAGAAGTTATGTTAATATTTCTGATAGGGACTATAGGATTATACTGGGAGCTAGAAAATCCATTCTCACCTTTGATAATTCTACTTGGACAAAAGGGCCTAAAGATAGTTTTGATGTTCATATGGGAGCCTATGATTCTGCCTAGGTAGCAGATCTAATAAGGTGTTTATATTTTAGATATTTTAAGTAGATATTTAGACCCTAAACTAATAGGCCTATATCGGGATGTTGGACTGATATGTATTCCCAATTCCAATGGGCCTTACACTAATAGAATGCATAAGAAAATTATCAGAGCCCTAAATTTTCTAGGTTTTAAGGTTGAGGTTACTTCCAATCTCAAATTTTAAACTATCTAGATATCACCCTTAACTTAAATGATGGTTCCTACCAACCCTTTCTCAAAGAAAATAGTTCTCCCACCTATATAAATAGTTTATCCAACCACCCCCAAAATATTATAAGACAAATACCCAAGATAGTAAATAATAGGGTTAACCAATTATCATCTAATATAAAAATTTTCAAAGCAAATAAAGAAATTTACGATAAGGCCCTTCAGAAAAGCGGATTTATTAACAAGTTAACGTATAATAAGCCTGCTATAAACCCAGAATCATCTAAAACTAAAAACACTCGAAAATGTAGAAAAAGGAAGATAATTTGGTTTAACCCTCCTTATTGTAAACTAACTAATATAAATATTGGTAAGTATTTTCTCAGATTAATCGATAAACATTTTAATAATAATAATAATAATCCCTTAAATAAAATTTTTAATAAATTCACCCTAAAAATCAGTTACTCTTGCATCTCAGATATAGATGATAAGATTAATTCCCATAATAAGGCATATTTTAATGAACTTAAATAATTACCGACGTTAAATCTGGAATTGTTGATAAATGTAATTGTAATTCTGTGGATACCTGCCAGGTGCAGGGCAAATGTAAATCCACCCATGTAATTTATGAAGCCCGTATTTCTCCATCTAACAACAAAGACAATTACCGGACTTATATTGGTATGTCCGCGGGCCCTTTCAAACAGAGACTTTACAACCACAGGTACTCGTTTTCGAACCCTAACCAAAGATTCCAGACTGCACTATCACGTAGATTCTGGAAAATGAAGGAGAAAGGGCAGGACCCTATAATCAGCTGGAAACTAATAGGCTCAGCCTGTACCCCTAAACATTTTCGTGATAGGTGCCGTCTATGTTTATTGGAGAAGATTCTGATTTTGAAGTATCCTCATCAGGACTTACTTTTGAATCTTAGAAAGGAATTCATTAATAAGTGCCGTCATAGGGCGGATTGTAAATTTTAAATTTTAAATTTTTAAATTTTAATTCTTAAATTTTAAATTTTTAAATTTTTAAATTTTAAATTTTAAAATTTTTCTTTTTATAATTTTTCTGTATATGCGTATGTTTGTGTGTTTAGGTGTATATTTTTATATATATGTGTGTATATATGTATATATGTATGTGTGTATATATGTATTTATGTGTGTAAAAATTTTTTTAGCTATTTAAATGCTCTCTTTATAATATTCATTAAATTTTTATATTTTTTATATGTATGTGTGTGTGTATATATATAATGTATATATATATATATGTGTGTGTGTGTGTATATATGTACACATATGTGTGTGTGTACATATATATTGTGTGGGTAGATTTTTTGTATATGTGTGTAAATATGTGTGTATGCGCATGTATGTGTATATACGTACATAAGTGTGTATGGAATTGAATATATGTGTGTGTGTGTATGTGTATGTATGTATATATGTATTCATAATTGAAGAATTGTGTGTGTGTATGTGTATGTATGTATGTATGTGTGTACATCTATATGTATGTATAATTGTAAATGAAAAAAAAATTTTTTTTATACCTAGCGGTGTCATTATTTAGTTTAAATTTAATGACCTAATTTTAAAAAAAAAATTATTTTAAATCCTATATCTTTTTATTCCCTTTAAAAATAATTATACCCTTTTAAGTAAAGGCCTTTTTCTAATTCTTCAAAGTTTTTGGGAAGTTAGGTTTTTTGAATATGTCCAGCGTCTGTAATATATAAAATTTTTTTCTTTCTTTTCTTTTTTCCCTCCCTTCCTTTATCTCTCTTATCTCCCACTATTTTCCGTTTTGTTTAACCTAATATCAATTCAACACGCCGTCCGTTCTTTTTAAGTTACAATTCTCTTTCCTTTTTTGCGAACCCAGACGATGCCAATTTTTCTTTTCTTGTTTATGTGATTTTATTTTGTTTTATCTTTTTCTCTTTTTCTTTTTTTAAATTTCTTTGCAAATCTATTTAAAAAGGGAAATTAGACTGATTTTTCTCCAGTTTCTGAAATGATTTTTTGTTGCTGAGGTGATGTGTTATCCCCCGTGGGGATTTTCATATCGAAATGGTCATTCAACATCCTTGAATTAATCCTATTTTAATTTATATATATATATATATATATATATATATATATATATATATATATATTTGTGTGTGTGTTTGTGTGTGTGTGTGTGTGTGTATTTAAGCAGCAAATTAAAACTTTTAGAGATTGTAGCTATCAGGGAAGCAAGTATGGGGAAGGGAGTCCCACAGTCTAGAAGTATTGGAAAAGAAACTGATAGAGTAGATTTGGTGGCTACATTTGTCTATTTTGAGGTTAAAATTTTTGGACCCAGTTGCCAATCTAGTTGACAGGTCAAATTCAAGAGGGCGAAAAAGCAGGAAATAAAGCTAGTCAGAGCAAAAGCCGTGAAAATACTTGTTCAAAAATAATAATAATAATATTTTTTCTAATTCCTTCGGCTTTACATGACGTCATCTGGAATTCGCAAGAGGCAGCGTTTCTTAGAACAGCGATTGCACTGAGGAAAGTGCTATACTTCTCATATGTTGGTAGGAGCTGAGGTATGATGATGATAATTTTCTTCGGGACGTAGGCGATCATGGACTTCCACTTTCCCCTGTCTCTTGTCGCTCTCAATATTTTTCCTCTTGCTATCTCTCCCAAACACCACTGCGTCATCAATTTGCCCAAGACTCTAAAATATCTCGTGCTGCTTTCCTCTGTCGGTCTTTCTTTCTATTCGTCCTGTAAGTATTAGATTCTCCAGGCCCTCCTTTCTCATTATTGTACCAGGCACCTCATCTGTCTGTTTCAGATGTTAAACATGAGTTTTCTTCTCGTTTGCATGCTCTGTTGAAATATCTCAGAGTCAGAGAGTACCTTAAATCAAATCTCATAATATTGATTGGTCAGTCATATAAATTGCTATTGGAGCACTGGGGATGGTCTCTAAAAGAAAAAAACAAAAACAAAAAAAACAATAACGTAAAGAATGATGTGTTAATAAGAAAACTTCCAATATATATATATATATATATTTTTTTTTTTTCAGTGGGATTTAGTATGCGACAAAAATGGCCTCGCAGAATTGACGCAGACATGTTTCATCATTGGCCAATGTCTTGGTGATCTTATATTTCCTGTTCTTACTGAAAAATTCGGGCGAAGACCGATGCACATCACCTGCGGATTTTTTGTAATGCTGGCCGCTCTCATGTCGGCCTTGTCACCAACATTCTGGGTTTTCCTTCTTTCAAGAATATTTACTGGATTCTTTAACGACGTAAGTTGGAACGAAGAAAAATAAAATAAAAAAATAAAAATCACAAAGACATTTGACAGATTTACAGCGTGTTTTGATGAAAAAGTGCCAAACTTATATCGATGTAATAAAATGTAATGGCAATATTCTCGAGTTTCATAAATAAAATAATATACTGTATGCTTTCGTGAAAATTCATTATGGAATACGCATCTTGGGTCCTCAGCTAATAATTATCACCAATGTAATAATTTGAGATCGTCTTCCTTAAGGGTAAAAATCCATTAAAAAAGTAATTAGTAGGGAATAAAAAAACAATCAAGTGATTAAAATAGGGATAGGTTTATTGCTTTTTGACATGTTAATGGATTGAAAAAAGAGAATTGTAAATTAGAATTTTAGCAAGTGGTCACTTGAAAATCCGTTTGGCCAACACGAATGTGTGTGACGCTGGGGATTTACGAGTTAGTGAATATCTTAAACATCGGGAAGCTGAGTTCGAATTCCAGTTGAATTCCTTGCATTCACTTACGCACAAAACCCTTGGGAAAGGTATTAATACGTCTCTTCCCTCCATTACGGGTTAAATAAATGGATAAATTGGGTTGATAGCTTCAGTTGGCAACCAGTTCACGGCAGAAAGCAATGCCAACCTACTGCGGGACAATCTTCTACCCAGTGAGTCATGTCTCTTTCGCACGGCACTTAACTGACTGAATGTCTTAAATAAAAAAAATGTTGTAATGGTTTGTCGGAAATATTGCCATTTAAGTCCGATGAGAAAGTAATTGGCGGAGATGAATTTTTGTGAGTTGTTTGCAAACCTAACTGGTATCTATAAATTTTGGCAGCCTTTTTATAAGAGTTAAGTGAATACCAGAGAAGGCGAAGCGCATTTATATATATATATATATATATATATATATATATATATATATATATATTTGACCTTAGCTGACCAGGGCTTGTTTGTATATTTGGATCCTCTTAAAGTAATAAAACTATTTTGCTTTTATAACTTCGTCTCTGTCTAGTGCAAACTTTTACCATAAATCAATGGGAAAATAAATAGGATGTCTTAAACTGAATGCTTATTAATATATATCGGGAAAATAAATTGGAAGTTGACGCCTGCGATCTCGAACGTTTACAGAACGATAATACTGGAAACAAGAAAATGTATCACGTTCGAGAACATGTGACAACAAGTCAGTTATAAAGGTTAGCAATTTGAACAATACAGAAAAGGAAAGAATTGACAAACGATCGTTGTTATAGAAATAAGAAAGGTAAACTTTATTTACAATATTAACAACAGTTATATGCAGACAAAAATGAATGATACACAAATTGCACAAAAATGCATTAATAACAGGTTTTAAGTGCAGTTAAATTTTTACAAGCCATTTAGCATCAAACATTTTATAAAGGGATTTTGTGGTGGAATGAAAGTGATTTTTGTTCTGAACGAAAAATATAACTATTTTCATCTTAGCTTTTGAATTTTACAATAAAAGTTTCAAACAACCACTAAGGGTATTAAAAACGAGTTTTTAACCCTTTAAAATTATATATACCTCTGCCAGGTATATAAAAATGCATGAATTAGGCGTTTGTCCTCATCTTAATTGTCATATTCACGACGTTTCGAAAGTTTTACACTCCGGCTTTTTTCAGATATACGTTGGAATTTCAAAACAAACATTAATTTTGTACACCAGAGTAGGTTGTTCTCGTTCCACGTGTAATGCTTATTCTGGATACCTCAGTTTCAGTCATTTCTCTTTCGTAATTCTTCACTTTTTCTCTGTCCATCTCTGTGGACAGGTAGTGAACTAACAGCTCTTTGGGTTAAATCATGGGATTCCAACGATTTTATCAACTGGGCAAAATCCGAAAAATCTAAACAGTGTAAATAGGTACAATACGCCATATCATAAATAGAGACAGATTTTGAGGGTTAATATGGTAACAAAAATGAGGTCAATAGTCCGAACAATGTAAATAATGTAAATAGTTAAAATACCTCATCTCAGAAATAAAGACAGCTGTAACAGACAACACATCTGCTGATATTTTGACACTTCTAGATATTATTTATTTTGAAATAAAAACAGCGTTCAAAACATGTGTACATACGAAAACTGTTTATTATTATTTTGATTTCTATTTCCAGCATATATCATTAACAATGAGCTGTTTAATAAAAATCAGTTAAAAATGGGTTTTGTATTTCCGAAAACAGTTTGTGAAACAAATGATAATTTTTTAGGCTGATATTTTTTTGAGCTTTGAAAATTTAAATATTAAGCATTCACATATTCGTTTCAGGGTTATATTATAAGTGGTGTGACGGCCATTTGTGAACTATTTTCCACCAGTAAGCGTTCTGTGATGACCGCTGTTTACTCACTTATATGGAGCAGCGCCATGTCTATTCCGGCTTTAATTGGTTACCTCATTAGAAACTACGGCTGGAGATGTTATTGTTTTTTTGCATCAGCTTCTACACTTTTTTTCATCATAGAAATCTTGTGAGTGTTCACTGCACGTTTCTTTTAATATTTCCGATGGTGTCTTATACAAGATCACCAAAAACATTTTTCACAATGAAATGACCAGTTAATATTTTATGATTACGTCTTTCTTTTCTTAATGTTTTGGTTGGTTCATTTTCTGGCCTTCTTCAGAGAAAACATTGTCTAGTGTTGTATATTACGCTGGATCGGGACAAACAACAAAATACACGTATATATAAAAATATAATCTTATATTTTCATTCATCGTCGGTGACGCTTATTTGGAGCAGGAGGGCAGCCGGAGAGAGTCACGGACACGAAGGGGTCGTCGGAAGTCGTAAGTCAGTCTCAGACTCTTTAGCCAAAATTCTTCGACTTTGTATAGTCTTAAAACATCCACACACTTTTGTCTTTTTGTGTTGTCGTTTTGTTGATGTCATCTACGGCCGGATATATCTGTAAACCATCATTATCCTTTGTTGACTTTTATCTATGGTCGGATGTATCTGTCCACCACATACGGTCCGGCCATCGCTTTTTAAACCGGTTGTCGCTAGTGATTTTTTTTACTGCACTTTGTTGACATCATCTACGATCAGATATACCTGTCCAGCACTCTCGTGCTTTGTTGACCTTACCTACGGCCGGATGCACCCGTCAATTACCTCTGTCGTTCAAGATAATATATAACAAAGTTTCTCTGGTCAAATAGGTCTTGCTGTTGGTTTCAGTCCCCAAGAGTGGAACACATATTTACAATAGTGTTAAGTTAAAATTGTTGTTGATACAAACTTCTTTGAGTGCCTCAAACATCTCATCCTCCTTGAAGCTAATCACTTTGAATGATGTCAGTTTTAGTTCTAAGAAACTAAGTTAAATGACTATCAAACTTTTTAAAAGTTAGCAAAGTGAACCGTCAATTAGAAGGTATTTACGTCCTGTATGGTAAGTCAGGCAGCTCATTGTTCTACGTGATACACGCTTGGGCGACCATGTCTCGAAAGAGACATGACTGGCTGGGCAGAATATTTTCTCGCAGTCGGTTGCCATTACTTTCCGCTGTAGACTGGTTGTCAAGCGAGACTATAGAACCGTATCTGTTCTGCTGCTTAATCCATAGCTGGAGGGAAGAAAAGACGGATTATGACCTTTCCCAAGGATGAATGCAAGAAATTCAACTTGAATTCGAACTCTCGTCCCGAGTAAATATCCACTGCAATACAACGCACATCCTATATGGTATCTATGTTAATAAGCCGGATTTCAAAATATGCCTCAACAATTCGATGTTTGAGCTTTCAAAAGACCACCTCGTCAGTCAAGAGCTATCTATAATAACGATATTGTCTCTGATTTACTCCATGGCTTAGAACTTTTTTATCACGTTGATCTTCGTATTTACTAAGGAAACTTCAATCGAAATATCAATTTTGAATCTATGTTTCCTCTAGCAAGACAATAAAGCCACTAAGACACAAGGGGTTATTGGGTGTGAAAGAATTAGAAAACAGAAAACCTTATGAAGGAGTCAGAGCAATAGAAGAAAATCAGGAAAACAGTAGATAACGATTACATGTAAATTTTTGAAGATCAAAGTTGATTAGAAAGTATGGAGCCGGAAGAGAGTTCCACAAGCGAGAAGTGCGAGGAAAAAGAAATGGTTAGCATAAAACTTACAGTTAGATCCCAGCCAAGTCAACTGTAAATTGAGGAGACATTGTTGTCAGTCCAGCACTGCACTTAAGTTCATAAAGTTTTGGTCCCACGGTGAAAAGCTCATTCGAACAATCACCATGACAGGATTTATAGAAAAGGTCAAGGGAAACAAATTTTCGGTGGTGGGGAAATGACTAAAGCCGAGACGCTAGATCAAAACCAATAATATTGCTGATCAGAGACTCTTTTCGCAATAATCATTAATACATCAGCAGCTGACCTAGAGAAACGAAGTACATATTGCTTGTCTGAAAGAAAGTTCCCGTGTTGCGAGATGCTTTCTAATTCAGCATTGATTAGGACCTCTACTTGTTTGGAACGCGATATTTATGTTAGATGTTATCAGAAAGGGCAATACAAATGCAGAAGGTCGTGTACCTGTTTTTCATAGACTACGAAAAGGCATTCGACAAAGTATGCCACAAAGACTTGATACAGACAGTCGGCAATCATGACATATTCGCGAAAGACATTCGAGTAATTAAAAACCTGTACTGTAAGCAAACTGCCTGCATACGGAAAGGAAACGAGTTCAGCAGATATACAAAGATAGAAAGGGGTGTAAGACAAGGGTGTGTCTTCTCACCAGATCTACTCAACCTGAATAGCGATACAATTCTGAGAGCTCTAGAAGAACTGTCAGGATTCGTCATTGGCGACCGCAATCTGAACAATATAAGATACGCAGATGATACAGTGCTGATAGCAGACACGGAAAGGAAACTACAAGACCTCCTATAGAAGGTAGCTAAAGAAAGCGAGAAGAAAGGACTAAATATAAACTACAAGAAAACTGAATTCATGGCCATCAGTAAAAAGAGGAGTCCAAAATGCCAACTACAGGTCGGAGATGATACAGTGCTGATAGCAGACACGGAAAGGAAACTACAAGACCTCCTATAGAAGGTAGCTAAAGAAAGCGAGAAGAAAGGACTAAATATAAACTACAAGAAAACTGAATTCATGGCCATCAGTAAAAAGAGGAGTCCAAAATGCCAACTACAGGTCGGAGATGATACAGTGCTGATAGCAGACACGGAAAGGAAACTACAAGACCTCCTATAGAAGGTAGCTAAAGAAAGCGAGAAGAAAGGACTAAATATAAACTACAAGAAGAGTGAATGCAAAGTCATCAGTAAAAAGAGGAGCCCAAAATGCCAACTACAAGTCGGAGATGTTACAGTGCTGATAGCAGACACGGAAAGGAAACTACAAGACCTCCTATAGAAGGTAGCTAAAGAAAGCGAGAAGAAAGGACTAAATATAAACTACAAGAAGAGTGAATGCAATGTCATCAGTAAAAAGAGGAGCCCAAAATGCCAATTACAAGTCGGAGATGTTACAGTGCTGATAGCAGACACGGAAAGAAAACTACAATACCTCCTATAGAAGGTAGCTAAAGAAAGTGAAAAAAAAAATGGAGTAAATATAAACTACAAGAAGACTGAATCCAATGTTATCAGTAAAAAGAGGAGCCCAAAATGCCAACTACAGGTCGGAGATGTTACAGTGCTGATAGCAGACACAGAAAGGAAACTACAAGACCTCAATCTCAATCCTAACACTTTCCAGCCTTGATAGAATTCAGAATCGTTTATGCAGTCTTGTGGACGAGGACATCTTTTACACTGCAAACTTTTCTCCCACAAATGCAATAGTGCACCCCTTTTGCTACCCGAGTGCAACTTCCATGGAACATGTTCTGTTATTTACTCCCACCTGTTCATAACTTTACAACTAAGGAACAGCCTACAACTACCAATGAATATCAAATTTAGATATTTAACTATTATTTAAGTAAATCACATTTTCCCCGTGTTTCCGACGGTAGAAGAAAATTTCCGTTCCCCCCACCCTCCCAAGAACTGTCACTTTATAAAACAAATTCTCATGTAAGGATTTTCTATAACACTAAAATTTTAATCTCTTCTAATTAAGGACCAGACTTTATCTATCGTCAGCATCTTCACTTCCTACCACCTCTTTTCATTCGTATTACATACATTCATTATTACCATTTTAAGGAATCTGTAATCCTCTGTCTTTAAAGACTTTCGGGTCTTGTATTAATGAATTCTAGCATAAAAAGTAATTTTAAGTAATTCTTTAAATGTTTTATAAAGAATAAAGTTGACTTCGAAAATATTCGTGTAGATAATCATTATTCAAATTAACTAACAATAATTACGTTTTTATGTAACGATGAGATATTTGAAAAAATGGAAATGAAAAAAAAGTTAATACTTAAAATCAGGAAAAGGCAGCTAAAGTTCCCGAGACGAAATGAGGAAGAAGTGCTTGGAGAATCGGCTACTCACAAGTCAGAGAAAAAAAGAAACAGGGGGAAGCAGCACGTAACATACTTGACCAGCTTGAGCAAATAAATGACAGCGCGGGGTATGGGTGGGGGTATCAGGAGAAAGCATACTAAGAGCCACGAGGGCTAGGAAGATGTGGATGGCCATCATCGCCTAGGTCCTGTAGGGACACGCACATAGAGGAAGAAGAATATGTGTTTAATTCGTCCATCAGGTTCTACATCGTTTTTGAAAGTAACATCAAACTTGTTTTTCTAATTTTGAAAAAGGCAATAAAAATGGTGTCTTTATAATTAATTAGAATTCACTTATTTTTTTTTAAATTTCCATTCTTTTTAAGATGAGTTTAAACTAAACCCATCTCCAATGTTGTTTGACTTCACAAATGTTCTGATTTTTACTTGTTGTGTTTTTGATAGTTTTCTTGAAGAATCCATTCGATGGCTATTTCTTACTGGGAAGGTGATGAAAGCTAAACAGGTAATACAAAAAGCATGCCGGCAAAACCAGGCAAATTTTGATGCTGTATGGGAGGCCGTTGAAAAAGATCTGGGGAAAACAGTCAATGTTTCTGCAGATGAAAATGCAATTTGCACAATTAATGTCTATATACCGGACGGAAAGACTTCGTCGCCACCAAATAATTTAGACAATGCCAAAAACGATGTTAATTCATTCCATCAGACTGAAAAAGCCAAGAAACCCGAATCAAATATACTAAAAGCCATAACTATTTTCAAGCATCCATTGACAAGATATATTACTTTGATCAACATATTTAATTGGTAAGTCATACTTTATACAATTCTTGTTTAGTTTATTCCACCAGTTTGACTAAAAAAATGAAATTTAGACAACGTACAAAAACACTAAATTTCCATACTAAACTATTTGCATTAGTTTGTGTAGTAAATGTTTCAGAATATAAATTATTTTACTTGCAAATAAAACATCACAATATATCTTTATGATAAATCATTTATCACAAGATTTAACAATGAGTTCTTTACGATACTATAACAGTAAATCAAATATTTTAACTGTTTGAAAATGCTTGAATCGTTCATGTCCAGATGATTTACAATACATGTATATATTCTTTAAGGTTGATTTTCTAGCGGCATATTAACCTATATGGATTATTTAATGTCGAAATCTAAACATTTTGAACATATATTTATGGTTTCGACGACAAATAAAATATATTATTTGTCATTTTTCTATCAAATTTGTTGTCGACAATTCTTCTTTAAAAATGTATTGTTGGTCATTTTGCCATAAATATGCATCCTTCTTGTCTTTTTTTAATAAAAATGTATGCCTGGTATTGTTACTATAAAAATATATTTTTTATTATAAAAATGTATTTTTATACTTTTATAGTGTTTGGGGGTTCATTATTTACCCATAGTTGGGACCCTAATACGTGCTACCACGACAGGCCAAGGTGAACCTGAGAACGACTTTAATTAAGAGGTGGTTCCACGCTTCTGAAATCCTCCCACCTCCCAATCAAGGGCCTTCTTAGTAGAAGGAAAATTTCTATAAAACAGTCGCCTTCCCAGCTAAATCGGGTATCTTCCTCCAACCTGTGTCTAGAATAATTGGTACTGTCGATGTGAGACTTTTGGTGTGTTGTGCAAGCTGGATTAGACTATAATTCGACACGGTCGTTGATCACAATTAGCCATGTGATGGTCAGAAGCTCGGAACTAGAAATCGGCGAACCAAGTTCGAATTCCGGTCGTATTAGTTACATTCACTTTCACACAAACACCCTTAGAGAATATATAAGTGCTTCTCTTCTCCTCCAAGATATGGGTTAAATACCAAGGCATACTTTGCTCTCTAGTATATGAAAAAGAAATATCAGAATTAAAAAGTGTATGATGTTCTGCTGGCGGGGCAATACTTGGAATTCGTCATGTTCACTTAACAAGTAGACTTCATACACGTACACACGCACACTCACACACTTCTGTCTATCTATCTATCTATCTATCTATCTATCTATCTATCTATCTATCTATATATATATGTTTGTGGGTTTTTAAAAGGATTTTAAAATCATTCGCCTTAAAAAATTTTTCTTACCTGTTCTTTATTTATTCTCTTCGTTTTTCTAATATTTATTCCATAAATCATATATATATATATATATATATATATATGATAGCTTATAGTTTTTTACCATATACGAATTAGAATTTACTGCAAAAGTGTACATTTTGTTTCGACATCGAAAAAACTGTCTCATCAGGTAGTTAATAATGATGCTACTATTATTATTATTATTATTATGTCATTTTTCATCATATTTCGATTTCTGCTTTGGTCTCACTACCAACCAAGTCTGCGGGGAGACCTAAGGCAGGTAGTGGCGTGTTGTTATGGCTCCATTTCATGTTTTTCTATCTTCCCTATCATCTCCAGCATTACATAGATAAAGTTTTCCTTAGTGTGTGGGCTGTACTTAATAAGACAATTTTTTGTATATCTCTTAAGCTGGGGTTTCCAGGGATTCTTCAATGTGTTGTTTTGTTCCATTTTTTATCATTCCAAGTGCACCTACTATCACTGGCACAACTCTTGTTTTCAATTTCCACATTTTTTCTATTTCAATTTCCAGGTCTTTATATTTTGACAGTTTTTCAAATTCCTTGATTGCTATATTACAATCCGCTGGACAAGCCATATCAATTAATAGACAAGTTTTCTCCTTCTGGTTTTTAACAATAATGTCTGGCCTGTTTGCTTCAATTTTTCTGTCTGTGTAGATGGTGTAATCCCATAGAATGGTTACATCTTCTATTTCTGTAACCGGTGCTGGGTGATGTTCATACCAGTGTTTGCCTACAGCTTTTCCATAATGTTTGCATATTGCCCAATGTAAATATTGCCCAACTCTATCGTGGCGATTTTTATATTCATTTGGGGCAAGCACAGAACAGCCTGAGATTAGGTGGTCTATTGTTTCTTGGTGTTTATCACAAAACCTGCATTTTGGATCCATATTATTATGCATAATATTTGCCTGAAAGTTTCTCGTGAAAAGACTTTGGTCTTGTGCTGCAAGAATAAAGCCTTCAGTTTCAGACTTTAATCCAGATGCACGTAACCATCGATGAGTATTAACTTTGTCAACATTGGATTTATTGGCACGTACTGGATATTGGCCATGCAGAGGTTTGTCTTGCCAGCGCTGTTTCATCTGTTCAAGAGCTTTATCTTTGGCTTTCATTTTCATATTCTTTGCCGCAATAGCCGGCTCTTGGCTTCCGTTCTGCTTTTCTACAGAATCTACTAACTGTAAATCTTGTTTGAATTTACTGCCTTCTTTTATTATTGAATATTTTTTCTTTCTTTCTTCATGTTGCCTTACTAATTGTATCATCCAATCCTTTGTTGTTTCTATGTATGTTAGCAAGCCAATAGTTGTTGTCTTGTATGACAATTCCAGCTGAATAAGACCTCTTCCACCTTCTTTACGGGGTATGTATAGACGGTCTACATCAGCCTTTGGATGATGCATCTTATGCTTAGAAAGAAGCTTTCTTGTTTTAGCATCCATTCGCCTGATGTCGTTTAGAGTCCAGTTTAAGATGTTAAAGCTATATTGGACAACTGGGATTGCAAGGCTATTAATGGCCATAACTCTGTTCTGTGAATTTAATTCAGTTTTTAATATCATTCGTAGCCTTCTATAGTACTCTTTACGCACTATTTCTTTCATTTTTTTATGGTGAATGTTTTCGCTCTCATTTACACCTAGGTATTTATAAGCTTCTTCTGGTTTCAATTCTTTTATTGTTACAGGAGGGTCTAGGCTAATTGAGGATGTTTCTTGTATTGATCCACGTAAAACTGTAGCTTTAGCACATTTATTCAAATTAAATTTCATTCCAATGTCTTCGCTGAAGCATTTTACAGTTTGCAGAAGACCTTCCAGCTCATTATCATTCTTAGCATATAACTTTACGTCATCCATGTAAAATAGATGGCTTATTTTCTTTTTGCCTATTTTATAACCACATTCTGTCTTATTAAGTTGACTGGTTAGTGCTATTAATGATATGCAGAATAGTAAGGGAGATAAAGTATCACCTTGAAATATACCTCTTTTGGTGTTTATTTCATCAGACTTATAGGTTCCAATTTATATGATTGAGGTAAAGGGTTGTTTTCCATATAGACATGCACTGTTTGATGAAATTGATGATGACAGGCGATATCTTGTATATATTTAAAGTCTTTAAAATCCAGTCATGTGGCACACTATCGAATGCCTTTCGATAGTCTATCCAGGCTGTACTAAGATTTTTCTTTGTACTGTAGCAGTTTTCCAGGATCATTTTGTTAATCAGCAATTGGTCTTTACAACCATAACAGCCACGTTTGCACCCTTTTTGTTCAAGCGGTATCATGTCATTTCTTTCTAAGAATAAATATGTCTGTTTTGTTAAAATAGATGTTAATAGTTTATATGTTGTCGGAAGACATGTAATTGGTCTGTAGTTTTTCGGGTTGTTTGTGTCACCATTCTTGGGGAGAAGAAATGTAATTCCTTTGGTCATCCATGCAGGAATTTTAGTGGGATCGTCAACCATTTCTTGAAGTTCTTTGGCTAGTTCTATTATTATTATTATTATTATTATTATTATTATTATTATTATTATTATTATTATTATATATACTTTCTTCGTCGAATATTCCGTCTGTCGTCACTACATAACTTTTTGTGCTCGCTTAATTCTGACCTTCTCAATACAGAGTTCACGTAAATTCTGCTAAAATAACAAGAAACAAAGAAACTAATGAACATTAGGGAAACAACGAAGGGTTGTAAGAGTTCCAAGCAACATCAAGTAATTTTCAAACTGTCAATCAGAGAGGTATGCTTGAATTTATATTGACTTTGATTGATTTCACAAAATAGTTAATTATTTTAAAAAAAACGCTTATGATATGCTAAATTAAATTACGTGAAGATATACTTTACTATCATACCTGACTGAGTTGAATATATGGATTGAAATTCAACAAGATAAATAAGTAAAGAACATTTAGGAAAGGTTTCATTAATCTAAAATGTTTCCCTTCTTAATAACACGTCACTCAATAAATCCCGGGCCTAACTAATAAAACAACAACTTTTAGGCAAAATTCGACTTTATTCATCAACATAGTCTCCTAGAGTGATACACTGATTCCAACGCTTCTCTAACAATTCGATGCCTTTTTTTGTAGAACAATTTGTCTATGTCCTCAAAAACGCCTCAGTTTCCGATATCTTCTTCATTGGAGCTAAATCTCTTTCTCTGAAGCATTCTTTTGAGATCTACAAAAAGCCAGGAGTCGCTGGGGCCAGATCTAGAGAATAGGGTGGATGCGAAAGCAATTCCAAGTGCAATTCATGTATTTTTTGCCATCGTTGCGATTGACTTGTGACACGGTGCGTTGTCTTAGTGAATGATCACTTTTTCTTCTTCATTTGTGGATTTTTTTTTTGCGATTTCTTCCTTCAAATGCACCAATAATGGTATATAATATTCGCTATTGATGGTTTATCCTTTCTCAAAACAATCGATGAACAGAATACCTTGCGCATCCCAAAATACGGAGGCAAAAAAACTTGCCTGCTGATGTTTGTGTCTTTGGTCGCTTTGGACGTCTTTCATCTGCTGCTATGCACTCAGCTGACTGCTGATTTTACTCCGGAATGAAATGGTGAATCCATGTTTCATCTATTGCCATATTTTTACGAAAAAACTCCTTTTTGTTGAGTTGAAGTCGTTGCAGACAACACTCTGAATAGTCTACGCGTTGTTGTGACTGTGGGCAAACGCGGCACCCACTTTGAACACTGTTTTCTCGGTGACAAATTTTCATGCAAAATGGTGAATCCACTGCCTTCTGATATGTTCAACTCCTCTGTTATCTCACGCAACTTCAATCTACGATCGGCCAAAAAGAGTTTGCGGAAATTGTTGAGGTTTTCTGGGACAACTGCCGATTTTAGGCGACCTGAGCGTTCAGCATCATTTGTTTCTACGACCGCGTTTAAAGTCAGAATACCACCTCTTAACCGTTATATCCGACGGAGCAGAGTTCAAATAACACTTATCAAGCCATTGCTTTACTTGAACAGTATTTTTTCCTATGAGAAAGAAATGCATTATCAGCACACGAAATTCAGATTTTTCCATTGTTTTAAACATTTTTAACAGAGATAAATAACTGTAATTTGTAAACTAATAATACAATTGCGCCCAAATTTTCTCCCGTGCCATTTGAAGGTTAGTCCTTCATAAAAATAATATGGATTTTTTTTATTAATGTCAGGTCCGGAACTTGTTGAGTGGTGTATTAAGACACGGTTTTAAAAAAAAAAAAATAAAAAAAAAAAGAAGAAATTAAAAACAAAGAGACATATTGATTAAGGCTTGATTTCATTGGTCAGATAGTGTCACATGTAATAAAGCAATAAATAATCATTTTTAAATGTGGAAATCCATGTCTGGTTATATGTATGTGTGCCACGTGTAATAAAAACAATAGATGTTTATATCGCATTGATAATAATATTTCTGTTCCATGACTGTCTCTATACAATTTTCTTATGGGTTATCAGAATAAAAATACCGATGATTCATAGAAAATACTTTTCTTTTTAGTTTCTCCTTTTTAACCTTTCAATTTAATAGCAAGAAATATTAATGGAAAAAAAGGTTGAGAGAGAAACATTCAAAAGTCTACTAAAAATATTCTTTTTCTTTTACTTACAAATGTTGCCTTTGGTTTCCAAAATTCAGAATTGTATCTGGAAAAGATAATTTCACTTACATTATTGACATTGTTCGGACTGTTATCCTCATCTTTATTGTCATGTTTATGACGTGTCCACATGGCTCAGTAGATATAAACATTGGTTATTTCCAGTGACTTGACCCAAAGAGATGCGAGTTCAATACGTGGCTACAGCAGTGATGGACAAATAGCTTGCAGAGTTGAGTTCAAGGGAGATAAATACATGGCATTCGGAAATGGCATCGTACATGGAACGAGAACAATCTACCTAGTGATCGAAATAAAGGGTTAGGTTACAAATTCCCAACACCTGAAGAAGAACGGAACGTACAACGGTCGAAACGTCGTAAACATGGCAATAAAGATGAGGACAACAGTTCGAATAATTTAAATACTACCTCATCTCAGAAGTATAGATAAATAATTTTGGATTAATAGAAAATAAATTTGAGTCAAGAAATCAAAGACAGCCATTTTATAAGGCAAAAGGCAACTTTTTTTTTTTAAATATATGGTGTTATTATTTTATGAAACAAAATTCGATAACATTTATAATATATGGTCTTTTATTTTCTGTGTGCTTGCTTACCGTTTTTCATTCTTTTTTCAGGTTTGTAGTTATTACTGCTTATAACAGTATTTACATGCTATCCGAGGACTTGGTTGGAAATATGTACTTCAATTTTTTCTTGATGGCTCTCGTGGAAACAATAGCTGCAGCAGTCTATTGTGTAGGAATAAAAAAGTAATTTCAAGATTTGTTTGATTCTGGCAGGGCAACGGGGCATTGGATATTAGGTTAAAATAACATCAAAATTAAATTGGAATGGATATTGGTCATCATGGCTTTGCACATTACTGGCAGTATTTTGATATAACACGGGCAACGTCGGGTAGAACTACTAGTATTTGTTTTAATCTTGTCATATCAGTTTAATTTGAGTTTTGTGCCACTGTTTATTTTTAAAATATTTTAATAACGTAGTGTAAATGAATAGAAGCTTGTTTAAGTTTTTAAAAACGCTTAGCCGTTTATTCTTACGGTTTTATATAAAATAAATAAATTATTCATAATAATTTAAAAAGTCAACCTTTATTAAACAAACAACATGAAATATTTTACATCTCCATTATGTATTCATTTATTACGTTTATTTAAAAGTAATTGAATAACACCGGGTTTAACTTGGAAAAACTAAAATATATGTAATTTTTTTTTAAAGATTTGGCCACAAAATTCCCATGACGTCTTGTTTATGTCTTGGAGCGGTATCTATGCTTACAGCATGTTTCGTTATCAGATTCGGAGGTAACTTTGAATGTTTGGAAACTTTTTCATTATAAACGATATTTTATTTTCCTACTGAAGCTTTGAATTTAGCTGAAAAATACAAGGAGACACACAATTTTGATAACTTTGTTTCATTTGCTTTTTTAACATGAAGTATTGATTCATATTGAAAGTAAACGTATTTGCAGCCAAAACTTTGAACTCAAAAGATAAATCAAAATTGAACACGTTTTCTGTGACTTTATGAACAACGGAATTAAAAGAAAGAAAATAAATAAAACTTTTTTGGAAGAAAAATTCAAAAATAATTACTTATGTAACGTACGGTATTTCTATATCTATTATGTTGCTAATGTTAAGTTCTTTGGATCCAATGCACCTTGGTGTCAACAGCATTCTGCATAATCGATAATTGTTCTCTAATGATCTCTGTCGTTAGCAGCACGAGTTAGCTCAGCTATTGCAATGATATCAGTGAACAATGTTGTCGATCCATCGTAATGATTGGGCTGCTACTTCTCTTGTTACCATCCATGATACCAAAGACTTGATTTAACCAGCTTTGAGTTATCTATCCGTAAGATGTGTCCAAAGAGGTTCAGATTAATTCTGTTAATGGTTTAAGTGATGTTCTCTCTTATTCCAAATTATATTCTGATTATTATTCTTATTGACAACTATCCAGTGTACTTTTGTTCCCTAATTATTTTGTCACATGTTTGCACATCAACATATAACAAATAGTAGAGAAGATTGAAATACTATATAACATTCATTACAAGGAAATACTCATCATTTTAAAAAATTATTGATACAAGAAAAGAAATTATCCATATTAAATGTATTTAATCACAGCAAACAGTATATTCAAAGTGTGTATAGAATATTTGATTTTATAAGCACAAAAAATAAAAATACGTATTTATCTGGTCGGTTGCTCCTGCTATTCATCTCGAGGTTCTTGTCAAAACCCAATGTAATCTGTCCTTACTTGGCATCTGGACTGCACTCATTTTCTCACCGACGTCACGTGATTCCCTCTGTTTTTTCTAGAAATATTTTTTTTTATCGAAAAGACACTGACGAGCTTTGTTTCTTTGCTCCGACCACAAGAATTTAAGCGAGCTGCAAGTTTGGCATTTAGGTTCCATCTTTTACCGTTGAAATAGTTAAATCTAATGTCACGTCTACCCAAATAGTTTCGTTTCTCGCACTTCCTGCTTGTGGGACCCCCTTCCATTTACTTGCTTCTCTAATAGATATCTCCAAATATTTAAGTGCAACGTCAACTGCCATCTTCTGTCTTTCTGAATCCCATCCATCTTTTATCCTTTCTTCAATACCCACTGTATCCAGTCTTTTCTCTTACTGTAGCCCCTGCTTACTAGTGGCAGTCCTGCCTTTCTTGGGAATAAATTATTAAAATATATATGCTTCCCTTATAGATTCTATCTCCAAAAAGTTAAATGGAACGTCAACTGCCATCATTGCTTTCTTCATAAATCCCGTTCATCTTTTATCATTACTTCAATACCCACTGTACCCAGTTCTTTCTCTCACTGTAACCCGCTGCACACTAGTGGCGGTTCCGTCTCGCTTGGGGTGAAATGATTAAAAAAAAAACATATTTGATGAATTCATTTCTTGTGTGGTCTAGCTCCGTGTATGTAACCGTTTTACATATGATATTACTTTAAATGGAATTGAATCCCATTATTTAAAAAAAAAATAAATAAATAAAGAGACGGTCTGACAGACAACACCCAATTCTGAGACGGTCTGACTGACAACATCCAATTCTGAGACGGTCTGACAGACAACACCCAATTCTGAGACGGTCTGACAGACAACACCCAATTCTGAGACGGTCTGACTGACAACACCCAATTCTGAGACGGTCTGACAGACAACACCCAATTCTGAGACGGTCTGACAGACAACACCCAATTCTGAGACGGTCTGACTGACAACACCCAATTCTGAGACGGTCTGACAGAAAACACCCAATTCTGAGACGGTCTGACTGAAAACACCCAATTCTGAGACGGTCTGACAGACAACACCCAATTCTGAGACGGTCTGACTGACAACACCCAATTCTGAGACGGTCTGACTGACAACACCCAATTCTGAGACGGTCTGACTGACAACACCCAATTCTGAGACGGTCTGACTGACAACACCCAATTCTGAGACGGTCTGACAGACAACACCCAATTCTGAGACGGTCTGACAGACAACACCCAATTCTGAGACGGTCTGACTGACAACACCCAATTCTGAGACGGTCTGACAGATAACACCCAATTCTGAGACGGTCTGACAGACAACACCCAATTCTGAGACGGTCTGACTGACAACACCCAATTCTGAGACGGTCTGACAGACAACACCCAATTCTTGATAGTTACTGAGACGGTCGAAAGTACTTTAAAAAAAGACGTTTATGACGTTAACTTCGGCCATTTTGATTCTGATTCTTGTTTGAAATAGGCAAAACTTATTTCACTGAATTCTAGCTGCATAAATATAGTACTCTTTCACTCTCTCTCTCTCTCTCACACACACACACACATACACACATGAATAAACAAGAGAAAACTGTTGTATGATAGATAGATAGATAGATAGATAGATAGATAGATAGATAGATAGATAGATAGATAGATAGATATTGTTGAGTTCTCCCGGTGACTGGCGTGTGTATACACCGCATATTTATAACACGCTAAAATATCCCCTTTATATCATTACGGGTGCATATGGCTTAAGGAGTAGAGACTCCGACTGACACTAAATCGGTCAGTTTTCGATCGCAGTTGGACGCAAGTGGATATCTAACCACACTGATGATCTGTAAAACAGGCTAGTATGTGGATCATCAATACTTTTTGGAAAACATGACCCCCACCAGTTACCGAAAATCTGCTCTGAATCGTAAATAAAAATGCAATAAAACTAAAACATGATTTAATTAGAAAAAGAATAAGATATATTATTTGTCTATATTTCTGAGATGAGGTATTGTACTTACATTATTATGTAACATTATTATTATGTTATGTGCACTATTTTCTTTAAAAATATTCGATGATTAATGAATTTTAACAATAATCTTTACGTTTTAAAAAGTTTAATTAGAAAAATTGATAGTTTTGAATTTTTTAAATTTCTATATTAATTTGTACCAATTAAGGGACATTGTTAGTAAGTAAAGACTATATTTAGTCATCACAAATAGAAAAGATTACTACAATTCATCGACTATTAATATTTGAAAAAGAATTTAGAATTTTTTTCTGTGTATAAACGTGCCGATTTTTTTGCAAATACGGATGTCCATACACGACATTATCAGAAAATATTGAGCGGTGTCTATAGTAAATTTAAAGTCAAATATCTAAAATTCAATATTTTTCTAAATTTTTAAATATTATTTAAAATTTATATAAAAAGCGCTCAAGTTGTATTTCTAAATTAATTTTTACAGATATATCCTTCGTAGAAAAAAAATAAGTCATAGGATAAATTTCTGGTCAGCAGCTTAAATAAACAGCTACCACCATGTTACTACAATTAATTCCTTCGTACATAAATCTCACAATCGTCAGGTTATCGATAAATGTATCAACACCTCATGAAACATTAATACACATTTGTGTTAAATATCCTTTTCAATGATATATTAAATTTAAACTAAATGATGTTTTTCTTTTCAAATCAGATTAATTAAATTTTAAATCTGCTAATATACCTTAAATAACGTTTCAGAAAAGCACATTGTATTTTTGAAAGATTTTTAATAAAGAGCATTACATCCTGATATCAGATGGGTCAAAATTGTGTTACAATCAACGATTTTAAAATAAAACTTCCTTCCAGAGAATTCAAATTAGTTTTGAAATACAGCAAAATATTTTTAGTGAAAATAATAAAATTAATTTATTAGCTTGAAATTAATTCTAAAATAAAAGCCTCAAGAGAGATATTTCATTTTTTAAAAATTAATTTAAAACTTTAGGTGTGACATTTCTGTGGAGGTACCTATTCTGATAAATAGTATATTTCCATTTGTATATTTCCAGCATCAGGTTTCCTGTAAAATGTTTAACTAATTTTGGACAAAAAAGATCTGCTGGCGATGCTCTTGCTTCACCCCAAAATCTCGACAACCATTGTTCATCTAGTGCTAAAGACATTATGGTGGTTAGAACTTTGGCTTAGAATTTGAAATTTTCATGAATCCCAGAAAAGAAATATAAGATTTAGTTTCATAGAGGGCTTCTGTAATTGCAAATTAAACCACCTCTAAAGATGTGACATAACTTGCTGTCTGACATTTTAAACATTATATGCACAACAAAAAGCATATTTAAAAAGAGTATAAGTATATACCTTGCCAAATACGAGGGTCATTCAATAAATAAGGTGAATTTTTTTTTTCATCTAGTGCTAAAGACATTATGGCGGTTAGAACTTAGAATTCGAAATTTTCATGCATTTCAGAGAAGGAATATAAGATTTAGTTTTATAAAAGAGCTCTTGTAATTGCAAACTAAACCACCTTTAAGAATGTGACATTAATTTCTGTCTGATATTTTAAAAATTATATGCACAACAAAAAGCATAATTAAAAAGAGTTTAAGTATATATTTTGCCAAATATTTAAGAGCATCTATAACGCATACAATCCAACAGTATCTAGTTGTATGTATAGGTGTATGTGTAGTTGTATGTATAGGTGTATGTGTAGTTGTATGTATAGGTGTCTGTGTAGTTGTATGTATAGGTGTATGTGTAGTTGCATGTATAGGTGTATGTGTAGTTGTATGTATAGGTGTCTGTGTAGTTGTATGTATAGGTGTATGTGTAGTTGTATGTATTAGTGTATGTGTGGTTGTATGTATTGATGTATGCGTAGTTGTATGTATCGGTGTATGTGTAGTTGTATCTATTCGTGTTTGTGTAGTTGTATATATTGCTGTATGTGTAGTTGTATGTATTAATGTATGTGTAGTTGCATGTTTTGTTGAATGTGTAGTTATATGCATTGGTGTATGTGTAGTTGTATGTATCGGTGTATGTGTGGTTGTATGTATTGGTGTATGTGTAATTGTATATATTGGTGTATATATTGGTGTGTAGTTTATATATTGGTGTATATGTAGTTGTATGTATTTGTGTATGTGTAGTTGTATGTATCGGTGTATGTGTAGTTGTATGTATAGGTGTGTGTGTATGTATTAGTGTATGCGCAGTTGTATGTATTAGTGTATGTGTATTTGTATGTAATGGTGTATGTGTGGTTGTATGTATTGATGCATGCGTAGTTGTATGTATTAGTGTATGTGTAGTTGTATGTATCGGTGTATGTGTAGTTGTATCTATTCGTGTTTGTGTAGTTGTATATATTGCTGTATGTGTAGTTGTATGTATTAATGTATGTGTAGATGTATGTATTGGTGTATGTGTAGTTGTATGTATCGGTGTATGTGCAATTATATGTATTGGTGTATGTGTAGTTGTATATATTGGTGTATGTGTAGTTGTATATATTGGTGTATGTGTAGTTGTATGTATCGATGTATATGTAGTTTTATGTGTAGTTGTATGTGTATATGTTAAAAACGCTTCTATTTTGGGTATTGAAAAACAACAATTGTTAATTATTTAAAAATAATTGTCTTTTTTGTTTATTTTCATATTTTCTTATTTTTCTGTTTTTTTTTTTTTTTTTTTTGTTTTTTTTAGATAACAATTCAACTAACAAAACTATCTTTAGGTTCCTTCACATATTTGCTATTTTCGGCATTGGTGCTTGCTTCGGAGGCATGTATATTTACATTCCAGAACTCTACCCGACAGAAGTGAGGTAAAGTTTATAGAATTTTACTTCTTTTGTTATCGTATTGTTGACAGGAAAGCAAGAATTCGGAAGAGAGTTCCATAGTCGGGAAGTGTGAGAGAAGAAACTATTAGAATAAAACTTACGGTTACTTCTCAATTTTCCAACAGTAAAAAGATGAACTCTCTCTGTTGTCACAGGATCTCAGAATATTTATCTATAATGTTATAAATGTATCACTGATAAATTATAAATGATATCACACGGATTCCTGTTTTAGACAGAGTTTTATCTTATCGATAAGATTTCGTATGTTTACAATAAATTATAAATGTTTATAGATGTTTACTCTCTACTTGAAATCTATTTACTAAGATATAGTTTATGCAGTTAAGCTGATCAATTTTATTGGCATGGCCAATCATTCGATAGAAAGAAATATTATCACGAACATGGTTAGATAAATTTATCTCTCACGGATATTCCACTAGTTTAATACACAATGCAGGGATGGATTTAGATGAAGAAAAACCCTAGGCTGTTACACTTTTGAGACCCTAGGATAAATATCGAAAATCGATAATCGAAAAAATCGGGTTATAGAAGGAGTGGTCCGATTTGAATCAAATTTCATGCACTCATAAACAAAGACATAAGAAACGATATCCAGAAATTTCAAGGTTGCAGTTCTTACAATAGTGCATAAAATCGATAATATATATATATATATATATATATATATATATATATATATAAAAGGCAAGCTGTTAAATGTGTATGTCTGTTTATCTGCCTGTATGTCTGTATTTTTTTCAGCCCTTTTATTTTATGAATTTCAACGATTTGTGTATTTTTTTTTAGGAGTGTTGGCTTAGGAATATCGTCTTCTCTGTCTCGAATTGGAAGTATGCTGGCTCCGTTTTCAAGAGTTCTGGTGAGTAAGAAATATTTTTAATCTTTATTTTAAATTTTCATCCGCATTCACGTCATGATGCTTGAAATTTCGGTGACGAATTTAAATATATTTTTGGTTAATACTTATTTCTCTTAGATAATAATTATGCATTATTATTATTATTTTCGTTGTTATTATTACACAATATTATTATTAATTATTTCTGTTATGTAATAGATATGAATCTTTATTACTTATACGTTATTATTACTTTTTTTATAATCATTTCACCTGAGCAAGGCAGTTTTACTGCCACTGGTGTGCACGGGGTTACATAGAAGGAGAGTGATGAGAAAGAGGAAAATGTAATAGATATGAATTTTTATTACTTATACGTTATTATTTTAATTTTTTATAATCATTTCACCTGAGCAAGGCAGTTTTACTGCCACTGGTGTGCAGGGGGTTACATAGAAGGAGAATGATGAGAAAGAGGAAAAAGTCCCAGTTGTGTCAGAGAATGGGTAAGACAAGGACGAGAACACTGGTGTGAAGAGAGCTGATAAGAGTAGAGTGGACAGGGAAAAGAATATGAGAGAAAGGATACGAGTCAGAGAGATAGGAGATGACAATTGACCTTACATTTAAATTCTTGGAGATTGCATCTGTCAGGGAAGCAAGTATACGGAAAGGAATTCTACAGGCGGAAAGTGCGAGAAAAGAAGCTAGTGGAGTAGAAGTTGCGGCTACATTTGATTCATTTCACTGTAAAAGAGTGGGGCCTAGTTGCTAGTCTAGTAGCTCAAGCAAATTCATGCAGAGGGGACACCAGAGAGATAAACTCGTCGGAGCCGAAGTCGTGAAAGTATTTATAGAAGAGACAGAGGGAAGACACATTACACCAGTGAGAAAGTGACTGCAGCTGAGCTACCAAGTCGGGATCGATCACATTGTAGATTCTCCGTTGGATTTCGTCAAGAACCCCGAGGTGAATAGCAGGGGTACCCAACCAGAGGTGGTAACATTATTCAATACACGGGCAGATGGTAGAGTTATATATGTGTAAGATGGACCCAGACGGGAAAAACTTAATGGCCCCACACAGTGAGCCGATCTTCCTAGCAGCGGATTCAGCTATGGATTCGATGTAGTTATTCCCTTTTAGGTCTGCTGAGAGATTTAGACCGAGAAGGTGCAGTGTTTTGCTTTGAGGGAGTCTAGCCTGATCCATAGCAATGGGTGAGGTAGGAGCGATTGTCTGTGGTGATTTCTGTTAGATGATAATTACGCACTCCTCCTATTGTATCTGCAGTACAGTGGTGCCCCTACGACTCTAGAGAGTCACGGGACGACTGATCGTGAGCGTCATTATTACTTTATTACTTAAGTATTATTATTATTATTACTTATTTCTAAAAAATAATAATTTTACATAGATTGCATTAATATTATATGTATTATTATTATATACGAGTGGGCCCGTGTCGTCTAAAATGACGGCAAATGTTCAAAACGTTATGACGTTTAAAATGACGGCAACATATATCTATTGATCTACCTACTATGGAGCATCTTACATTAAAACATAACAAAAAATAATGATCCAAACCCCTGAGCTTGACAGGAGGAATATATATATATAACCTCTCAACTATAATAAAGACCGTTGTGTATATATATATATATAACAGATGACTCAGTAAATCCCGTGCCTGCCATATATATGCCGCCACTACTAAAAATCCATATGATTTTTGTGAAATTTTTTAAAGTACTAACCTTCACATAGCACGTGACAAACTTTGGGCCCAGTCAAATTTTTAGTTTAGAAATTACAGTTATTTACGTGAAGCTGCTGTTGCAAATTTTCAAAACAATGGAAAAATCTGAATTTCGTATGTTGATAAAGCATTGGTTTCTGATAAGAAAAGATACTGCCCCATCAAATCAATCGCTTGATACGTGTTATTTGGACTCTGCTCTGTCGGAAATAACTATTAATGGGTGGAATGCTGACTTTAAACGTGGTCGTACAAACACAAATGATTCTGAACGTTCAGGTCGCCCAAAATCGGTAGTTGTCCCGGAAAACACCGAAAAATTTCACAAACTTCTTTTGGTCGATCGTAAATTGAACTTGAGTGAGATAGCAGAGAAGCTGGACAAATCAGAATGCAGAGTATTTACAGTTTGCATGAAAATTTGTCAGTGAGAAAGCTGTGTTCAAAGTGGGTGCTGCGCTTGCTCACAATCGATCAAAAATAACAACTCATCGACGATTTAGAACATTGTTTGCAACAACGCAACAAGAAGGGGTTTTTGCGTAAATATGTAACAATGAATGAAACATGGATCCACCATTTTACTCTGGAGTCAAATCGACAGCCAACTGAGTGGACAGCAGTAGGTGAAAGACGTCCAAAGCGACCAAAGACGCTGACATCAGCAGGCAAAGTTCTGACCTCCGTATTTTGATATGAGCAAGTTAATTTCTTCATCGATTACTTTGTGAAAGAAAGAACCATCAATAGCGAATATTATACAGCATTATTGGTATATTTGAAGGAAGAAATTGCCAGAGAGTGGCCACAAATGAAGAAGAAAAAGTGATCTTTCACTACGACAAGGCACCGTGTCACAAGTCGATCACAACGATGGCAAAACTATGAATTGCACTTCGAATTGCTTCCGCATTCACCTTATTCTCCAGATCTGCCCACCCCCAACGACTACTGACCGTATGCCCACAAGAAAGAGATCTGGGTCCAATGAAGAAGTGATATCGGAAACTGAGGCGTATTTTGAGGCAAAAGGCAAATCGTTCTACAAAAATGGCATTGAATTGTTCCATTCCTTGCGTAATCAAAAGTTATCTCCCTCTAAACCTGTAAGTTACTTGTTCACCACTGCTGTAGCTTGGCATTGAACTCGCAACTCTTTGAATCAAGTCACAGGAACTAACCAACGTCTATATCCATTGGACCACGTGTGCTTAAGCAGGAATTTCTACGGAAGTAATGGAGTTTATATAGCCCAGTGATTGTAATAAAGAGTTAGGTTCAAAATTCCTATCGCCTGAAGAAGGCTGGAGCGTACAATGGCCGAAACGTCGTACAAATGACAACAAAGATGAGGACAATAGTTTGAAAAATGTAAATACTGTAAATACTGTAAATACTACATAATCTCAGAAATGTAGAAAATACCAAGTTATTTATCTGAAATAGTTTTTAATTGAAACATTCATGTCACCAAAGTTTTGCTTAGTAGTTTAAAAAATCTTTTATTTTACGTCCTAATTTTTAATTTATACATTTTTTGCATATAACTATATCTATATCTATTTCTATTCAGGTTGCATATGCAGAGTGGGCACCCAGTGCTCTGTTTGGCACCGGACTTCTTCTCTCTTTCATCTTTGTTATTTGCTTTATGCCAGAGACATGCAAACGTCAATTGCCACAGACAATGGCTGAATTAAAGAATTCAAAGCAGACCAAAAAAATGAACGCTAAAATCAACCAAGTTTATGCAAAAGACGTGGAAGAATGATAAATATATTTTCACTTGTCAACTTTATGAATGTTTGCCTACATTTTTCTTCACCATCTCACATTTACATTGGGAAATGTTACGGAAATTAACGAAGATTAACGAAACTGGTTATAAACAACCGACAATTTGAAATGATTTGTTTGAACATTATTTTTGATCGATACTCGTATTTAAGTAGATATTCTGTTTATAATCAAACAGTATTATATATTTATTTCTACCGGCCTGATTATTTACTATAAATTTTTGTTACAAAAATATGTGTTATTCGGCAGAATATCAACTTAAATACGAGTATGGATCAAAAATAATGTTCAAACAAATCATTTCATTTTGAAATGTAAAAATGTATGCAACTGAATTTATTTATTAAAAACGCTCAGAAATAATGCTACAGAATAAAAATTTATTTTAGGAATGCAAAGATTCAAATCAAAAGTTTAGATTTTTAAGAATATTAGCATGAAATAATTTTTAATACAGGATCCGAAATTTATTCTAAGTTATAATTATTTTACGACATTTATTTTCATTTTATAATTGGCTGGTTATTTCTCTCGTGTTCTTGAAGTAAATTTATGTTTCATGAATCGTTTTTAAAATTGTATTTTTAGCAGCCCCACTGACCCCAAAGTACGAATAATTAATTATTATTAATAATAATAATAATAATAAATCAAATTTATCTTAAAGTCAATGATCGCCATAAAAAAAAAAACTTAGAGCGAAGAAGTGTCAATTTACTGCAACTGATGAATTTTTTCGTGTAATGTTCAATTCATGAGAAAATTACTACAACAAAGAAAACACCCCCGATAGTGACTATAAAAGTAGGCAAAATCGATCAAGACCATAAAAATTATAATTCATTTCTAGTTAATCTTGGATTATCCTCACCGTTTACGGACTGTACATCTATACCTATATATATGTGTGTGTGTGAGAGAGTGAGAGAGGGAGAGACAGAGAGAGAAGAAATCTCAACACATAATTAAACGGTTATAAATCCAAAATTTATTTCGGCATTTGTAAAAAGTGTCATAAAAATAAAGAACACATACAGCAAATCACACATACACAAAAAATCTGAAAGGAAAAAATATATACAGACGCAAAACAGGAGAACAGGAGAACAGATACAATCATACACAAAATAAGCACACACAGACATATAATTACAAGAGGCCATATACGCACGCAATGATTTACAACACAATAGCATTAATGCCATGAGTGAGAGGGTACTTTCGTGACCCTCGGAATATATAGCGAGGGTCACGGTACTTTTACCCTATCAATTTCTGATGTTCTAGCATTTTGGAGTAGTCTTTAGTTTGCTTTTCCTTCCACTTGTATGAGAAGAGCTCACGGCTGAAACCCGGTTAGTGTGGTTGGTCGGCATTTTAGCCTTTTGATAAATGTCTTTGGTCGGCATATTCAATTTTGTCTTTTGTGTTGAGCTCTTTTTGTTACTCATACCTTGGGAGTAGCTGTTTTTTGTTTTTATAGCTCAGAGATAGAATGGCGGACTGAATCCAATTCGGTCGGATTTCAATACTGGGTAAAAGCAATCGGATGTCTTACCGTACTGATGAGCTGTGATACAGCGAAACAGATCTGTCTGTGGATGACTATATATATATATATATATATATATATATATATATATATATATATATATATTTCATCTGTAAAATTAGATCACATTTAGCTATTTCAACATGTCAGTTCGAGACATGCATTGTCAACCCCAGTTAACCACAGAATGATGAAAAATTCTTGTACCGGAAGCAAAGATTAGTAAAGGATTAAATAATCCCCAAGGATCCTAGTAATATCGTTTAAATATTAAAAACAGTAGGAAAAGGTGTCTTTAATTTAACATGTTTCACTTTAACAAGCTTCTTCAGAGATTCTTTAAAGACGAATGATGTAAAAATCGAAGAGACAGTATGTTGATAGCGATATGGTTTCATTGGTCAGATACGTGTCACGTGTTTAAAAGCAATGGATGAATATTAAATGGACAAGAAAAAACTTGTGTCTTTTTAAGTGTATGTGCCAACGAGTAATAAAAACATGAGATGTTAATTATGAATGTAAGTGTATGTAAACAAATATATGTGTCAAGCGTATTTAGAAAAAAAAAAGACGAATATAACTTGCACAAATTTTTGAGCATCTAAATTGGTGCAAGTTACAAACCTACTTTTTGGTGTCAGTACTTATCATACCCAATACCCAACTTTCCCCGGGTCATTCTATTTGATATTCAAAAAAAGTTAAAAATCAACCTACCCTACTATAGAACCCAATCTGTCCTGATATTTAATCCATATCTGGAGGGAGAAGTGATGTCTAATAACCTTTCTAAGGGTATTTGCGCATAAGTGAATTCAACTGGAATTCGAACTCGGCTCTCCGATTTCTTGTTCCGAGCCGATATTCATTGCACCACCCAAGCACATCCAGATTAAAAACAGGTATTAAATAATCTGACCTGAAAAATGCTTCTAGAAAAAATAAAAACAACCCAATATAGGTTTCGCGGGAAAACACCACAGCGTAATGAAAAAGGCCACAAACTTAACGAAAATCAAATTTTATCATCAAAACGTTGATTATTAAGATGAAAGATCAAAGTATTTTTTCATTATTTTTTGAAATTTTTAAATCCTTTCTAAGACGTTCGAAATTTTGGTTAAAATCTTGTTTTGTTTACGTCATCGCAGTGGCTAACTTTTAACATTGATTTTTTGCGCTTTTTTTTTTTTTCGTAGAAAATACATTTATTTGGAAATGCTTGTAAAAATCAAATAATCGTCCGATTTTAATGAAATTTTCAGGACATATTCACAAATAAATGAAATTATTTTTGAATGTTTTTTAGAAAATATTCGTAAGAATTTTCTTTTTAAATATCTTATCCCCTACTTACTTAATTTCATGAAATTTCACGCATAATCTTCGTATTCCCTGACATTTTTTTTGTTAAAAGTAGGAGTTTTCGGAGATTGTAAATCATCTACTTTTTTTTCAAATTTTATTTAAATGAAAATCTGCTATGAATTGAAAAATAATAAATCAAATAAAACTATGACATTACTTCATTAGAAAAGCTTTTAATTGCTTTTGTAAATAAATAATATTAAAAACATTATTGTCTGAAGAAATAAAAAAATTTTGATGAATAATGAATTTTTACAAGAATTTTTTCAATTTTTTACATTTTAATTATAATAATTTATAATAGTTTAAAATCGTGTAAAATTCTCTATTGGAGTATTTTTTGGAGGTTATATAATGATTAAGTGGAAACGAAATTTACGATTCCAAAATTGCAAAGATTATTAAACGTAGTGGTGCTATATATGTTTTAAATAATTTTTATTTACTTAATACGTTCCTTATTTTCATGTATGGTTGACTAAAATTGCCATTATTATTAAAAAGTTACATAATTTAAGCGTTTTGTCCCTTCCCTTAGATTTATAAAATTGTATTTATGGTCATGCATAGCTGCTGTCATCACTTCATCATTCAACAGTCCGTCAAACGTTTGATCAGCTGAACACGACCAGTCATTAATAATTGGTTGTATATTACTTTTTATGCTAGAAGTAAGTAATATTTGTTTAAAATCAGATTAATTTAAGTTTCAATTTTCTAATTTTACTAAAATAAAGTGTCAGAAATGTTTTAAAATAGGTTTACTGAAAAAACAATAGCATGATAGGAAGGAAAAAGGCCCCAAACTAAATAAAAACAAAGTTTTATCGGCAAACTATTTATGTTATCGTTAAGAGGATAGATTAAAGAATTTTTAATTATTTTTAAAAATTTGTTAATTGCTTCTAACATGTTGGAAAATTTGGTAGAAAATCTTTGTTTTTCTTTCGTCAGTGCGAGACCTAAATTGACGCAAAGTTTGTTGCGTCAAAACATAATATTATGCAAGGCACTTTTTTGACTGTGAAAAACACATTAATTTGGAAATTCTTGCAAAAATCAAATAATGGTCGGATTTTTTTGAAAATTTCAGGATTTATTCATAATTAACTGGAATCAGATTTGAAATAATTATTTTTAGAAAATATTTGTAAAAATATATTTTTTGTGACATATGTTACCTCACCCACCAATTAATTTTCAGAAAAGTCAAAAAATTCGAGTAGGTCTACCCATTCAGCTAATTTGAATTAAACTCAGGAGTCATTGGGGAATTCTAATCAACTGCCTTTTTCTTCAATAACGCCCCCGCCCTTTTTTTTTTAGAAAATCTGCTCTAAATTGCGAAAATAAAAATGCAATAAATCTATGCGATTTTTTCTTTGGATAAACTTTTAAAAACATAATAAATTAATGATATCATAGTCTGAATAGAAAATAAATTTTTACAGGAATTGTTTTCATTTTTTTAAAATTATTTTTTATTATAGTATTTTATGAAGTTTCAAAAATCTTTTAAAATTTCCTCCTCGTAGGTCCACTCTATTTTGTGAAATTAATGCTTGGCTACTATATTTACTAATAGAAAAATCTAAAAGCTTAATATAAATAAGGCAGCCTTTTTTTTAAATAATTAAAACAGTTTAAAAACTTTTTAATTGTGTGCATGCTGATTGCTCGTATTTTGGCCATAGATTATATATATATATATATATATATATATATATATATATATATAGATAGATAGATAGATAGATAGATAGATAGATAGATTATATATATCATTAAAAGATCACGTGTTTCAAAGGTTGCTCTCCATACATGAAAAAAATAAAAATAAAAATAAATGAATTACCAATAAAAACATTTTCGGCAGGATACAATTCTTTCATCTTGCTTCAGTGTTTCCTATGCTGTCGTTTCAACATTTGCTTTGCAAATCATCTCTTTAAAATTTAAAGCAACTTTTACATTTTAATAGTTTTCTAATTTTGTTAAAAGAAAATTTGTGAGATTCACAATTTGTAGAGGTACCTAAAAAGATTATGAAAAATAGATATTAAAAATTAAAATTAATAAATGCCATAACATTTAATAAATTATTGAGATAACTCTGCTGTTATATATTTTCATTCTGTTATTAAATAATAAAAAAAATTAAAAGAAAGTTTTATATTATTTAATTTTTATTTTTCATAAAACATCTTCAAACGTAAGCCTACAAAGTTAAACTAACTAAAATTCCATAAAATATTGGATAATTGCTGAAAACTTTGTGTTAATTTTTTAATTTTAGCATAGTTAAAAATAAAAAAACGATTTGTATGAATAAGATTTATACCAAATTCGTCTTCCAGACTTGTCATTTTTGGACGGCTACTGTATATCATATCAATTAACGCCTCCTGATAAGGCAATGACAGGTGCGATAACAAGGATGCTGTAATTGAGAAACGCTTTTTTGAAACATTTCAAGCAGTAAGCAATTAATTCTTGTTGCATGTCAACTTTAGGTAACTTTAAATTCGGTAATTTGAATAAAAGAATGTATCAGCGAGGTGTATTTTATTTTTGTAAGATTTTTTAAACCGAGAATTGACTTCTGTGTACAATCGATGAAAAATTGAAATTTAAAAAAACGTCTTTTTAAACCAAAAAATTTTAGATTCCGATCGATTTCGGTTTAAAATACACCAGGGTATTTTGCTGAAAAAAATTTATTTTTAAAAATTCAATTTAAATTCAGGTATCGAAAATTTTTGGAGGTACCTATTTTAAAATATCTTTAAAATCGATTAATTTTTGTTTGTTTACAAATTTCTTAAAATTAAAAAAATGGCCGCTTTTAATAAAATTTAAGAAATCGAAATTAAATTTGACTTTCCAATCTATATAATTTATTTCTGAAATACACCAGATTTTCTTACCTAATGGAAATAATAAATTTAATCATTAAGCTTTTAATTAAATCTAAAATGAAATCTTCAAGAATGTTTTTTCATTTTAAAAATTTCATTTTAAACTTAGGTATCGAAAATTTATGCCGACATAGTGGAGGTACCTAGTTTATATCGATCTGGTTAACCTGCAGGAAATTTTGACAGAACCCTTTATTTAATCAATGGGGGTAGACTGTTGTCGTTCCAATGCTCATGTATAGGGATATCTTTTTATTTAGCTCTGCTCAGTTATTGCTCACCCGTTTCCACGGAGTGCAAGTACACACTGCTCGACGCAGAAAGACATATTTGGAGATAGAAAATGTATAAATAAAGCAATGAAATTTGCTGCAGCGGAAAACAGGAATTGTTACACAAAATTTGCATTAAGCATTCAAAGGGAAATAAATCAAAATCTAAAGGAATAACTGAGAGTTTTGCAAAGTTATCTCCCTTACATTTTGATTTCTCTTTTTGTAATATCAATATTTTTTATTGTGTATTATTTAAATTCGAAATACTCTCTTCACACTGTGTTATTATCCCAAAGAATAGGATTCCAGTTTTCTTCAGGTTTTTGTCAATCCTAATTTTAAAGAAGTTACTAACATTGTCAGTCACTTATTGTTCGTATCTATAGTTTACATTTTACCACTGGTGACGCTTCAGAAATGACATAGTGTTCTTAGTATCCACTTGCAACGCGAGAAAAGGTTACATTTGTTGCCATCTCAAACCTAGTCTCCCATGTTTCGGTACAATAAACATTCCGTACCCAAATGGTGTTAAATTTAATCCACATCCAATGGCTGCTAAAGCTTCTTTGTTTCAGCGTTACAACCTTTTTATCCTATTACGTCATACATTTTTTTATAATCATATCGCCCCACATGAGTAAGAAAAGGATGAATTTGGACATAAAGTGTGGGATCAGTTTATATAGTGATTGTCATGTAGAATTGATCCCCCATTTTATATTCACATTAGAATAGTATAGAATTTTTTTTATAATCATATCGCCCCAAGCAAGGCATTTTACTGCCACTGTTTTGCAGGGGGTTACGTAGGAGAAAATTTATGAGAAAGAGTGACTGGTTATAGGGTGTGTTGGCAAGTAGGTAAGAGAAAAATGACTGTGGCCACGAAATAAGGGATCAGTTTATATATTGATTGTAATGTAGAATTGATCCCCCATTTTATATTCACATTAGAATAGTATAGAAGTTTTTTGTATAATCATGTCGCCACAATTAGGGCATTTTACTGCCACTGTTTTGCAGGGGGTTACATAGGAGGAAAGTTATGAGAAAGAGTGACTGGTTATAGGAGATGTCAGGAAGAGGGTAAGAGAAAGATGATTGTATCCATGAAGTGAGGGATCAGTTTATATATTGATTGTAATGTAGAATTGATCCCCCATTTTATATCCACATTAGAATAGTATAGAATTTTTTTTTATAATCATATCGCCCTAAGCAAGGCATTTTAATGCCACTGTTTTGCAAGGGGGTTACATAGGAGAAAAGTTATGAGAAAGAGTGCCAGGTCATAGGGGGTGTCAGGAAGTGGGTAAGGGAAAGATAAGAATATTGATGAGAGTGGAGTGGACGGAGAAAGGAGCCTGAGAGAGAGGGTGCAGTTAAATGAGATAGGAGATGACTATTGACTTTACATTTAAATTCTTGGAGATTATAGCTGTCTTGAAAGCAAGTAAATGGAAGGGAATTCCACAGGCGGGAAGTACGAGAAAAAGAAGCTGATGGAGTAGAATTTGCATTTACATTTTATTAGTTTTCCAGTAAAAAGTTCATTTTTATAAGTTGAGCAGATCGAAATCATCCAGCGTACTGCTGTCTCAATTCTTTTGTATATCTTTTTACACACACACACACGCGCGCACGCACACTGATATATATATATATATATTTATTAAATTTTTACATTTATTAGAGAAGATGGGTCAGTATCCGAAATATTTGAATATTGATCAGATGTGAAAATAATAGTCAATATGCAGTGATTATTTCTACTTCTCTCTCTCTCTCTCTCTCTCTATATATATATATATATATATATATAACATAGTGATGATCCACGTATACTGTCTTAATATGTATAGGAAAAACTACTAAAAAGTTGTAAGTTTCAAAATGTATTTTTTTGACAGTATTTATTTCTTTTATTATATTTGATATTTCAGACCGTCCTCGGTCCTTCATCAGAAACAAATGATTTTAACATTTAAATTAGAAACGTATTTCCAGAGCGCGTTCATGGAGAGATTGTTTACATCACGTGACGCAGAAAGCGACAGATTTTTTTTAAATATTTGTAAACGTGAACCTATCTTTAATAATACTTATAAATTTTGTTTTAGAGAAAACTTTTTTAATTGTATCTAAAAAATATTTAACTATTGCAATACTTATAAAGTAAGACTTAAAAAGTAAGGCTTGCCAAAGTCTTCGAGCACTATTACAATTTTCGTATGCTTCCTTGGAGTAACGTCCATCGCAGACAATTGTCGCAGGACAATTAATCGACATTCGAGACAATCGTAACTGGGCGTGATAAAAATCTGATGCAATCACGGATAACGCAATTATTTTTTAAGGCCAAACGAATTTCATCATACAACCCGATTCATGTCACTGCACACCACTGCAAATGACCTAATCTGAGTAAAACATACAATTCGATTACACCCTGTCACTCCAGTGGGTATAAAACTGATCGTATGGTGAAAGAAAGAAAAAAAAAGCGTTTTTTTTTTATCACGCCCAGTTCTTATTTTCTCGGGTGTCGATTAGTTGTCCTACGGCGATTGTCTGCGATGAACGTTACGCCGAGAAACCAAATCGACTACATAACTATCAACAAGAGATTTCGGAGCGCAGTTCTTCATTGACAAAATTATCAAAGTGCTGACTGCAGAAGCGACCCAGTTATATATATGTATATGTATATTTTAATCATATCACCTCAAGCAAGGCGATAACACCACTGATGCGCAGGGGCCTACATAAGAGTGAGAAGATTAGAAAAGAGAAAACCGGAAACCGCATCCTAAACAGGAAACAAGGGATGAGCCTCTTCACCTGTTCAATAGACGTGGGTGGAGTGTGAACCGGGCGATTGTTTAATCTATCTACTCCAATTGAAGAAGAAAAGAATGAAAATATTGGAAAAGAGAAAACCGGAAACCGCATCCTAAACAGGAAACAAGGGATGAGCCTCTTCACCTGTTCAATAGACGTGGGTGGAGTGTGAACCCGGCGATAGTTTAGTCTATCTACTCCAATTGAAAAAAAAAAAGAAAGAAAAGAGTGAAAATATTGGAAAAGAGAAAACCGGAAACCGCATCCTAAACAGGAAACAAGGGGTGAACCTCTTCACCTGTTCAATAGACGTGGGTGGAGTGTGAACCGGGCGATTGTTTAATCTATCTACTCCAATTGAAAAAAAAAGAAGAGTGAAAAGATTGGAAAAGAGAAAACCGGAAACCGCATCCTAAACAGGAAACAAGGGGTGAACCTCTTCACCTGTTCAATAGATGTGGGTGGAGTGTGAAACGGGCGATAGTTTAGTCTATTTTATGCAAATTAAGGATAAAGCTTTGGAGAGTGAAGGAGCCTAACACAGCACGAAGATTGCAATACAACAGACTCGTGAACAAGGAAAATATACGGACATCATGAACAAAAATACGACTGGAAACGGAAACTCGAAATGGGACGCATTAAAAGAAACTTTGGGGACATCAGCAAAGAGAAAAACGGACGTAAAAGGAGAAATGAGTGGATCACTGATGAGATAATTGGCATGATGAAAAAATACAGAAAACAATTCCAAGTCATGGAACGGAATACAGGAAAGTACGTAAGGAAATAGGTGTGCGTTGTGGCGCAGTGGATATCGACTTGAAACGAGTAATCGGGGAGCTGAGTTCGAATCTCAATTGAATTTCTTGTATTCACTTACGCGCAAATACCCTTGGGAAAGGTATTAATCCGTCTCTCCCCTCCAGCTATGGGTCAAATAACAGGACAGTTTGGGTTCTATAGACTTGGTCGGCAATCAGTCTACCGCAGAAAGCAATGACAACCTACTGCTGGATAATCTTCTGCCCAGTCAGTCATGTCTCTTTCGAGACATGATCGCCCAAGCGTGTATCACGTATGACACTTGACTGACTGACTGAATATAATAGTTGGAATCATGATTAAGATTCTACTGGGCATAAAGTGGGGGTCAGTTTCATATTGTTTTGAAGTTATAAACTGATCCCCCACTAAATACTACTTAATAATGTAATACATCTCTTCCTCCTCTAGCTATGAGTCAAATAACAGGACAATTTGGGTTTTATAGCCTTGTTCGATAACCAGTCTACCGCAGAAAGCAATGACAACCTACTGCGGGATAATCTTCTGCCCAGTCAGTCATGTCTCTTTCAAGACATGATCGCACAAGCGTGTATCATGTATCACACTTGACTGACTGACTGCTAATATCCGCCTTATAAAAATATGTATCTTATAACATTGAATCAGTTCTTTATATCCTAATGTCACCGGTGAATAAACGAAAAGAAAATCCTGACACAACAAATTACACTGATGACATCTCGACGTGAACACAGTTACTACAAATTTAAAAGGGTCCTACGAGTTGAATATTATTATTTCAACTTGTTAAACATGACTACTTTTAGTTTTGACTAGCATTATAGCCCGGCGTTGCTCGGGTGTAATGAAAGCTTTAAAACTAATCCATGGTCCTGGAGCTCAAACTCAGTCTAAAGAATATTTGAAATAATAAAATAATTGCGACAATTTACCAATCGCACCTAATATATATATATATATATATATATATATATATATATATATATATGCTAGCAGTATAGCCCGGCGTTGCTCGGGTGTAATGAAAGCTTCAAAACTAATCCATGGTCCTGCAGCTCAGACTCTTTGGACGTTGGCACGAAAGACTAAAAGCAATAGTTGTTTAAAGCGAAACCGTAGACTGAAAGAAAAATGAATGGATGTAATTCAAATTTTCATTTCCTGGTATCGATATCAAATTTTCTGCACTATTGTAAGAACTGCAACCTTGAAACCTCTGAATATCGTTTCTTATGTCTTTGTCTATGAGTGTATCAAATTTGATTAAATTCGGACCATTCCTTCTATAACCCGATTTTTCGATTATCGATTTTCGATATTTATCGGGAGTACCTCGACACAAAACCTAGCTAAGAACACTCGCAAACGGTTATAGTACAACTGTGTAAAATTTCAAGAAAATCGGTTCAGCCGTTTCGGAGTCTATAGGCAACGGACACACACACACACACACACACACACACACACACACACACACACACACACACACACAAAGTTCCATTTATAAATAAGCTTAGATTTAATAAAAAAAAATATAATGCTTATTTAATTATTATGTTGATTTTGATATAATTTAAGTGGCTATGAGCCCTCACGGTGTGGTGTAATGGTTAGCGCGCTTGTCTCGCTAGAATCATTACAAGTGAGTTCGATTCTCAGTGGGTACCCCCTACTTTCGGCCATGTGTCACGTCTAAGCTACGCTTAGATTAAACCACCTTCCTCCAGGTTTGGGGCTTAGTCGCAGGGTTAACAACTCTGCCCCGTAAAAAAACAGTTTGTTGCAAAAACGCTGCCCTACCCACTATTGGGTATAACGGAATTTTTTCTTTTTTTTAAAGTGACATTGTTTTTAAATTCCCAGCATTCCAGTGGGAAGATGGTCTAATGGTTGGTGGAATCGAAGTATTCCGTTGAAAGACAATGAAATATGTGCAAAGTTTTTTAAATTCAAGAAGTATTTTCGATTGTACGGCGCACACCATGAACAGTTATATGGATTTATATGTTCAAAACCGGGCAAGTAAACTGGAAAAGCAATTTGAGTTTTGTTTAACGGCATATCAACCTCTGTGGCTTATTTAATGCCAAAAAAATAAAGTCTTAATGTATTTTTGTTAATTTTCGGTTACAGTAAAAAGGTTGTTTTATTCAGATTTTAAATGAAAGTCTTTTGTTTTTATTCTTTTTATTTTAGAAAACTGAAAATGTCTTTTAAATTTGTATTCAAAAATGTTTTGAGTATAATTTTTTTCTTCAAAAATGTGTTATGGTAATAATTTTCCTTCAAACATGTAAAAAATTTTTATAAAAGTTTAATTTTATTTGGGGGTTAACTATTTGCCCATAGCTGGGACCCTAACAGGTGCTACTACTCTGGGTCAGAATAGACCTGGAAACAACAGCAATTAAGAGGTGGTTCCATGTTCCTCACAACCTCCCAATCAGAGGCCTTGTTGCCGGATGCAGTTTATCGTCATGCCCAGGACCGTGGAAAAGCAGAATGACAACCGCCCGGTTCACACTCCACCCATGTCTATTGAACAGGGGAAAAGGCTCATCCCTTTTTTCCTGCTTAGGGTGTGGTTTCCGGTTTTTCTCTTTTCCAATCTTTTCACTCTTACGTAGCCCCCTGCGCATCAGTGGCGTTTTCGCCTTGCTTGGGGTGATATGATTAAAAAAAAAAAGAGACAAGGCTGAGATAAAGACACATACTAGAAAAGATGGCAAAAGCGACAGAGAATGAGTGTAAGCATTTGAAAGAGGAAAGGAAAAGGTACGAGAAAGAGTTAAAATTCAAGACCGGCAAGAAGTGAGAAGGACAAAGAATTATGAAGAACGATAAAAAGAAAGAGAAAAAGAAAGAGAAAAAGAAAATAGAGAAAATCCAGTGAGAAAATATTGAAAAAACCGAAAAATCACAGTAGAACTATTTTTTAATTTTTTGATTTTAAAAAACATTTTGGGTACGTTACTAAACAATTTTGCAACTATTATTATTACTATCAGTATAGCCCGGCGTTGCTCAGGTGTAATGAAAACTTTAAAACTAATCCATGGTCCTGGAGCTCAGACTCTTTGGACGTTGGCACGAAAGACTAAAAAGCAATAGTTGTTTCCAGTTAAAGCGAAACCGTAGACTGAAAGAAAAATGAATGGATGTAAGTCAAATTTTGATTTCCTGGTATCGATATCAAATCAGTTTTTTTCGTCGTAAACTGAATTTTGAAGGCTAAATAGATCCTCTAAGTAAATGGTATCATGGCTGAGACTAAGAACTACAATTATACCGACTTAGAGCCAAACCCAAAGCAAAAACTAAAATAAAAGGGCTGAAAAAAATACAGACATACAGGCAGATAAACAGAGACACACACAAACATCTTGACTTTTATTTAAAAGAAGCGATTCAAGTGTATTGAAGAAGTCTTTGGAAATGTCTGAAAATCAAATTGACGCAAGCTTTGTGAAATTGAATTGGTTATAGGAAACAATTTGGCAGCCCACGATTGTGATCGAATGCTTGAGTATATCGGCCTTGATTCGTATAATCGGAAACGAACAGACGACTGTTATTTATATATGTGTTGTTTTTATGTTTCTCTTTCAAAACATAAACTTTTAAAGTTGTTTTTTTTTTTCAGCTAAGGAATGGAAACTGGTCAAAAGCAGCAATTATTATTTTGATGAGTTGTGTGGTGTGGAAATACTGCCCAATTGCAAGGCCAAACTGTGTCAACCTCACCACGATTGCAACCAATTCGCAAAAATATCCAATCTGTGTGTCAATGTTAAGTATGTATCGCAGACTGACAATTGTAATGTAAGATTAACACCAAACATGGAACTCCACAATTTCAGAGACAACTGTTAAAATATATAATTGAAAAAGAATCACGATTTTTTATATACATAAAATGGTGTGAATATTTGTTCTTATAGTGTACGTTCATGTTAATTCGAAATTAATAATATTTGTGAAATTGTGAAATAAAATCATCAACTGTTGTAGTTTACCATCTGTTGTTGGTAAACAACATATTACTTTATTTAAATAAAGTAATATGTTGTTGTTGAAAGCTCTGGGGTGATTTAGTTTCTGTAATTTGTGATTATGTAGCGCCAGTCTAGGAGATTGGAAAAAAGATGCTGATCATTAGGGCCTACATGCTTCGTTCTCTAGAAAACATTTATAATCATTGATCGGCGGACCTGAAGGAGACTCCAACCACCATCTTTAAATTTCTTGTTTTTCATTTCTTTTTTTACTTTTTTCGGCGCAGTCTTATCGGTTATTCCATAAAGTTTCCGATTATAAAAAAAAAATTGAAAAAAATTTCAATATTTAAACAATTTTAGGAGGGACTCAGTTTCTCATTCAACGTTATAGTAAATCGATCCTTCATTTTGGAGCCACTCGCGTTGGGGTCGCTTTGTTTTGTTTTTTGGGGACGAATTGTTGCTCTTGTTTTTGTCTTTTTCAAGATTTCTTTAGTTTTTACGATGGCATCTTCCTCGGAAACTCCAAGAATGGCTTTATTCAAAAATTTCGCAAAGGATTCAGTTGTTGAATATGCGCAAGCAAAAAAGTTAATTACACAGGATCAATTTACTATAAGGTTGTATGAAAAATGAGCCCCCCCCCCCACCTAAAATTATTTAAATATTGTAATTTTCACAAAATTTTTTGTCAGTTTAGGGTTTAATCGATAAGATTGCACTGAAAAAAGTACAAAAAAAATTGATAATCAAACAATTTATAGGTGGTGGTAATGTCTTACCGAGTGGTTCCAAAATGGAGGATCGATTTATCATAACGTTGTATGAAAAACTGAGCACCCACCACTTAAATTGTTCTAATATTGAAATTTTTCCAATTTTTTTTTTGTCAATCGGAAAGTTGAACTTGGAAAGCAGTTTTATACAGTTGACAGTTTAAATATTTCTGAACGGGTTTGGCGCCATGCATGACGTCCATATAAAAGCCTCTATCTTACGAGGATATTTAAATACATCTCATGAGATTTTACTTTAAGGCTTTTATTACAGTATCAATAATGTTGATCATTATGATGATTGTAAGCACTTATGATCCCACTAGAGAAAACTGGAAGCAAGATGGATCCACCGTCGCTTTTGTGGTACTTTAACTTTTCAGCTGCTAGTCTTATATTTGTCTATATTTCTGAGATCAGGTACTATTGACTTATTTATATTATTCGGACTATTGTTCTCATCTTCGTTGCCATTTGTACGACGTTTAAATATAGATCATTCTATTTGTCTATATTTCGGAGATGAGGTAATATTTACACTATTTACATTATTCGGACTATTGTCCTCATGTTTGTTGCCATTTGTACAATATTTAATAATAGATCATTCTATTTGTCTATATTTCTGAGATGAGGTACTATTTACACTATTTACATTATTTGGACTATTGTCCTCATCTTTGTTGCCATTTGTACGACGTTTAATAATAGATGATTCTATTTGTCTATATTTCTGAGATGAGGTAGTATTTACAGTATTTACATTATTCGGACTATTGTCCTCATCTTTGTTGCCATTTGTACGACGTTTAATAATAGATCATTCTATTTGTCTATATTTCTGAGATGAGGTAGTATTTACAGTATTTACATTATTCGGACTATTGTCCTCATCTTTGTTGCCATTTGTACGACGTTTAATAATAGATCATTCTATTTGTCTATATTTCTGAGATGAGGTAGTATTTACAGTATTGACATTATTCGGACTATTGTCCTCATCTTTGTTGCCATTTGTACGACGTTTAATAATAGATCATTCTATTTGTCTATATTTCTGAGATGAGGTACTATTTACTTATTTACATTATTCAGACTATTGTCCTCATCTTGGTTGCCATTTGTACGGCGTTTAATGATAGATCCTTCTATTTGTCTATATTTCTGAGATGAGGTACTTGTTTACATTATTCGGACTATCGTCCTCATCTTCATTGCCATTTTTACGTTTCGGCCATTGTACACTGCCTTCTTCCAATGCTAGTAATTTCGAACTGAGCCCTTTATTACGTTCACTGGGATATAACATTCTCATCCTTTGTGCGAAGCCGCTGCTGGTATTCATGAGTTATCTCCCTTTAACCTGACTCTGTAAGCTACTAATCAACCTTCTTCACATGTATGGTCTGTCTAAGATTCACAAGGACGTTATTCCGCTCAGGCCGAGTGTAAGCAACCTAGGCCATCCTCTGAGTTGCTTCCTTGTAGATATAATTGAACCACTGATAGGAAAGTCAGCGTAATTTGTTCAAAACTCCGCCAACATTGTGGAACTTATCAAAGATGCTTCCATCCAATGCAACCAGGTGGTGAGCCTAGATGCGGGGAGTCTGTTCACTAAGGTACCCACGGGGGAGGTACTATCGGTACTCAGGGATAGACTGGCCTCCGACTCATCCCTAGGAGAACGTATGAGTATTCCTCTTGATATCCTGATGGTGATGCTGACTTTCTGCACACAAACTTCGGACTGGAATCAGATATATATCGACAGGATGAACGCTTGCCACCATCACTGGTTAACATATACATGGAATAATTTGAAGAGACGGCATTAGAATCCACATCTCTAAAGCCAAGTCATAGAGTTGGATTTAAAGTTGAGATACGTTGATGGCACCTTCATACTCTGGCCATCTCTGGAAGAGGTCCAGACGCTACTGGACTATGTGAACTCAATAAAATAATCGATACAGTTCATTATAGACAAAAAAAATTGACAACAAACTGGCATTCCTGGATGTGCTAATAGCTCGAACAGACGGGGGTAGTGTTCAAGACATCCATATACTGCAAACCAACAATCACCGGACAATGCCTCAACTTCAACTCCCACCACCCATACAGTGTAAAGAAAGGGAACATCCGGTGCCGTCACATCGAACAGAAGTCATATTTGGCGACCAAGAGACATACGAACAGGAAATGATCAGTATAAGCAGTACCCAACAATATAATAACTATCCAGGGTACATGACAACAACTCCAAAGAACATGGAGGGGGGTGCACGAGGATAACATCTTTCAGAAAAAAGCCTCGGTCTGTCTACCCTATGTGAAAGGGTTATCGGAGAAAATACGGATCTGTGGCTCATATAACACCAGGACGACCTTCAGAAGTAGTTCTACCCTTCGCAGGTACCTCTCCCGAGTAAAACCCCCAACAGAGGAGGGCATAACTAATGACTGTATGTACGCCATCCCATGTAGCTGTAGAAAAAATATAAAGAAACAGGTCACCCCCTTAAGGCAAGGCTACAAGAACATCGCAGGGCCGTAACACGAAGAGAGATAGAAAAATCAGGCGTAGCTGACCACATATGGAGGGAGAAAGGGGATCACCGCCCCCTGCGGGATGAAGTTGAATTAATAAATGGAGAACGCCACTGGAAACTACGTAAACTTAAGGTATAGAGATGAATACAATATAGAAACCAGTAATACAGCGCGCCAGAGAAAACCATTAACAAAAAAAATTACATGAACACCGGTAAAAAATACTAGAGAAAACCATTAGCATAAAAAAGTTGCAAAATGAACTCTGGTAAAAAAAGTGGGGCGGACCTGAAGGAGACTACCACCACTTTTAAATTTGTTGTTTTAATTTTTTTTTTTTTTTTTTACTTTTTTCAGCGCAGTCTTATCGGTTATTACATAAAGTTTCCGATTACGAAAAAAAAATTTTAAAAATTTCAATGTTTAAACAATTTTAGGAGGGACTCAGTTTCTCATACAACGTCATAGTAAATCTATCCTTCATTTTGGAACCGTTCGAGTTGTTTTGGTTTTTTTAGGACGAGTTGTTGCTCAAGTTTTTGTCTTTTTCAAGTTTTCTTTAGTTCTTACGATGTCATCTTCCCTGGAAACTCCAAGAATGGCTTTATTCAAAAATTTCGCAAAGGATTCAGTTGTTGAATATGCGCAAGCAAAAAAGTTAATTGCGCAGGATCGATTTACAATAAGGTTGTATGAAAAACTGAACCCCCAATCACCTAAAATTGTTTAAATGTTGAAATTTTTACAAGTTTTTTTTTTTTTGTCAATCGAAAAGTTTAGGGTTTAATCGATAAGATTGCACTGAAGAACTAAAAAAAAAATTGATAATCAGCCAATTTATAGGTGGTGGCAATGTCGTACCAGCGAGTGATTCCAAAATGGAGGATCGATTTACTATAACGTTGTATGAAAAACTGAGCCCCCCACTAAAATTGTTAAAATATTGAAATTTTTCCAAATTTTTTTTGTCAGTCGGAAAGTTTAGGGTGTAATCGATAAGATTGCACTGAAAAAAAGTAAATAAAAAAAAATGAAAGGTATTAATCCATCTCTTCCTTCCAGTTACGGGTTAAATAGCAGGACAGATTGGGTTCTATAGCCTTGGCTGGCAACCAGTCTACTGCAGAAAGCAATGGCAACCTACTGCGGGATAATCTTCTGCCCAGTCAGTCATGTCTGTTTCGAGACATGATCGCCCAAGCGTGTATCACGTATGGCACTTAACTGACTGACTGAATATAATAGTAGAAAACATGATTAAGGTTTCTACTGGGCAAAAAGTGGGGGATCAGTTTATTACTTCATAACAATATAAAATTGATCCCCCACTTATTACTACTTAATAATATAGTACATCTCTTCCACCTCTAGCTATGAGTCAAATAACAGGACAGATTGGGTTCTATAGCCTTGGCTGGCAAGCACTCTACCGCAGAAAGCAATGGCAACCTACTGCGGGATAATCTTCTGCCCAGTCAGTCATGTCTCTTTCGAGACATGATCGCCCAAGCGTGTATCACGTATGGCACTTAACTGACTGAATATTGTTTTCGGTCGTCATTTGACATGTTTAATTGCGACACACATTTACAGAAATCTTTTATATACTTTTTTCTTATACAGGGGCATTATTTTTAACATTTGCATTGTCAACTAACTGGTGAGGAATAAGTATGGATGCTCCAGTAACTGCCGTGTATGGGGCAAAATTAAATTCATCTGGAGTACTACGAATACCTAAAAGTACAATGGGTATGGCTGTCAACAACGATTCCTTTCGAGACATTATTATTGTTAGCATTCAATGACTCTTTCTTTCAGTCCACTTTATTGTGGATGATATGCAGTCGTTCTTAATGTATAGAATCCTACTAATTTTGCTAATTCTTGGAATAATTCGCTTTCAAATCGGCGACCACGATCGGTGACAACATATATCAATATATCGTGATATCCATGCTTCAATGAAATCTTGGACTACTGACTTTGCAGTGTTTTCTATCATAAGTTAGACTTCAATGCAACGTGTCATACGATCTATACAGATAAGTAAATATCGATAAGGGCTGACATATTGTTCTGATTCTCTTCGAGTTAGCGGTAACGGCCTGACAATGTCAATATTTACAGTTTGAAATCTTGCTGAAGGTAACTCAAAATTCTGCACAGCAGACTTGGTGTATTTGTCTATATTTTTGAGATGAGGTGGTATTTACAGTATTTAAATTATTCGGACTATTGTTCTCATCTTTATTGCCATTTGGTGACGTTTCGGCCTTCTTCAGGTGCTAGGAATTTCGAACCTAACCCTTTATTCCAATCTTTAAGGACACATGGCCTAATGGATATAGACGTTAGTTAGTTCCTGAGTTGACTCTTAGAGCTGTGAGTTCAATATCAGGCTACAACATTAATGAACTTGCAGGGTTAGAGGGAGATTCCTTTACGCAAGGAATGAGGATGATATACCCTAGTGATTGCAATAAAGGGTTCAGTTCGAAATTCCTGGCACCTGAAGAAGGCCAGGGCGTACAACAACCGAAACGTCGTACAGATGGCAACAAAGATGAGGACAATAGTCCGAATAATGTAAATACTGTAGACTTGGTGTGTCTGTGAATCTTTGATTGTTGACAGACCACACATTCAGCGCAGAATTTCTTTAAATAATTTGACCATTTTAGGCCAAAAAATCTCGATTTTATTAATTTTGAAGAAGCACCAACACCAGGGTGCGCTAAACAATATAAGCTAGTAAATATTGCTCTCTACGCATAGCAAAGAGAAATCAACAGATAAAAGGGGAAAATTAAATATCTCTACATCACATTTCAGAGATTAGCAAGAGATGATTATTAAAACGAGAGAAAAAAAAATAACTGCAATGAACAAGACTGCTCTCAAGAGAGAAAATACAAAAAATGAACTCGACTGCTTTCAAAATTAAATGGACATTTAAGATAAAACAAGGGAAGTAATTCAGTATTCAAAATGATCTAGGGGAGATAATCTACTATTTAATATGTGAAACGTAAATTTTATTATCAAAATCGGAAAAATAATCCAGAAACTTTATCCCGTACCAGATCGAACCTAAAATCCAATCAGTTCCCGACAGTCATGAGGCCAGTCATCCCTGATAGTTTCATTCAAATCCATTCAAAGGGTTCTTGAAATATCTTGACTACGGACTGACAAACGAACAAACAGACAAACAAACAAACAAATGCGACCGAATTAAATGTAAAAATTAAAAATAAAATAATGATAATAAAAAAATTGTAATAATTATATTTTTGTTGCAGAGAGGACAGGTGTATCTGAAAATGTATTAGGAAATCGTTATCACACCAAATAGGTACCTCCACTAAATCAGTAAAGGAACAGCAAAATATGGATAAAACAGGTCCCAAACTTAACCAAACAAACTTTTTCCAACAAAATGTTTAAGAGGAAAGATCAAAGTAATTTTTAATTATTTTTTTAAATGTTTTAATCCCTTCTAAGACTTTCGAAATTTTGTCTGAAAATTTTGTTTTGATTTGAGTTAACAGTTAAACAAATTTTACGACTGTGTACAACGGAAAACGTAATGATTTCATCACCCATTTTTTTTTTCGGTAAGAATTACATTAATTTGGAAATTCACGCAAAAATCAAATAATTGTCGCATTTTAATGAAACTTTCAGTACTCGTTCACAAATGAATAAAATTGTTTTTGAAATTATTATTTTTAAAAATCTTGGTAAAAAATATTTGTTTTACCTCTGTAACCCCTCCCTCCACGTAAATCCATGAAATTTTAATAAATTTTAATTGGCTGCAAAATATTTCTTTATTAGTTAAACGCACTTCTCATTGGGGAATATAAATCATCTATTTTTTTTTTTAATTTACAAACAGTATCTGAAAATCTGCTCCGAAGAGTAAAATAAAAAATGCAATAAAACTCTGATATAATTTAATTTGATAAGCTTTTAATTGCTGGAATAAATAATAATTATTAAGGACATTATAGTCTGAAGAAAAAAAAATTTCAATTACTAATAAAATTTTAAAATAATTGCTTTCATTTTTTGTTTTTTGTTGTTATAATAATTCATAAAGTTTTAAAAATATTTAAAAAGTATTTTAAAGAACTGTTGCCCTGAGATTTTTGAGGTTAAGAATTGATAATTATATTGCCTATCAAAAATTGAAAAATTTAATAAAAATCGTTTCGGACCGATATTTTTAAAATAATTTAAACTATATTTGGGCATTTAATGTTTTTTTTTTTTTTTTTTTTGTATGGTAATTCCTATGTGCAAATTAAAAGGTCAGAGTTTCCTCCTTTACTCGAAAGGAAATGAGGACAATTTTGTCCCTTATGAACGCCATACATTTTTATCTCTAACAAGAACCTGTCAACACGATCTTGATTTTCAAGTCAAAATGTTCTACTTTGTGAAAATAAATAAATAGTTTTATTCTAAATTTCATGCTATAAATAAGTAATACTTGTGTAAATCAGATTAATTTAACATAAAATTTGCTAATTTTCCAAAAATAATGTGTCACAGATGTATATTTTATTTTTGCAACGTTTTTAAAACCGAGAATTAACTTTTGTTTACAAAAATGTGTCGAACGCTCGAAAATGATGGCAAATTCAAAAATTGAGAAAGAAATCTCAAACTTTTATATTCCAATGAATATAATTTTGGTTTGAAATGAACCAGAGTATTTTCCTTACTGGAAATAGTAAATTTAATCATTTAGCTTTCAATTAAATCTAAAATAAAAGTTTCAGGAAAACTTTTTATTTTTAAAAATTCAATTCAAATATTAGTCCTCGAAAATGAATGGAGGTACCAACATAAATGCGTCTAAAGACCAAGAATATTAAATTCTATTTTTTATGCTCTTTTGTTCCGTTCATGGTGTTGTGGACTGGACAACGTGGGTACCATTTGTTGAAGCTCCAACGTCGTGTTAGTAATTAGAAAGTGGAGTCACCATTATAAAGTCGACTGGTTGTCCAATCCACTACATTTATAATAAAAATAACACAAAGAACAATATAACAAGAATAATAACAATGTATTAAACATAGTTACAGGATTTATTATTTTGTGCATGCAAGATTTAGTGGAGAAAGTTCTCGCTTAGATGTAGAAGAAAATGTATCAATGTTCATACTGGAAGAGTTCCTGAAAATAAGGAAATATGTTTGTACTAATTAGTAGTTAAATATAATTATACATGTAGTAAAGTATGTTTGTAAGAGAGAGAGAGAAACATTTTTAGTGTAACTAATTGCTAAACGCAATTAGCGCACTATGTGAGTTGGAAAGGAACTAACAGCATTCGGACTGTTAGCTCCGAAAAGCAGGATCCAACTGGCCTAAGCACGTGTGAACATCAGCTTATATATTTCTGAATAAAGCGCGGGAAAAAAAGAGGTTTCACGTGCGTTACTAATGTAAGAGTCTGTGGGTATATGCGTGTATACGTGCGTACATGGTGATATGTATATAAGTATGTACATGCATGTAGAAGTGATTCAACAATGGCATTATCCTTTTCTTAGCTAAATCTTTTTAAAGGTAACTCTTTAAGCTACGTTTAAACAAAGGCATATGATGATGCTTCCTGAAAGTAACAAGAGATGATATTGTCTACAGATTCCATTAATCCTAGTAGTTGTAAAGAAGTCGATTTAGAAGGAAGGAAAGAAAGAGAGAGAAAAGCAATTCATACAAGACTGGAATATGAGGAGCAAAAAGACTGGACCATACAGTGTGAGTTAAAGAGAAAACAAATTATCTAAACAACTTATTTATAAATGGAACTTTGTCTGTGTGTGTGTGTGTGTGTGTGTGTGTGTGTGTGTGTGTGTGTGTGTGTGTGTGTGTGTGTGTGTGTGTCCGTTACCTACAGAATCCGAAACGGCTTAACCGATTTTCTTGAAAATTTACACAGTTGTACTATAAGCGTCTGCGAGTGTTCTTAACTAGGTTTTGTGTCGAGGTACCCCCGATAAATATCGAAAATTGATAATCGAAAAAATCGGGTTATTGAAAGAGTGGTCCGATTTTAATCAAATACACTCATAGACAAAGACATGAGAAACGATATTCAGAAGTTTCAAGATTGCAGTTCTTACAATAGTGCAGAAAATCGATAATATCTAAACTTATTTATAAATGAAACTTTGTCTGTGTGTGTGTGTATCTGTTACCTATCGACTCCGAAACGACTGAACCGATTTTCTTGAAAATTTACACAGTTGTACTATAAGCGTCTGCGAGTGTTCATAGCTAGGTTTTGTGTCGAGGTACCCCCGATAAATATCAAAAATCGATAATCGAAAAAGTCAGGTTATAGAAGGAGTCGTCCGATTTTAATCAAATTTGATACACTCATAGACAAAGACATAACAAACGATATTCAGAAGTTTCAAGGTTGTAATTCTTACAATAGTGCAGAAAATCGATCATATATAAATATATATATATATATATATATATATATATATATAAGGCAAAATGTCTGTGTGTGTCTGTTTATCTGCCTGTATGTCTGTATTTTTTCATCCCTTTTATTTTAGTTTTTGCTTGGGGTTTGGCTCTAAGTAGGTATAATTGTAATTCTTAGTCTCAGCCATAATAACATTTACTTAGAGGACTTATTTAGCCTTCAAAATTCAGTTTACGACGAAAAAACCTTATTTGATATCGATACCAGGAAATCAAAATTTGACTTACATCCATTCATTTTGCTTTCAGTCTAGAGTTTTGCTTTAATTGGAAACAACTTTTGCTTTTTAGTCTTTCGTGCCAACGTCCAAAGAGTCTGAGCTCCAGGACCATGGATTAGTTTTAAAGCTTTCCTTACAACCGAGCAACGCCGGACTATACTGCTAGTATATATATAAAAGGCAAGATGTTTATGTGTGTCTGTTTATCTGTCTGTATCTCCTTTATACAAATCCACAATTTTTATCCGATTCTCACCAAACTTCATACAAATATTCTTTAGGCTGAGTCTGAGCTCCAGGATCATGGATTAGTTTTAAAGCTTTCATTATACCCGAGCAACGCCGGGCTATACTGCTAGTTAAGAAAAAAATAATATCAAGCAAAGTTATTAATGTGGTTGGTGCATAAAATATCCGCACCTGAAATGTACAATTGTAGGAGTCTTTACTTTCAGGACAACGAAATGCGTCCCAATTGTGATGACGGCATTTTAGGAGATGTCAACACGACATCTTTCTACATCATGAAAAAAGACCGAACCTGGTGACTACTCTTCTTCTTCTTCTTCTTCTTCTTCTTCTATGAGCCCTGTTCTTTCAGGACGTAGGCGATTATGTCTTTCCACGTCTCCCTATCCCTGTTTGCTCTTAGCACGCCTTCTCCTGTTACACCACCAAAACCCGGCTCTACCATCCACGAGCGCAAGCCCATAAATCTAGAATATAAATGTATAGAAACTCACGTGGCCACAAAATGAGGGATCAGTTTATATATAGATTATAATATAGAAATGATCCCCCATTTTACACCCCCATTATAATTTCTTATAAACGGCATATATATTCTTCTTCTACGTGTCCTGTCCCTTCACGACGTAGGCGATCATGGCTTTTTACATCTCCCTATCCCTGGTAGCTCTTAGCACGCCTTCTCCTGTTGCACCATGCAGCCCTCGTTCCGTCATCCACCTGATTAGGTCCTTCAAATATGTTATCCGCTGCTTTCCCCTTTCTCTTTTTCCCTGTCTCTGGCCTGCCAGTATCAGGTTCTCCAAGCCCTCCTTCCTCATTGCATGTCCCAGGAACTTTAGCTGTCTCTTCCTGTTGCTCAGTATTAATTTTCTTTTTGTTTCCATCATTTCTAGGACCTCATCATTGCTCACATGCTCGATCTATGATATTCGCAGCATCCTTCTGTAGAACCACATTTCAGTTGCTTCAAGTTTTTCCTTCATCTTCGATTATATTGTCCAGCATTCACTGCCATATTGACAACACATAGCAATCCAGTACTCTCTTCTTTGTTTCTAGCGAAATTGTCCTGTCTCTTAATACTTTACTCAGCTTCTCAAATGCGTCTTTCGCAATGCCAGTTCACCTTCGGATCTCAGTGTCGCACTTTCCGTCTTCTGTTATAACACTTCCCTGGTATTTAAATTTTTGTACCTGCTTGATTCTAGTATCCCCAACCTGTAATTAGCATTTTGGGCTGCCTTTTTTACTGATGACCAAGTATTCGGTTGACTTGCAGTTTATTTGTAGTCCTTTCTTGTCATTCTCTTCAGCTACCTTCTGTAGGGAGTCTTGTAGTTTCCTTTCCGTGTCTGCTTTCAGTAATGTATCATCTGCGTACCTTATGTTGTTTAAATTGTGGCCTCTGATGACGAATCCTGGCATAATTTTTAGGGCCCTCAAAATAGTCTGAGAGAAAAAAAAAAAAAAAAAAGAATTACTGGCGCCTTTTTATACGCCCTTGGGAGCGATTCTTATTGGTTAATGTTTACTTTGGGGTCATGGAAATAATTGTGACATGCAGATTTTAATTTCCGCTAAACTCAAAGGTTCTGTGGATGTTGGGCTTCAAATGTCACATTTATTTACAGATTAATTTTAATGAACTGTCTCAGACAAAAAAACATAACAAAATATTAATACTGTAATATAATATCACATATTAATAAGTATAATATTGGTTACTGGGAATTTTCAGCACAGTTTGAACTTTTTTCTAATCAATTCACCGCCAAGTTAGTCAATAACGTCACTAAGATGAAAGGGACCATTGGGAGTGAAATACGATGAAAAAGATTTTTTTAGAAGGAATCGGAAACACAACTTTAAACAGAAAACAAGAACTAAACCACTATACCTGTTCAAAAGACCTTGGAGGAATGTAAATTAGGCGATAGGTGAAATAATCTACTCCTATTAAGGAAAAAAATAAATAGTAAATAAATTTTCAGAGTTTAGGTGAAGATGTTAGAAGTACAGAGTTGTAGTAGACTTTAGAAAGAACCGGAAACCGAATATTTAACAGAAAAGAAGACATAAATCTTTACTCCAGTTCAAAGATCCGGCGAGGAGTGTGAACCGGGCGACATAATAACCTATCTACTATTATGCAATGTGTTTATTTGGTTGATTTTTTTATGATTTCTTATAACTTTTACTGAATTTTCAAATTTGTAAAATAATGTTCTTCTTTTGAATTAAAAAAAAAATTAAATATATTTTTTTCAAAGTCAATTTTCATTTTTTTTTTTAATCATATCACCCCAAGCAAGGCGGTGACGCCACTGATGCGCATGGGGCTACTTAAGAGAAGAATGATAGGAAAAAAAGAAAGCCAGGAACCACATCCGAAATAGGAAACAAGGGATGAGCCTCTTCACCTGTTCAATAGACGTGGGTGGAGTGTGAACCGGGCGATAAATAGATCTATCTACTCCAATTGAAAAAAAAAAAAATAAACAAAGTGAGAAGATTGGAAAAGAGAAAGCCGGAAACCACATCCTAAACAGGAAACAAGCGATGAGCCTCTTCACCTGTTCAATAGACTTGGGTGGAGTGTGAACCGGGCGATAGATAGGGAGTTGGAGGGGGGTTGACGAAATGAATGGCGGCTTGGAATGAGAAATCGGGGAACCATATTTGAATTCCAGTTGAATTCATAACGTTTCAGTCAGGTAAGTGCCATGCGTGATACACGCTTGGGCGATCATGTCTCGAAAGAGACATGACTGACTGGGCAGAAGATTATCCCGCAGTAGGTTGCCATTGCTTTCTGCGGTAGACTGGTTGCCGACCAAGGCTATAGAACCCAAACTGTCTCGTTATTTGACTAATAACTAGAGGGAGAAGAGACGTATTATATTATTAAGTAGTAATTAGTGGGGGATCAGTTTATTACTTCGTAACAACATAAAACTGATCCCCCACTTTATGACCAGTAGACGCCTTAATCATGATTCCAACTATTATATTCAGTCGGTCAGTTAAGTGCCATACGTGATACACGCTTGGGCGATCATGTCTCGAAAGAGACATGACTGACTGGGCAGAAGATTATCCCGCAGTAGGTTGCCATTGCTTTCTGCGGTAGACTGGTTGCCAGCCAAGGCTATAGAACCCAATCTGTCCTGTTATTTAACCCATAACTGGAGGGAAGAGACGGATTAATACCTTTCCCAAGGGTATTTGCGCGTAAGTGAATGCAACGAATTCAACTGGAATTCGAACTCGGCTCTCCAATTTCTCGTTCCGAGCCGATATCCACTGCATCACAATGCACATCCCAACTCCTTATAAATAGCCATAATTGTGCCGGTAATTTTAGTGCGGACTCATTTTCGAGTCAACCGCCACTTTCTCTTGGTCATCTTTCTGCTTCCGAGAGGAAAGGAACCCAAACGTGGCCCCGATGAAGGGTAGAATCACGTTTCGGGTGAACAGACAAGAGCCCGACCCACCCTTAAGCTGGGTCTACGAGATATTTTTTGGCTGAAATTAAGGGCTCAAAATCCCCACTTTAATTGGCTTTGTGCCGCATCCCCCCTAGTGGGGATGTAGTTAATACCAGTGTGGACTCATTTTGCATTCTTAGCTTGTTCCACTCAAATTACCACCATAAAGTGTTGGAAGCCATTTATATTTTGTCTCTAAAACTTACACGAACGCGGGTGTCCCCCAGGAACTCCATCCTAAGCCCAACGCTCTTTCTGATCTTCATCAATGATCTCCCTGATATGATCAAATCCCAAGTAGGCATCTACTCTGACGACACCACCATTTACTCCCGCCTCAGTCAAAAATCTACCAAGGCAGATAAAGATAACCTCGCTGCTAGAGTTATATATGTTTTGTATATGGGCAGCAGTCTGTGATGCAAACACAAACACCATGTCTACCGTGTCCGAATGGTTAGTACGTTCAATTTCTGATCATGAAGCCCGGGTCGATTTTTGAAGGTGAATTCTTGATGTTATCGGTCTGGAGGAGTAAGTCCCAGCTAGAGAGCACCATTGGAAAGTGCCTGAAAACCATACTATGGGTCAACCCAAGCCTTGTGAGCAAATTTAAGTGTTAAGAGTTTCAGTGGGCTTCATATTTAATCTTTTAAATTTGGATCGGTCATCAATGAAGTGCTGTAATTTCGTGTGGTAAATTAATTTATCAAACATTTTGGATAAATTAAATTACCAGTTATGAAAATCCCTTGGGACAATTCTTATATAATTTTAGTTCTGAAAAAAAAATCATTAAAAATATTTATATGAAACATCTTTATAATAATACCCTGTCTGTCATTTTCAATGTAACCTGCAAAAAGATAGATTGCTGCCTAAATATATATATATATATTGCTTGCTATTTATCTCAGGGTTCTCAACAGGCTCCAGAAGAGAATCTGCAATGTTATCAATCTTGACCTGGCAGCTCAACTCCAGCTACTTTCTCACTGATGGGATGCAGCTTCCCTCTGTCTCTTCTACAAATATTTTTAGCTTCCTGGTGCCCCCCCTCTACAAGAATTTACTTGAGCCACCAAACTGGCAACAAGGTCCCACTTTGTGGTTTTTTGTATTTAAGAACTCTGGAGAACCCTCCGACCCCTCTAATTTTTTTTTTATAATCATATCACCCCAAGCAAGGCGATAACGCCACTGATGCGCAGGGGGCTACGTAAGGGTAAAAAGAATGGAAAAAAGAAAGCCGGAAACCACATCCTAAACAGGGAACAAGGAAGGAGCCTCTTCACCTGTTCAATATTGCTCTATCAGTGTTCTACCAATTTTCAGCAACGAATTTGAGGCTATCACTAATGCTGAAATAGTTCAACATTTCATCGCCTATAAACTATTCTTAGACAGTATGGCTTCTGATTTGCTAACAATCATATACCAGGCCCTTGATGAGAACAATGAAGCTTGAGCTGTTGCTCTGGATATCTCCAAAGCATTTGATAGTCTGGCTCTTTCTGATTTTCATCAACAATCTCCCTACTATGATGACACCACCATTTACTTCCGCCTCAGTCAGAAATCTGTCAAAGGCGGACAAAGTTAACCTCACAGTTGATCTTGAGAAAGATCTACAATCTGTGGTGGACTGGAGTAAGAAATGGATCGTAAACTTTAATGCTTCCAAAACGAAGCTGCTATCCGTCAACCACCACAGACAGTTCCTCCTGCCCCTCATTAACATGGATCTAGCTAGTCTCCCCGAAAGTAATACACTGTGCCTCCTCGGTCTCATCCTCTTTTCCGACCACAAGTGGAGCCATTACATCGAATCAATAGCTAAATCGACTGTTAGGAAGGTTGGGTCACTGTGTCGCGCCAAGAAGTTTTTCCCACCTCAGTCCATCTTGAATATATAAATATCAACCATCCGACCGTGCATTGAATACTGCTGTCTGGTCGGGCGCCCCAGCCATTCATCTCAGGGTTCTCGACAGGCTCCAAAGAAGAATCTGTAATATAATCGGTCCCGACCTGGCAGCTCGACTCCAGACACTTTCTCATCGGCGGAATGTGGCTTCTCTCTGTCTATTCTACAAATATTTTCATGGCTTCTGCTCTGATGAACTTAGCTCACTGATACCCCCTCCACAAGAATTTACTCGAGAAACCAGACTGGCAACAAGGTACCACCCTTTTACAGTTAAATCAACTAAATGCAGCTGCCACTTCTACTCTATCATCTTCCTTTCTCGCACTTCCTGCCTGTGGAACTCCCTTCCGTATACTTGCTTTCCTGATGGCTACAATCTCCAAGAATTTAAATGCAACGTCAATTCCCATCTCTTGTCTACTTGACTCCAATCCTTCTCTCATCACCCCGCGTATCGTGTTCTTTTCCTTTCTCACTGTACCTTTGCAACTGTCTTCACATTGGTATTCCAATCCTTCTCCGACACCCCCTGTAACTGGTTCGTCTTTCTCTTCGCTTGTCCCCTGCTTAAACTTGATCTCTTCTTTAATAGTAGTCCCCTGCGCACCAGTGGCGGTGCCGGGTGAAACGATTCAAAAAATATATACATACATAAAAAAAAAGATACATTCAGTTAAAAATATAAAATAAAAACCGTCCTTGATAACGACTAAAGGAACCCCTTGTGTCTTAGAGGCTTTACTGCTTTGCATAGGGTGAAATGATTTTAAAAAATGGGTATAGATATGTGTATACGCGTAGATACACACCGATATATAAATATTTATTAGATGTTAATAAAACAGTGCTCAATGTAATATAACAGAACTATTAAGTAGGAAAATATGTCTATTTATTAATATATAAATAGACATATTTTCCTTCGTCTAAAGCATAACTCAGAGTTTCATGCACTACGCATTCATCAAGTACATATTATGAACTGATTGTTACTAGATTTAAGTTATGTTTGTGTTTTTTTTTGTGTTTTTTTTTGGTGGGTACTAGCGTTGTTTAAGGACGTTATAAATTATAAATCTTGGATGACAATTTTTTCATTCATTAAATGTGTAATTTAATTTGGTTTATACACACACAAAAAACTTCGATTTATATATATATATATATATTATCCATTTTCGGCACTGTTGTAAGAACTGCAACCTTGAAACTTCTGAATATCGTATCTTATGTCTTTGTCTATGAGTGTATCAAATTTGATTAAAATCGGACCACTCCTTCTATAACCTGATTTTTTCGATTATCGATTTTCGATATTTATCGGGGGTACCTCGACACAAACCCTAGCTAAGATGGACTAATACCTTTCCCAAGGTTATTTGCGCGGAAGTATAGAGAATTACACACCTTGATTTTTTTTCCTTTTATTCGAGGCATAAGCGACATAAGATAAATATTTCCAAACTATTTGAAACCCTGAAAGCGAAGCAGGTTAAAATAAAAAGTGAAAAAAATTTTCTGAATAAATAACTTGAGAGTAAAGCAATTTTAATAATTCTCTGTAAATATACATGCGTTATAAATATCACATCTAAACTTATTTATAAATGGAACTTTCTCTCTCTCTCTCTCTCTCTCTCTCTGTGTCCCTTGCCTAAAGACTCTGAAACGGCTGAACCGATTTTCTTGAAAATTTACACAGTTGTACTATAAGCGTCTGCGAGTGTTCTTAGCTAGGTTTTGTGTCGAGGTACCCCCGATAAATATCGAAAATCGATAATCGAAAAAATCAGGTTATAGAAGGAGTGGTCCGATTTTAATCAAATTTGTTACACTCATAGACAAAGTCATAAGAAACGATATTCAGAAGTTTCAAGGTTGCAGTTCTTACAATAGTGCAGAAAATCGATTATATATATATATATATAAGGCAAGATGTTTGTGTGTGTGTCTGTTTATCTGCCTGTATGTCTGTATTTTTTCATCCCTTTTATTTTAGTTTTTGCTTCGGGTTTGGTTCTAAGTAGGTATAATTGTAGATCTTAGTCTCAGCCATGATACCATTTACTCAGAGGACTTATTTAGCCTTCAAAATAAACTTATTTGATATCGATAACAGGAAATCAAAATTTGACTTACATCCATTCATTTTTCTTTCAGTCTACGGTTTCGCTTTAACTGGAAACAACTATTGCTTTTTAGTCTTTCGTGCCAACGTCCAAAGAGTCAGAGCTCCAGAACCATGGATTAGTTTTAAAGCTTTCGTTATGCCCGAGCAACGCCGGGCTATACTGCTAGTATAAATATATAAAAAACATTAAGTGCTTTTTCCAAATTTTATTATTTTCTCTATCAATCTGAAAACGCAAGAAAGTGTTTTTCTTTCTGGATCCTTTTCATCAAACACTTTGTCAAAACAATACGTTAGCAAATATTTAAATTAGGTACCTCTAATATTTTGGCATAAATTTTCAAGTTTAAAATGAAATTTTTAAAACGAATAAACATTCTTGAAGATTTCATTTTAGATTTAATTATAAGCTAACTTATTAGATTTATTAATTCCATTAAGCAGAAAATTCTGGTGTATTTCAGATAAAAATTATATAGATAGGAATGTCACATTTCATTTTGATTTCTTAAAATTTTCTTAATTTTAAGAAATTTGTAAACAAACAAAAATTCATCGATTTTAGAAATATTTCAAAAGATTTCTGACACTTTGTTTTAGTAAAATTAGAAAATTGAAAGTTAGATTAATCTGATTTTAAAGAAATATTACTTACTTATAGCATAAAAAAGTAATATACAACCAATTATTAACGATTGGTCATGTTCATCTGATCGAACCTTTGACGGACTGTTGAATGACGAAGCGATGACAGCTTCTACGCATGACCATAAATGCAGTTTTCATACATCTAAGGGAAATGACAAAACTTTCAAATTACGTAACCTTTTCATAATAATGGCAATTTTAGTCAACCATACATGAAAATACGGGACGTATTAAGTAAATAAAAATTATTTTAAAAATAAATGATAGCACTACGTTTAATAATCTTTGCAATTTTGAACTCGTAAATTTCGTTTCCACTTATCCTTAGAAAAACCTCCAGGGAACATTCCAATAGAGAATTTTACACGATTTTAAATTATTAAAAATTATTATAATTAAAATGTAAAAAAAATTGAAAAAATTATTGTAAAAATTCATTATTCATCAAAAATTTTTGATTTCTTCATACAATAATGTCCTTAATATTATTTATTTACAAAAGCAATTAGAAGCTGTTTTAATCATAGTTTTATTGGATGTATTATTTTTCAACTGAGAGCAGATTTTCAGTTAAAAATTACAATTTTGAAAAACAAAAGTAGGTGATTTGCAATCTGCAAAGACTCCTACTTTTAACAAAAAAATTGTCAGGGAACACGAAAGTGATGTGAGAAATTTCATGAAATTAAATAAGTTGTGGGGGGGGGGGTAACACATTTAAATTTTTTTTATCAATATTTTTTTAAAAAGAGCAATAATTCCATTCATTTGTGAATAAGTCCTGAAAATTTCATTAAAATCGAATAATTATTTGATTTTTACAAGAATTTCCAATTAAATGTGTTTTCTACGGAAAACGCGCAAAAAATCCATGTTAAAAGTTAGCTGCGGTGATGACGTCAACAAAACAAAATTTTAACCAAAATTTCGAACGTCTTAGAAAGAATTTTAAAAATTCAAAAAATAATTAAAAAATACTTTGGTCTTTCATCTTAATAATAACATGAACATTTTGATAATAAAACTTTATTTTCGTTAAGTTTGTGGCCTTTTTCATTACACTTATGCTGTTTATACTGCGAAATAGTGAAGGTGCCTAATTTAAATTGACAGAATATTTCGAGTTGACTTTCATGCCAAAAAATTTTAGCCTTATTAGATGTATTCGATTTGACATCATATCTACATAAAAGTTTTTTTGCTAAGCGGTACTTAGATGTGGTACAAGGGCGAAAGTATGTGATACCCAGTAAGGATCGACCTCGCTAAACAGTTGTAATAGGTTCAAGCGAAACAAGCTACTCACCATTATGGCAAGTTTTAATCAATGGGAGGCTACTCTGTATATATTTTGATAGAATTATTTCCCTTGAAAACGAAATATCTCAGCGTAAATAAAAAAAGAAATACAAGTGATTTGTCAGGGGAATAAGAAAAATCTGCTCTCGCAGGTTAAATAAATGGTTTAGTTCTACAAGCAGCCGATAAATGCCCGTAGACACAACGACCGAAAAATTGGTTTAATAACAACAAAGATAAGGACAACAGTCAGAGTGTAAATAATGCAAATATTAACGTGATATTTTAATAATTTAACATTAAAAATTCCCTCTTCAAATTTTAATCATCATAATAAAATAACAAGACTTTTGGAAATGCCATCAACATGAACAGCTTTTGTATTAGAATTTGTCTCAAACGTAAATTTTTGCAATTAAATCGTATCATTCTGTGTTTTATAAACTGATTTTTTAAATTTTTTATTTATTATTTTTTACATTGTTCTGACTGCTGCCCTCGTGTTTATGGTCCTATGCACAACGTTTCGGCTATTGTAGGCTCCGGTCTTTTCATCAAATAAGATATTTGAAAAAGCATTAAATATAAAGTATGAAACTTTTTTATTTTTGACTATTTTAATAAAGTAAATCGTAAAGAAATTTATTTCTTAATAAAGTAAATCGACATGTAAAAATAATTCAATAAAACATTTGTTTTTAATTAATTTTAATAAAGGAAATCAAGAAATGCAATCTATAATGAAGGAGTTTTTTTGTTTTTAATTACGTACCTGTGGTGCAGTGGATATCGACTCGGAACGAGAAATCGGGGAGCCGCGTTCGGTTTCCAGCTGAAATCCTTGCATTCACTTACGCGCAAATCCCCTTGGGAAAGGTATTAATCCGTCTCTTCCCTCCAGTTATGGGTTAAATAACAGGACAGAGTGGTTTCTATAGCCTTGGCTGGCAACCAGTCTACCGCAGAAAGCAATGGCAACCTACTACGGGATAATCTTCTGCCCAGTCAGTCATGTCTCTTTCGGGACATGATCGCCCAAGCGTGTATCACGTATGGCACTTAACTGACTGACTGAATATAATAATTGAAAAGATGATTAAGGCTTCTACTGGACATGAATTGGGGGATCAGTTTATTACTTCATAACAATATAAAACTGATCCCCCACTTATTACTACTTAATAATATAATACATCTCTTCCCAATCTAGTTATGGGTTAAATAACAGGACAGATTGGGTTCTATAGCCTTGGCTGGCAACCAGTCTACCGCAGAAAGCAATGGCAACCTACTGCGGGATAATCTTCTGCCCAGTCAGTCATGTCTCTTTCGAGACATGATCGCCCAAGCTGACTGACTGACCTCCACCAAATCGCTGAAAAAACAGCATAGTATGAAGAAAAAAGGCCCCAAACTTAATAAAAACGAACATTTTCCATAAAAATGTTTATATTATTATTAAGAGGAAAGATCAAAGTATTTTTTAATTATTCAAATAAATATTTCAATTCTTTCGAACACGTTCAAAATTTTGGTAAAAATCTTGTTTCTATTTTCGTTAGCGGAGGAGCCAAATCGTTACGAGAATTTACAATGGAAAATGTAATATTACATAACTCAGTATTTTTTTTTTTTCCGGAGACAAACAAATTAATTTAAAAATTCTTCCAAAAATCAAATAATTGTCGGATTTTAATGAAACTTTCGGGACTTATTTACAAATGAATGAAATTATTATAAATCATTATTTTAAAAAACTCTTGGTAAAAATTTATTTATTTTTTTTACATCTGCTACCCCCACTCCACGTAAATTCATGAAATTTCAATAAATTAAATTCTGTAGGCAAAAATGGTTTTATTAGTTAAAGGCAGGAATCATTAGGGAATGTAAATCATGTATTAACTTTTAAAACCATTCAGCTCCTTCAACCAAAAATCTGTTCCGTATAGTAAAATAAAAAATGCAATAAAACGATGACATTATATAATTAGTTAAGCTTTTAAGTGTTTTCATATGTAATACAAATATCAGACATTATAGTCTGAAGAAAAAAATTCGATTAATAATGACATTTTTAAAGAATTGTTTTCATTTTTGATTTTTTAATTATAATAATTTATAAAGACTCAAAAATATTTTAAAAATATTTCCAATTCTTGTAGACGTTAAGCTGGTAGGTTACATAGCGAAGATTTTATTTATATGTATATATATATATATTATTTATATATATTAATATATATTTATATATATTTATATATTTATATATATTAATATATATATTATTTATATATATATATATATATATATGTAACTGGTAGGTTACATAGCGAAGACGATATTTACTAATCGAAAATTGAAAAGTTTAATACAAATCGTTTCGCAATCATATTTTTAAAATAGTTTTATTTTTTTATTTTTTCCGTATTTGAAGTTTTTTGTTTGTGTTTTATTTGTATGGTAGTTCCTAAGTGCAAATTAAAAGTCATGTGTTTCAGGACTTCTTTCCCTTATCGGAAAAAAAAATTGTATAATTATGTCACTTGTGATCGCCATACGCTTATCTTATCTCGATCTGTCAACACAGGTTAGAAAGGTCAACTCTGTGTTTAAAATATTTTCATTCTAAATTTTATGCTATAAATAATTAATACTTGCGTAAATTAGAATAATTTAACATTAAATTTGCTGATCTTCGAAATATAATGTGTCACAGATGTATCTTTTATTTTTGCAAAAATTTTAAAACCAAAAATTAACTTTTGTTTACAAATCTGTCGATCGTTCAAAAATGGCCGAAAATTTTAAAAATTAAAAAAATATCTGAAAATTTTATATTTTAATCAATATAATTTCTGTTTAAAATACACCAAAGTATTTTGCTTACTGGAAATAGTAAATTTAACCATTCAGCTTTCAATGTTTCCAGAATGATTTTTTATTTTTTTTAAATTCAATTTAAAATTTAGATATCGAAAATGAGTGGATGTACTTGTTTTTAATAAAGTAAATTCTAATGTAATTTTATTTATAAAGTAAACGGAGATTCTAAAATATTTGTATAGTTAATACATTACTTTATAAAAAAAAAAATAAAAACAAAAAAAAAACAGAAGCACAATTTAAGATTTCATAGATTTCAAAATACTCCCACGAAATCGTCCGTAGAACAGTTTAAAATTTAATAGATTGGGGTTTTCAAAATACACCCACTCAATCGGCAGAAGGAAAAATTAAATATTTCATATACAGGGGATTTAAAATTACTTCGACTAAATTTTCAGTTAAGTTATGATTTCATAGACATGGGCTTTCAGAATAATCCGCAAGTAGGAGAATTGAATATTTTATCGATACAGACTTTCATAGTGTTGCCACCAAATCTCAGAAAGAACAATTCAAGATTTCATAGACATGGGATTTGAAAATACATTCACCAAATTTGCACGAAGTAAAATTTACAATTTCATAGTAACAAAATCGCCAGGACAATTGAATATTTCTTAGCGGATTTCATAAAATTCCTACCAAATTTTTTGTAGATTATAGGATGCAAATCCTATATCATCCAAACGTTAACTAAAACACACAAGAGAAATTGCACACCCGCAAAATCGGATCCAAACGACTAAAAGCGTTTTGGAAAAACTCAGACCAAGGCAAATTTCACAAGTCAGTGTGAAAAGTAAAATTGCACACCCGCAAAATCGGATCCAAACGACTAAAAGCGTTTTGGAAAAACTCAGACCAAGGCAAATTTCACAAGTCAGTGTGAAAAGTAAAATTGCACACCCGCAAAATCGGATCCAAACGACTAAAAGCGTTTTGGAAAAACTCAGACCAAGGCAAATTTCACAAGTCAGTGTGAAAAGTAAAATTGCACACCCGCAAAATCGGATCCAAACGACTAAAAGCGTTTTGGAAAAACTCAGACCAAGGCAAATTTCACAAGTCAGTGTGAAAAGTAAAATTGCACACCCGCAAAATCGGATCCAAACGACTAAAAGCGTTTTGGAAAAACTCAGACCAAGGCAAATTTCACAAGTCAGTGTGAAAAGTAAAATTGCACACCCGCAAAATCGGATCCAAACGACTAAAAGCGTTTTGGAAAAACTCAGACCAAGGCAAATTTCACAAGTCAGTGTGAAAAGTAAAATTGCACACCCGCAAAATCGGATCCAAACGACTAAAAGCGTTTTGGAAAAACTCAGACCAAGGCAAATTTCACAAGTCAGTGTGAAAAGTAAAATTGCACACCCGCAAAATCGGATCCAAACGACTAAAAGCGTTTTGGAAAAACTCAGACCAAGGCAAATTTCACAAGTCTGTGTGAAAAGTAAAATTGCACACCCGCAAAATCGGATCCAAACGACTAAAAGCGTTTTGGAAAAACTCAGACCAAGGCAAATTTCACAAGTCAGTGTGAAAAGTAAAATTGCACACCCGCAAAATCGGATCCAAACGACTAAAAGCGTTTTGGAAAAACTCAGACCAAGGCAAATTTCACAAGTCTGTGTGAAAAGTAAAATTGCACACCCGCAAAATCGGATCCAAACGACTAAAAGCGTTTTGGAAAAACTCAGACCAAGGCAAATTTCACAAGTCAGTGTGAAAAGTAAAATTGAACACCCGCAAAATCGGATCCAAACGACTAAAAGCGTTTTGGAAAAACTCAGACCAAGGCTAATTTCACAAGTCTGTGTGAAAAGTAAAATTGCACACCCGCAAAATCGGATCCAAACGACTAAAAGCGTTTTGGAAAAACTCAGACCAAGGCAAATTTCACAAGTCAGTGTGAAAAGTAAAATTGCACACCCGCAAAATCGGATCCAAACGACTAAAAGCGTTTTGGAAAAACTCAGACCAAGGCAAATTTCACAAGTCTGTGTGAAAAGTAAAATTGCACACCCGCAAAATCGGATCCAAACGACTAAAAGCGTTTTGGAAAAACTCAGACCAAGGCAAATTTCACAAGTCAGTGTGAAAAGTAAAATTGCACACCCGCAAAATCGGATTCAAACGGCTAAAACATTTTAGAAAAACCCAAACCAAAACAAATTTCACAAGTCAATGTGAAAAGCAAAATTCTGGAACTTAATTGGATAGGAAATCGAAAATTGATATATGACGTCATTCAAATTTTTTTCACACCTAAGGAAGAAAATGCCTCCTGGAGCCGGTCACATGACGAGATTCACATCTTAAGGACGTCTCCTGGCCGGTCAAAGACAGTCAGAATAGGATCGGTATCTCATAGCATCTTGCCACAATGTAAGGAAGAAACTTCAAGCTGACTCGGTCACGTCTCGCCTTTACTTTCTGTTTCCTTTTTATTTTCACTCCATGCCGCCGAAGAAAACAACAACAACAGGACACTCTGTCTGCGATAAGTACAATTTCTTTATTTGTTTCACCTTCTTCCTCAACCTGTCGCCAAAAAAAGGAAAGGAACATAAAACTTTACATTCTGCTACTATCGACCATGAACCTAATTTCCGTGGGACATTTTAAATAGTTACATTTCTTTTTTTAACAATTTTAACTACAAAACTGCATGCATTTTCTCTATGAACTTTTTTCTTCTCACAAATATGTTATATTTTTCTTCTTACAATTTTGTCATTCTGTTAGTAAATCTTTGCTTTAATGTACAAACGAAATATTTTATCTATCTCAGTATCTTTTCAACCTTGTGATATTTAAATTTTTGGGACTTTAGCCGTGTTTAGCACAAGGCCAATTTACCAAGCATCAACAAGGCCCCTACAAGATCAACTGAAGTTTTCATAGGGGCTTTCAAAACATTCCTACCAAATCGCCAGTAGCACAATTTACGATTTCATAGGCGAAGGCTTTCATAATATTCCCACAAAATTTCCTGTAGAGTAATTGCAGATTTCATAGATAGGACTTTTATATCACGTATTTATTCGTAATCCTCACCGTACTGAAAAAACATACTGTCAATAGACTATCGCTCTTTCTTTCCTTCTCTAACTTTCATTTACCTTCTCTCGCTGGCGAACTTACGAAATCAGCAGTCAAATTAAAAATCAGACAATGCCCCGTAAAAACAGGGTCGGTTAATGGCTAAAATAGCAGGTCTCGCACATGCTGAGTCATGTGATCTAGTATGAAAGATCGCGCAGGAGAAATACTTGAGAATCAGTTGGAGAGCGGACTTCGAGCAATAAACACTTCATTTTATGCAATCAACATGTGAGAAGATTGCTTAATGAAGAAACAGAATATAAATCCCATGCCACATACGAACATTTACTTGACTCACTAAATAGTCACAAACCCAAAAGCAACAGTGAATAACTAAGTGTGTTAATCACCGAACGTAAGGGTATTTGTGGTTCTTCCCGTGATAGAAAACTGAGAACATTATATTGTTGGTTATCATATTGTAATATTTGTTTCTTATCGTATTTAACCCTGTGAGCGAAAAACCCAGTACTGGAGTGGGAAACCTTGGCCTCGCTTTTTGGCAACAAGTAGAACATTATTATTTTCTTATTTTCTTCATTTGAAAAATACAAAAATATTTGTAAAAGGAGATGCATATTAATTCTCTACAGAAAAATTATTATCATTGACGTTTTCTGTTTCTGAAGCAAAAAATATTTACGTATATGACCTTCTCTTAGTGGAAATCACTAATAGCGTAAAATGCTAACAACGCAATGTCTAATACCTGGTTCTCCAACGATGACGATCGTCTACACAGACAAATGACGAACAACGTGTTTTTATAAAGATATATATATACTTAAATTTTTATTCTTCGTCGGTGACGGTTGTGTAAAGAGGAGGGTAGCCAGAGAGAATTACGCACATACGTGGGAGTTGTCGGGAGTCGTTGACTAGCCGGAGTTGTCTTCTCTTTTTCTCTCTTCCATGCGTTCTCTCTGCGTTCTCTTGGTGGTCAGATCTCGGCCTGAAAAAGCCGAACTTATATAACCTGAAATTTCTACGCATTTTTTTTTTTTTTTTTTGCCTTCTCGGGTTTTAGCTTGATTGTGTCATCTATGGCTAGGTACATCTGTCAATCATCTTTGCCGGCTATTGCCTTTTGAGCCTTTGATGCCAATCTCACTTTTATCGGTCACTGTTTATGTTTTCTGTCTTTGATGTTGATCATAATTTATCGGTCACTGCTTTTGATGTTACAAAATTCAAGAAACGCTGTACTTCAATTGCCAGTTCCCTCCCAACGGGATTCCAGGAATGTAATTTATACACCTACAATTTTTGCACTACAGGCTCAATAAACTCGCTTGTCGCGCTGTTGGTTAAGGGAGACACTGACTAGTCCTAGGCAAATATGTCGGTATATATGTAAATAAAACCATCATGTTTTATTCCGAATCCCTGTCATGGGTAAAATTAAATATCAAGACTGAATTCTCTAACCTTGGCTAACAACCGCGAATGAAGAAATGGGAAATCAATACCCACACTTTTTTTAGGAAGTCTTGTTAATGAACAGTTTATAGATATTAAAAAAGTCGTAGAGAACATTCATCGCCTGCGCCGTAAAATAGTATGCTATTATATAACGTAATATATATCAGTATAACCCGGATATAAGATACCCAAATATAAGAGAAACCCTGATATAAGAGCGATATTCTCTGGCCCCAAATTAGAGCCTTTGGTAATCTATATAAAATAGACCAAACCCTGATATAAGAGAAACCCTGATGTAAGATAATCCTTATCCGGTCCCGACAACTCTCTTATATCCGGGTTACACTGATATATATATATATATATATATATATATATATATATATATATATATATAAAAACTAAAAAGGGGTGACCTAATAATTAATGGCCAGTAATATATATATATATATATTACTGGCCATAATTATTAGGTCACCCCAGTTTGTTTTTTTAATGATGTATTTCATACTATTTTTGGTATTTATTGCCAAATGAAAATAGAATGGTTCTTTTGTTATTATTACTTTGCAAAATTTTACAAGGCCATGAAGCAAAGATAAACTCGTCCAAATCAGCCTAAATGTTCTTCATTCTTTCATTAATGAAACTGCAATATAGGTAATTATTAAATATTTATAAATTCATTTGATGCACATGTTATTGTGCAGTATTAACAAAAGAACCATTTTATTTTCATTTACAATTATTCACTTGGCAATAAATACTCAAAATGCTAACAACGCAATGTCTAATACCTGGTTCTCCAACGATGACGATCGTCTACACAGACAAATACTTTTGTCGGTCATTGCTTTTGATGTCATTTTTGTCAGATCACAGAAATATATTACAAATATTACCTACAACAAAATGTTACAAAATTCAAGAAACGTTATACATAATTAGTGACTATGCACGAGAGAATGTGTGAGTGAACAAGTGAGAATGAAAACAAACTTTTAATAATCATGATATTAGGTGTGCCATTCAGAAAGATAACTGGGATTTGAATCCTGCGGAGTTGTGTATATTTACTTCAATAAAACTTTTCAAATATTCAGGCCGCTGGACGAAAATAAATATATTTTTAATAAACAAACGGAACGTCTACTCAAATACGAAAACACAAAAATAACGTTTAGGAAATAAAATCTGTCGGGTTAATAAATTTAAAGAAATCCATAATATCTTTAGACTATATATATATATATATATATATATATATATATATATATATATATTATTTAAATACTTTAATCCAAGCGGAAAAAGCAGGAAGGTAAATTCCAAAACCCGATCCTAATTAATATTAAATATTAAATTTTAATATTAAAAAATTATACAGGAGGAGAGCTCCATGTAATAAAAATTACAGAGCAAATATAAATTAAATTAAATTTTTTCAAAGATGTTGAATGCACATTTCGACATGAAATCCCCGAAGGGGATAACACATCACCTCAGCAACAAATGCTATCCCGAAACTGGAGATAATTTGAAGTAAATTATGTCTATTTTCTCTTTTCAACTCATAGATAGAATTGTAAAAAAAAAAATAAAAAAAGGGGAAAAATGGTATCGTCTGGGTTCACAAAAAGGGGAAGAGGACAGGAAAGTAAACTGAACAGACGGCGTGTTGAATTGATATTAGGTTAAACAAAACGGAAAGGAGGTGGGAGGTAAAAGAGATAAAGGAAGGGAGGGGAAAAAAGAAGAGTATCCAGTTTCAGGATAGCATTTGTTGCTGAGATGATGTGTTATCCCCTTCGGGGATTTCATGTCGAAATGTGCATTCAACATCTTTGAAAAAATTTAATATATATATATATATATATATATATATATATATATATATATATATATATATATGAAATGGATTAAAGCAGACATATTTTTAATTTATTTGTTTAAACGTTATTTTTAATGGATACTCATATTTGAGTAGATATTCTGAATTTTAATAGTAAACAGTAAATTTATTTATTTTACATCTACCATCCTGGATATTCGAGAAATCTTCTTAGAAAATCTGCCTCCACCCCTAATGGAAATCGTCGTTAGACCTGGCGTGCCTTCGACCGTTCGGCAACGTTAAACACCCAACTCAACTCCCGATTATTGAAATACTAGCAGTATAGCCCGGCGTTGCCCTAGTGTAATGAAAGCTTTAAAACTAATCCATGGTCCTGGAGCTCAGACTCAGCCTAAAGAATATTTGTGTGAAGTTTGGTGAGAATCGGATAAAAATTGTGGATTTGTATAAAGGACATACAGACAGATAAACAAACACACACACAAACATCTTGACTTTTATATATATATATATATATATATATATATATATATATATATATATATATATATATTATCGATTTTATGCACTATTGTAAGTACTGAAACCTTGAAATTTCTGAATACCGTTTCTTATGTCTTTGTCTATGAGTGTATCAGATTTGATTAAAATCGGACCACTCCTTCTATATCCCGATTTTTTCGGTTATCAATTTTTATCAGGGGTACCTCGACACAAAACCTAGCTAAGAACACTCACAGACGCTTATAGTACAACTGTGTAAATTTTCAAGAAAATCGGTTCAGCCGTTTCGGAGTCTATAGATAACGGATACACACACACACACACACACACACACACACACACTGAGACAAAGTTCCATTTATAAATAAGTTTAGATACACATCTACTGTTTCGTACCTTAACGTAAACAAACACTTTTTTAAAAAATGGATTAAAACAATTGGAAAACTTACCTTAGCGGACATGTTCATCCTCTGAGGGACTTTATCAAGGCGAATGAACAAAAGGCGTCAGTTAAAATTATTTTCTCTTTAGTCATATTGTCCCTTTAAACTTGCAGTCGAGACGGTCAGCCAATTTACAAACATAGCCGACACTCCCCACATTTCAAGGCTTTGTCGTGATCATCAGAGTTTTCAGAATTATCTGAAGATTGAAATGTGGAAGAATAAAATTTTTTTTTTTTTTTGTAAAATAAGTAAAATTTTATTAACATAAGAGAATAACATAAATTTGTAGAAGTTAAATATTCAAAGAAAAATAGTAGTAAAGAGTTAAGTGTATTCAGAGCTTGGAGTTGTATGTAGCAGAATATGTGTATGCAGAAAGGTTAACAGGTTACTAATAAAGTCTGTGTTCCTTTCCCTTTTTATGGCCGGCGAGAAAATGAAATGGAAAGTAAAGCAATAAAGGAAACTGCATTTATCGGACGTTATTTTTAGGATTCAGTTGCAATATCTTGTTGTTGTTGTTGTTGTCGTTTTCTTCTTTGTTAACTGAGAATGTTGCGGATGGAGAAGAAGAGGTGAAGGAAAATAGCACGAGTGAAGAAAGGGAACGAATGAGTATCGGGACCTTATGTCCTGGTCAGTGTATGACGTTTTTTGTCGCATCTTGCTGGTGTATGACATCGCTGCTTTCATCTCACTGACTGATTCTGACTTTCCTTGTGTTTTTATAGCCATTTAGTTTTTCACACTGGATTGCTAACTTTTCTCTCAGTTTTGCAAATCGATTCCTTTCATTGGTTAGATAATTAATTTAACATTGGATCGTGAAATTTGGCTTCGGGTTTTTCTTTCAGTCTGGGGTCAATCCTTTTCTTTCAGTCTGGGGTCAATCCTTTTCTTTCAGTCTGGGGTTAATCCTTTTCCTATATATCAAAATTAGGAATTCGCACGGAATTGTGAATTTTGTAAAAAAGTGAAGAAGAGAAGAGAGTTACTTTTAATTTCGTGTTCGCTACAAACTAACATGGAGGCTCTATTTTTAATTTATTTGTTTAAAGATCATTTTTAATGGATACTCCTATTTTAATGGATACTCCTATTTGAGTAGATACTCTGTTTATATCATATAATAATTCTGCTTGTTCCTTCCTTAGTTACATAGTTACTTAGTTCCTCCGTCCGTTACACCACTGAAGAAAGATGACACACTTTTCCTTCTCCTCTATCCTTTTATAATCTATAAACGCTACTCTCCTCAGCCTTTCTCTTACCTTTGCCAAACAGAAGGGTAGTAAAGAGTGAGAGAGTAGGAGGAGAGAGCGTATAGCATTACCGTATCAGTAGCAGCTTAAGCTAGTGGTTGTAGCAGTAATTGTGTGTGTGTATATGAGTGTATACTGTACAGTATAGTAAAGATAGGTAGGTTTGTTGTCGTATCCTGCGACCTAATAACGAAATTTCTTGCCTCTACACCATTGGCCATTACTCAGTTGGTCTTTTCTGTTTACAATGGACACAGGAACCATGATTTTTCAGTAATAAAAACAGTTTTCTCTTTCAAAATCTCTCACAAAATAACGTACAGTATTTTGGTTATGGTCTGTGCATATGCCGCTTAATATAAGATTACAGTAAAGTAGCTTCTATGGACATTACTTTTATAGATATTTTAATAAAATTACACTCTGTGTTTTCGTTATTTTATTATCCAATGCCTTTATGTTTGAAGACGTTACTATCATTTGTAGTATGACAAAGTAGAATTTTTCCAGGAAATCATAATTATCCTTCCGTGGAAATTCCATGGGTTTCGCTAATTATTATTATTATTGTTATTATTATTAAATAGTATATTTATTTACATCTGCTAGCCTGAATAATCGAGAAATCTTGTTAGGAGAATATGAATCCTTTGACAGGATTCGAGCCTGCTTCCGCATATTTTCCTAACAGAATTCTCAAATAGGAGTATCCATTAAAAATAATGTCTAAACAAATAAATTAAAAAGTATTTAGATTATTCGGACAATTGTCCTCATCTTTGTTGCCATTTGTACGAAGTTTCTGCCGTTGTACGCTCCGGCCTTCTTCAGGTGATAGAAATTTCGAGCCGAACGCTTTATGACAATCACTGGAGTATTTAGAATATTTACATGATTCGGACCATTGTCCTCATCTTTGTTGCCATTTGTACGAGGTTTCTGCCGTTGTACGCTCCGGCCTTCTTCGGGTGCTAGGAATTTCGAACCGAACCATATAATACAATCATATATGAACGACATTTTTTGCTTAGAGCCTTTTCTGGAAGTCATGAATTATCTCCCTCTAACCCAGTAAGTTACTTGTTCACCACTGCTGTAGCCTGGTATTGAACTCACAACTCTTTGGGTCAAGTCACAAGAACTAGCCAACGTCTATATATCCATGTGTCCTTACAAATGTATCGTACAAATGGCAACAAAGATGAAGACAATAGTCCGAATAATGTAAATACTACCTCATCTTAGAAATATAGACAAATAGAATGATCTATTATTAAACGTTGTATAAATGGCAACAAAGATTCGGACAATAGTCCAAATAATGGAAATATTGTAAATACGACCTCATCTCAGAAATATAGACAAATTTTAAAGTATTTAGGATTTAACCCATTTCGTTACATCTGTTGAAATATACACTCTACCAGAAATTTTTACGCGCACACATATGTTTGAGTTTGAGTTTTGTTTAATGGCATATCAACACCTTTGTGGGTTATTTAATGCCCAAAAGGTAGGGTTTTAAGATGTTTGGTTATAATGAAAAGGTTGATTTAGTTAGATTTTGATGACAAATTTTTCGTTTTTATTCTTTTTTATTTTAGAAAACTGAAAATGTCTTCTAGTTTTGTATTAAAAAATCTTTTGCTGAGAATAATTTATTTTTCCTTCAAAGGTGTGTTGCGGTAATAATTTTTTCTTCAAAAATGTATTGTTGGTAATATTTTTCATTCAAAAATGTATATTTTTCTATAAAAGTCTATTTTTATACTTTCATAGTGTTTTGACCCCAGTTTAAGGGGTTAATTATTTGCCCATAGCTGGGACCCTAACAGGTGCTACCACTCTGGGTCGGAGTGGACCTGGGAACAACAGCAATGAAGAGGTGGTTCCATGCTCCTCACAACCTCCCAATCAGAGGCCTTGCTGCCGGATGCAGTTTACCGTCATTCCCAGGACCCCCCATATATATATATATATATATATATATATATATATATATATATATATATATAATGCTTTTATTATTTTATAAAAGAGAGATAGGGAGAAAATTATTAATTCTTGTTCAAATTCAAACTTTTCGTGTCTGTGTGTTCGTCCCATTGACTAAACAATTGCAAACGTATTACAGTTTTGTGTCTGTGTGTTCGATCTGCTAACAAAATTGTAAAACACTTACAATGTTGTGTCTGTGTGTTCGTCTCGTTTCCCGCGTGTCAAGAAATTCGGCCATTCTTTGTTTTTCTATAGAAATGAACGAATAGATCACATTTTTATTTTTTTATTGTTAGCATCTTTTATCGATTCCTCTCGATCTGTCTCCTTCTTTCTTTCTTTCTTCCTTCCTTCCTTCCTTCCTTCCTTCCTTCCTCCCTTTCTTTCTTTCTTTCTTTCTTTCTTTCTTATCACGATTCTACACTCGTTTCTAGAGAGAAATGCTTCTCTCTGACACACTAGATTTGTGTGGCCAAGTTTCAATTGGTTGGGGATACTATGCGTACACGGGACCAGCAGGGCCGTGCTTGGGTCCCACCCCCCATAAGCCCCGCAATTGCGGGGAGGGGCGCAAGTTCCCTAGGGGCCACAAGGCCCCGGGAAGCCGCAAGGCTCTTTGGCACCGCAGATCTATTGTAATGAAAAAAAAAATATCAAAATAATTAAGCTTACGTAGAAAATTTTTATCATACTTGTATGTTGAAATAGACATCTATCAACCCGTCTCGCTCTTTCTCTCTTTATATATATATATATATATATATATATATATATATATATATATATATATATATTGTGTGTGTATTTTGGCAGCATTTTTTCATTAATACAGGTTTCATTGAATAATATAGACAAGTTCTGTCTATTTATTTTGTGTAAGATCCGTTCGTATGATCTGATTAGCTTGAGAGTGTTGTCATGGAAAGACGACAAGAAATCGCAATAATTATACTTACCCCCCACACCATAGTAGCAGCAGTTCCTAGACCAATCCTTCATGCCACTATAGACTCTGTTGAACAAAAAGCCCACTACCACCATCCCTTCTCGGTCTACAGCCATGTGCGACACAAAAAATGGACCTGTCTAATTTTCTCTATATAACTCCATTCTGTTAATAATAATTTAAATGTTCTATGTTCACTGAACATTAAATGTTCATCCTTTGATAATGGCTTATGTAAGCCGAAAGCTCAGACCTGATAAAAACAATCAACAATTATTGCGTGGTGATACGATTACAATATATATAGGAAAAACTACTAAAAAGTTTTAAGTTTAAAAATGTATTTTTTTTACAGTATTTATTTATTTCTATTATTATATTTGATATTTCAGACCGTCCTCGGCCTTTATGTATATATATATATATATATATTACCCATGAAATTGTAGAATATCTAAATTTTTCCTAAAATATAATTACAATAATATATATATTACCGTTCATAATTATTAGGCCAGTAAAAAAAATGATGTATTTCATACTATTTTTAGTATTTATTGCCAAATGAAAATAGAATGGTTGTTTTGTTATTATTACTTTGCAAAATTTTACAAGGCAATGAAGCAAAGTTGAACTCGTCCGAATCACCTTAAATTTTCTTCATTTTTTTCATTGATTAAACTGCAATATAGGTAATTACTAAATATTTATAAATTGATTTGATGCACAGGTTATTGTGCAGTATTAACAAAAGAACCATTCTATTTTCATTTACAATTATTCACTTGGCACTAAATACTAAAAAATAGTATGAAATCCATCATTTTTTAAATGGGATAGCGTAATAATTATGACCGATAGTGTGTGTATATGTATAAAGAATTTATTATATAAAAAGTTATATATATATATATATATATATATATATATATAAAGAATTTATTATATGAAAAATATTATATATATATATATATATATATATTTATATAAAGAATGTAATATAATATATATATATATATATATATATATATATATATAAAGAATTTATAATAGAAAAAATATATATATATAAAGAATTTATTATATAAAAATATTATACACACACACACAAATATATATATATATATATATAATTTTTTTTATATAATAAATAATGCTTTTTTTCTCCTCGATTTTAGTTTCCTGTTCCATGTTTGGGTTTCGGGATAAAACTAAATTATAAATTTAAGAAATAAAAATATTCGCACACCCGATTTATAATTTATAATGGCCTTAACTGAAGGAACGATAACATCTAAAATAATCATTCAAATCGAAAAACGGTCTGTTCATAATATGCACCTGATTATTGCGTAATGCATGAAACTCCGAGTTATGATTAAAACGTAGGATAATATTTATATTTAATGAATATATACTTTTTGCTCTGTGATAACGCATTGAACACTGTTCTATTAACACCTGATAAACATTTATCTGCGTGTATACACATACACCCATAGCTATATATATATATATATATATATATATATATGTGTGTGTGTGTGTGTGTGTGTGTGTGTCTGTATGTGTGTATCCGTTACCTATAGACTCCGAAACGGCTGAACCGATTTTCTTGAAAATTCACACAGTTGTACTAAAAGCGTCTGCGAGTGTTCTTAGCTAGGTTTTGTGTCGAGGTACCCCCGATAAATATCGAAAATCGATAATCGAAAAAAATCGGGTTATAGAAGGAGTGGTCCGATTTTAATCAAATTTCATACACTCATAGACAAAGACATAAGAAACGATATTCAGAAGTTCCAAGGTTGCAGTTCTTACAATAGTGCAGAAAATCGATAATATATATATATATAAAAGCAAGATGTTTGTGTGTGTCTGTTTATCTACCTGTATGTCTGTATTTTTTTCAGCCCTTTTATTTTAGTTTTTGCTTCGGGTTTGGCTCTAAGTAGGTATAATTGTAGTTCTTAGTCTCAGCCATGATACCATTTACTCAGAGGACTTATTTAGCCTTCAAAATTCAGTTTACGACGAAAAAACTTCATCCATTCATTTTTCTTTCAGTCTACGGTTTCGCTTTAACTGGAAACAACTATTGCTTTTTAGTCTTTCGTGCCAACGTCCAAAGAGTCTGAGCTCCAGGACCATAGATTAGTTTAAAAGCTTTCATTACACCCGAGCAATGCCGGGCTATACTGCTAGTACATAGATAATTCAGTCCTATCTATCTATCTATCTATCTATCTATCTATCTATCTATCTATCTATGACTGAATTACCTAGGTATTAATTGACACATTTGTCGTAAGGTCAAAATGTCGCTTTATGCGGCTGTCGTGTACGGCAATGTAACACTTCATCAATGAAGAGTGAAAACATCGCAATAATGTCCTCAGGAAACTTCGACGTCGGCATGACAGAAACAACACTGCTCAGCTAAGTGACAAAACTGCTCTACATTATATATATATATATATATTTGCGGTGTAGATATAGAAGAATCCAAAGGAGTTTCCTGTACATAAAGTGGTAGGATAACTCTCTAGGAGAGCTGTAAATATATATGTATATAAATACATATAGAGCAAATATATGTAAAAATTAAGACAGACACGTTATTCCATGGTTAAGTGGAAATTTGGGCCTATTTCAGGCGAACCATCGTCAGCTTCCCTCTTTATTGTACAGAAGATTTTACATGATTCATGTAAAATCTTCTGCCTGAAATAGGCCTATATTTCCACTTAACTATGGAATAACGTGTCTGTCTAAATTTATATATATATATATATATATATATATATATATATATATATATATATAGACAGAAAATCTCAGCAAGAGCCAACAACCTACCACGGTTTCGCCCTACGGCACGTCAGGGAAATTGGCTCTCGTCTTTTGTTTTTTTTTCTTTCCTACGAGGGCTTGACTTTTGTTGACTTCGTTTGTTTCTTTTTTTTACTTCCCCTTCTTTTCCCTCCGAGTTCGTCCTCGGTGAGTTGTTCAAGACGATTAAATTATAGCTTGATTAATGCTAGTTTTGGCAGAGTTAGTTCGGTTACTATTGGTATTGTTATTACTATAGTTAATATTATATATATATATATATATATATATATATATATATATATATATATATATATGTGTGTGCTTATTATAAATTATAGTTTAGAACATGTACAAATTAAAATCTACTACAAAGTGTACATTTTATTTCGACATTGAAAGGACAATGTCTCATCAGGTAGTATGAAGGGAGATGGAAAATTCGTTTCCTTATATTTGTAAATTTTGTATGAGAGGTATAGGGGGGGTAGAGAAAATGAGAAATCAAAATTGGAAGTTATAAATTAGCATTTGAACAAAAAGAGGAAGGAGAGAGGTGGTTAATGGATATGTTGAAAAAGTTTAGGAACAGTAGAAAACTTTTTTAACATGTCCACATACACACACACACACACATATCTATATATGTGTATCTATGTATGTGTGGTAGGTGGACTCTTCTGTCGATTCTGACGTATAAGGGCCCAAATATTTCAGTTCAGTTTAGACATTGGGTGCTGCACGATCTTCCTCGACCAGATGATTTTTGCTAGAGCGGGAAAGGTTTGTTTTGAAGAACTGAAAACTAAAAAATGGTTCTCAACGTGCCACGAAGATTCTGTCCTCCTCAGGTCCGAATTATTTTTCCTTCTTCTATACTGGCTGCCACACAAGGCAAGAGAGTCCAGTTTTGCCCTGCAATTTAACCCAAATTTGGGGAAAATGGATTCATGCTTTTTTCCAATGACATTAGCTCGAATTGACCGGAAGTTTAACTTTGTTCACCGATTTAACTTTCGGTGCCACAACATCACCACAGTAGAGCCACAGCCTCTCCACATTAGGTGCTGCTGCAGTGATTTTTATAGCAAATAGGTTGTTACGGGGTGGAGTTTCTAGCAACCGGTTTTTATTTATTTTCTTTTTTTTATCATTTTTTTTATCATTTCACCCCAGATAAGGAAATATAGCCACCAAGTCACAAAGGGTTAGATTTAAATTTCTTGAGGTTTCTCCTGCGTATTCCACATAGCAATCACTACGGATGATAGAGCAAATTCTTCGAAGTTTTAGCTTATTTGGTTTTGTATTAAGTTTTTTATGTTTTAGAAAGAGATGTATCAAATGTTATGTATATAAAGATATGGTATATAAAAATGTATCTTTTTAATCATTTCACCCCATAGAAGTCAATAAGGCCACTAAGATGAAAGAAGTTGCTGAGTGTGAAAGAATAAAAAAATAAAGAAAAACATTATTAAGGAGAGAGAATAAAAAAATAAATAAAAAGTTCAAATTTGTCTGGAAAGCATGAAGCTGGAAGCGAGTTCCATAAGCGAGAAATGCGAGAGAAGAAACTCTTAACGTAGAACCTACGGTTATATCTAATCAACTCAACTAAAACTGATGTAACCTTGTTGCTAATCTAGTACTACAAATATCCTTATCCTAGACTGGGTGCGAAACAAGGCTGAAGATGCCAGTTCGTTCAACTTAACGCATTGCAGGGGAAGAAGAAATGAATTCATACCTGTCTCAAAAGTATTCGTGCGAAAGTGAATTGCTTTGCTTGGGATATATATATATATATATATATATATATATATATATATATATATATATAAACTTTACTGTCCAACATACACTTAAACAGACAAGCGTTTCAATACAAACATATGCATATACTATTATACGCTTTACAATGCAAAATATACCGCGTTCGTACATTTTAAAATAAAAAATAATCTGTAGATTTAATGCACGTGAC
>JBBBDQ010000599.1:100000-102500 GCA_037127315.1 Ascarosepion bandense
AATTTCCGTTGTTTTTCAACGGAACATTCTTAGCTGAATGTTTTTTAAACAAAAAAAGCCATACAATAATGATCAGAATTATTAAATATTTCTATATATCAATAAATGGACATTTAATACATATGTTTTCAATTGTAAACAGTACACCAAGGTTTTTGACCGTGGGAATATATATATTTCCTGGCTACATCAATTCAATCTCATTTATACAGAACTGAATTCACACCAAAAAAGTATAAAAATTAATAAATTATCAATTTTGAAAATAAAAATAAACAAATACATTTTTTAATGAACTGCATCTTACTTTTTGGCCTTTTTGAAAAGAGAAAACAAAATAAGAATTTTAGATCATCTGGGAAAAAACAAATGAGTAAAAAATAAAGCAAATAAAATAATCATGAACTGAAGGCAAGAATAATGAAGGTTTCTAAATTTGGATACAATAAGCATTTTGATATGCAATTGTTTAGCAGGAAAACTATGGCCGATTCTTTTGGTAAATGCAATGGCAAATGTAGGTGGCCCCCAAACTCTGACATCTACCAAGGTTATACAAGACAATAGTTGAAAAATAAAATGAAATAAAAATGTTAATATAGACAATGTTCGTTAAATAAAATAATAGTTACTTTTTAAAAAGGTCACAAAATGTATATTGCAAAGAAAAATAGCAAAGTCGTATTGAAAAATAAAGTATTAGAAAAATCCAGTTAATTTTTAATTTTTAAAAATTTACATTTATGATTCTAATTCTATTTTCCCTCCAAACTTTTCAAAAACCGGAAAGTAAAAACCTGTTTCCTAGAAAAAAAACTTTTATTTTACTTTCGTTATAAAAAAAAGAAAAGAAAGAAAATGAAAAAAGAAAGAAAGCAACAAGAAAAATTCTTTTATTTTTTTTCTATACGCTTTTTTGATCGTTTTTTACTTGATTTTAAAAAAAAAACGAAAAAATAAAACATTTTTTCGAGAATTATTTAATAGATTATACATTTAAATTTTAAGAAATTTAAGTTTAGAAATCTGAAACATTAAATAAATTTAACCATTAAAAAAAAAAAGGACAAAATACAAGAAGAGTTTGTTATTGTTGTAAAGTAGGTGATTTTTTTTCGCGGGAGACAAAATCGACAACATCCAGGCAGATAAGCTTAAACCCCAAAAAGAAAGGCCTTATTTTGTTTTTTAATAAAAATAAATAAATTGTTAATTTAATGCTATTTTGTCTTGATAAAGTTACTCGTCTAATATTCAAATATGTTGTATCATTTAGATTTTATTTTTGTAAAAAGTGGTAATTTTAAAAATATCGTTGAGGGAGAATAATGAAGAAGGGAAAAAAAGGAAGGCTAGTAGATGTTAAAAATCGGTTTGAATTTTGAACGAAAGGAAAGGAATTATTTTCTTGTAAACGTTTTCTGCTTTGCGGGGGGGGGGGGGCAAGGAAGAAGGAAGCTATTTTGGGTTTTCAGAACCGTTGTATTTTTGTTTTGAAGATCAGAAACCGAAAAGAGAAGTGGGCTAAAAGAAGATGTATGCCTTTTTACTCCTTTTCTACTACAGAAATATTCCGCGTTGTTGACTTTTCCTCCCCTCACGTCTGGCGTCTTATAGTAAAACACAAGAAAAGGGAAAAACTGAAAAACAGTTAAAATAAATAAATAAATGCACCAGTCATCAGCATTTTGTGTGTGTGTGTGTGTGTGTGTGTGTGTCAGTTTGTATCTGTGTGTTCGTTGCAAGTAATGAATAGAAGCCATAAGGTCAAAAACACAAAACAAAAATGCGTGTGTGCTAAATTTGGGTTTGCTAAACAAGTTTTGAAGGTTAAAATATATATTTAAAAAAAAGCATTATAAAAATTAACAGACATTAAATTTAAAGTTTAATAATACTATCCCAGAGATTAATTATTGTTCACTTTTTTAAAGTTTTTTTTTTTACACAAATAAACAAAGACTACAAAAAAAAAGGCTATATAAAAAATAAAAATATGGAACTAAAAAAGATAATTTTCTCGATTAATTAAATTTATGGTCGAGACAAAAAACAAAATCATATGCCAGAATAAATTTTTTTTAAAAATTTAATTGGTGTGAAAATCAAACAAAAATATTAAAATCTATAGTAAACAGTAAGAAGAGAAATTGCGTGAGTGTAGAAATTGTTATTATTTATTGTGTGTAAATGCGTACATTACGCGCGTGTGTGTGCGTGTGTTACACATTGATGTGTTTCCCGCCAAAGTCATTCCTTGTCTTTTTTTTTCCCGCTCATTGCTAGTAGAAAATGTGCTCAAGGAGAAACATTGAAAATGCAGTGAACGAGAAAGAAAAGGACAAAAAAAAAAGAAGGGAATGTACATTGAGCTGATAATAATAATAATACTAATAAATACTGGCGCGGCAACGACTACTAACAATTCGAGTTTGGGAAATAACAAATACAAAAAAGCTGGGGAAAAATGGAGGAAGAAGAAATGTGAAACTAGAAAGAG
>JBBBDQ010000599.1:107500-137500 GCA_037127315.1 Ascarosepion bandense
CCAGTAACTGTCTATATTATTTTAAATTCATAGTTTTTTAATTTTGGAACTCTTAAATAAACCAATTTTAAAATTTGTATTTGAGCCCTTCTTTTTTTTTTTCCACAACTTGGTTGGTCATTTCTTAGATTTTAAATCTTTCCAAATTTTAATTTAGCAACTTCTACCTATCTTTTAAGTAACCTTTCAAATTTTCTTAGTCCTCCATTTGTCAGCCATAGAGCATCTTAAAGAACTTGTCTGAAACCACTCTTTTTACTGGGTGCTTATCTAATAAGGAAAGAGCTCTTTTTTTTTTTCTCTCTCCTCCCTTCCTCTCTTTATTCTCTCCCTCTCTTTTTCTCTAACTTTTTTCCCCCCCTGTCAAAACCTTTTATGCAAAAACTGTACTGGAGGACTTCTATTTCCAAGAATTCTCATTGTCCAGTTGGTAGGTTTGCAGGATCCTATAAATTCTTGCTTTTCCCGAGTGGGGTGTTTACTATGGTGACAGTGAAAGGATTGTCTCCTGAATGACAAACCTAGTTCCAGGAAATTAATTTCCAAGATTATGAAAAGTTTAGCTTTCTTGTTCCAGTAACTTTCTTTTCTAATTAGAGCAATTTCCAACACTTTGTGCTGATTTTTTTTTTTTTTTTTTTTTTTTTTTTTTTTTCCCCCTCTCTTTAACTTTGAACTGGTCACTGTTCACTTAAACACCCTTCTTTTCTCACCCTTGACCTCTTCATGCTGGTCAGGGTTGGGTGTCTATATTTATTTTAAATGCATTTTAAACTTATTTTAACTTAATGGGTTAATATATGGCAAAACCTCTGGAACTTTTTTCCATCTAGGGGTACAACAGAAAAATATATTTATTCCATGTAAATATTGAAGAAAAACTGTATTTTATTATAAAAAATAAAAGAATTCAATTGAAAAAATTTCCTGTCTTTTTTTATTTATTTGTACCTGGACTTAAAAATAAAACTGGCTTTTCTTACTCCCCATACACATCTTCATTTCCCCAACTCACTGACAATATATTTGCAACACTTGACACCCACAGCCTACTGTTGTCATGACAACCAGGCACTGCCTGAATGACGTCAGTAACACTGGGTGTAACCATTCTTAGTCTTGGACTGTTTGTTTTTTGTTTTTTTTGGTTCCCCCCCCCCCTTGCAAAAACTCTTCATGGGATCAGTCTAGACTAGAATTCTCTGAATGCTGTGTGTGTATATTCTCTACTCTCTGGAAATCCCTTGTCATGGTGTTGGCTTCCATTTTACTGGAAACTCCCTGTCTAGTGAAAGAACTTTCTCCTCCACCCTCTCCGGCATAAAGTTAAAGTTGCTGAGTTCAGTTTTTTTGCTGAAACCTCACACAGCATATTTTGATTTAAAATAACTATTTAGCTGTTTAGTTTGTGTGTTTGTGTTTTTTTTTTTTTTGTTTTTTTTCCTCTCTCTTCAGCATTAACTATAGTTCTGAAGCAATCCACGTTGTGAGATATATATATATATATATATATATATATATATAAAGAAAATGACATTTTAGGACTGTTTTCAAGTGTTCAGTCCCACTCAAGATTCAGGGATGATTGTCATTTTTCACTTCCCCATCTTGTATCTCTTGCATGCACACAAAATATCAAATGATTTAGTTTCTGCTTCACCAAAAAGTAAAACTGAACTCCTCTTGAAAACATATATATATATATATATATATATATATATATATAATGAAGCAGACCATAAATGTGGCACAAGGACCAAAAGTATCTATATTCAGTCATTTGATATTGGTTAGACCAGTGTCAAGTGTCCAGATATGAAGTTGTATAATCTTAATTGCTTATACAACTTAATATCTGGACACTTGACGCTGGTCTTACTAATATAGTCGAACTTAGAACCTATAATGATTGTAGGTTCTAAGTTCGACTTCACAGCTTGGAGAAAAACTTTTTTTTTTTTTTTTTTTTTTTTTTTTTTTTTTTTTTTTGTGTGTGTGAATCCTAATCAAATTCAGATTGAAATGACATCAAAGATAATACAACTGATTTTTCGAACTTTTTATTTTATTTATTATTGTTACTGTTTACCATAAATCTAGTTCTCATTTCACCCCAAGCAAGGCAATAAAAACCACTAGTTTTGCAAGGGAGAATGTGAAAAACTATTAAGGAGAGCACAATAAAAGAACAAAAATTAAAAATACACAACGATTTAAATTTAAATTGATTGGGAAGCAAGAAGCCACTAGAGAATGAGTTTCCAGTATTATTTACTTTTTTTTTTTTTTTATTTTTTACTTTACCATATTCTCTGAGGGTACTTAAAGGCCGTAATTTCGGTAACGCTCCTTGAATTTCTAGTCTAACCTTTAATGTGCTTAAATATATTAGACATCTTCTAAAATAAAACATTTGAAATTTTATTTTGTCATATTTCGCCGATAAATCTCTACCATCGATAAACCAGTTTGCAAATTGAAAATATTTTACTGGCCGTCGGATTCTCATTCGAACTTCGGTCTCGAAGATATTCATTTTCGTGTATAGCGCTATCCACGAATATTTCTAGATGATTTTAACCACTTCAGAAAAAATAAACAATTGCTTGATTAAGTTAACCTTTTCTAAAAAAAAAAAAAAAAAAGTCCGTCCCCAATTTTTTTTTTTTTTTTTTTTTTGGCCATAAAACTCGCAGCATTCTTTAAACTTTGTACATACGGTAATTAATTTTATTTTTATTTTTTCCTCCGTGAATGTATACTAGTTGCAACTGATGGCTAACAATAGACATTAAGAATAAAAAAAAAAATTCTCCTGAATCCCCCAGCACTCTCCTTATTGTTTTCGGGATCGTTCCCGGTGCTCTGATAGCGACATGGTTGACTGTTACCTTCACGTTCTACAAAATTTTGAGCTTCCAAGCAAGGTTGACACCCATATCTTTCACTTTGTTGGTCCAATACAGATTTCTAAAATTACTTTTATTGAATTATCATAAATCAATGGATTAGCTACGATCGTAAATTATAGATTATACATATTTAAAGAATTAAAATCATTATTTAAAATAGAAAATTCAGCTGGAGTGACAAACGTTTTTTTTTTTTTTTTTTTTTTTTTTTTAAATGTACTTAAAATGCTAAAATTTTCTCTTTTCAAGATTTCTTTTTTTTTTTATTCCTCATCGCCTGATTGAAATTGTTGCAATAATATATAAATATAGTGTGCATTAATAAGTATGTGGTTGCACATTTTTTTTTATTAACAGCCATAAATGACATCTAATATGACCACGTGATGTGCATCGTAAGTCTTATAGTAGTGGAACGAGACTCGGCGTTGACAGAACATCGACTTGCTTTCCTCAACTTGTAGCAGCTGTGTTTAAGGAATGTATACATAGCAGTGGCTAAGAAGACATATTTGGGGAAGCCATGAATGGATAGTAATGTAATTAAAAAAGAAAAGAAAGTTAGAAAAGTAGGGCCCCCATAAAACAAGGGAGAGGATGGGTAGGTCTACACATGCTTAGTCGCGTAGTGCTAACACAAGCATCACATGACCGGTGTATTACGCCATCTAAGAGAGTTCAGATTTTCTGTTTTTGAAATTTTTCCTCCCTTTCAGAGTCGCTATAATTATCCATTTTTTTAATTCACCTGACTTTACAGTTTCGGGACTGTAACGAGGATGAGAGCTTATTTTACTACAGGAGTTGAGTTCTGGGTAAAATATCAGTTCTTAGCTGTAAGCAACGTTAATCTCGTTGGCCATCATTATTATGATTGATTTATTTTTACGGTATTACAGATTATTTAAAGCTAGTTGGTTAAGATTTTCTTTTAGATAATAATGATTTATTCATACAAGTTTTACTAATTAACCTATAGTTGGGGGGAGAAGAGGTTGATTCATACATTTCGGAAGGGTATTTGCGTATAAGTGAATATAGTGAGTTTTCCGAATAACATTTCAGAGTCATTATCCATGACACCACCCGCACACCCAAGCTTACAGCACCTGGAATTCCCAAGTGGTCACCCATCTATGTACTAATCAGGCTCGATGTTGCTTAACTTCCGTGACTGTAAGGGAACTGGCGTTTTAAATAATGGTCATAAGTCCAGCAGTATTATAAGTTCAATACTCATTGGGTACTCATATATACATTTTTTTATAATCGTATCGCCCCAAGCAAGGCATTTTACTACCACTGTTGTGCAGGGGGTTACATAAGAGAAAAGTTATGAGAAAGAGTGACAGAGTACAGGGGGTATCAGGAAGCGGATAGGAGAGGGGAGTCGTCTTCGGGCTGGGGTCACCGAATAAGACTAGTTTAGACCGGTTTTGAACCGCGGTGGATAGGTGATGTTTTGACCAGTACCTAGGCGTACGCGCTCAGGTTCCCCACGTTAAAAAAGACCTTGTGTCACATCTCTCTCAAGTGGGGGAGAAGGGTAAATATTGGAGAGGGATGAGAGCACGAGAGAGAGGATGCAAGTTAGTGAGATAGGAGATGACTATTGACTCTACATTTAAATTCTTGGAAATGGTAGCTGTCGGGGAAGCAAATAAATGGAAGGGAATTCCACAGGCGGGAGGTGCGAGAAAAGAAGCTGTTGGAGTAGAATTTGCGTTTACATCTTATTGGTTTCACGGTAAAAGAGTGGGACCTAGTTGCTAATCTTGTGGCTCGAGTTAATTCGTATATAGGGGACACCAGTGAGCTAAGTTCATCAGAACAAGCCGTGAAAGTATTTGTAGAAGAGACACAGGGAAGTTATATTGCGCCGGTGAAAAGTAACTGTATCTGAGCTGCCAAGTCGGGATCGATCATATTGCAGATTCTTTGTTGAATTTTGTCAAAGACCCCTAGGTAGATAGCAAGAGCACCCGACCAGGTAGTCTTGCTTTATTAAATTTTATCTTATTGGCTCACCTTTGTATTAATTTATTACATGTACCCAAAAGTACAGTTGTGTGGCACCTAGTGAGGGCAGTCTATCAGATTTGTATCCCTTTTCTACGGAAAGTAGCCTCCCTCCCTCACTCCCAGGAAATTGTCTTGCACTTTAAAAACTATGTCGCTTCAGGATATTGATGATTATGAACCCCTAAAGCGTCCTTTTCTTTTTTAATAACTGAATTGCTATGGCTTATTGTAAAACATAGTGGAATGGTTTCCATTTGACTTGGGCGTGCAGGTGGTGTAATGGATTGCGGCTCGGAATGAGAAACTGGAGATCCGAGTTCTAATTCATGTCGGGCTCGTTACATCCATTTTGCGAACGATATGAATCTGTACCCTCTGCTAGATATTAAATGGTAGCATTTGTATCTGTAAAAATTGTTTTTTTTTTCATTCTAAAAAGTTCTTAGTTCAATATACACTGGTAAAAAAATAAATCTTGGAATCCAAAATATGTTTGATAAGCCGTAAAAAAAAAATGAATACCATTGTCTTTTTTCGTAGTTTTTGAATTCGAACTTACTGCTTTTATAATCTGATTGACAAACATGGTTAGGGAGCACGATCAATCTTTATATATAGTTGAGTGGGGCGGGGAGAGGAGGTAGATGATTCAAGTCTTTTGCAAGGGCATCAGTGTGAAATGAACACAAGGTACTTCAGCTGTGATTTAAACTTGGCTCGTGGACTCCATTTCACACACTTGTAGTCCACATTCTCTTCCGGGTGTATTTAGCACCCTGCATTATTAATATTCATTTTCCACTACATTCTTTTCCAAGTACTCTTGATAATTTAATTCAAACTTTTCTCTGTTGCCATAGCCGGATATGACAACACAACTCGGAAATTCAAACACACTATTGTACAGAGATCAGAGTCACCTTTACTGGCAGGATAATATTTGTGTACAGCAAATGAAACCACAGAGTGATAATGGTTTTAAAGCATCTAGCCTCTCCTATTAAATAAAGGATACTATTCGTTGCATTCACTTACATGCAAATACCCTTGGGAAAGGTATTAATCCATCACTTCTCCGTCCAGCTATGGGTTAAATATCAGGACAGATTTGGTTCTATAGCCTTGGTTGGCAACCAGTCTACCGTAGAAAGTAATGGCAGCCTACTCCAGGAAAATCTTCTGCCCAGTTAGTCATGTCACGAAAGAGACATGGTCAGCCAAGCGTGTATCATATATGCCAGTTAAATGACTGACTGAATATAATCGTTGGAAACATAGAGTGGTCATAAAGTGGGGGATCTCTTTTCCATTGTCATTAATTAATAAACTGATTTCTCACTACTTACTACTTATTAACATAATAATATAATATAATCCATCTCTTCTCCTTGCGTTCTATAGCCTCGGTTGGCAACCAGTCTACCGCAGAAAGCAATGGCAACCTACTGTGGGAAAAATCTTCTGTTCAGTCAGTCATGTCTCTTTCGAGACATGATCGCCCAAGCGTGTATCATGTGTGGCACTTAACTGACTGATTATTCGAAAGGCATTATTATGATTTCATAGTTACTCAGTTTAGCTTATTACTGAGGAATAGGAAAAATTGTGTTACACCCAGAGATGTTTCGAATCGTGCCTTGAATCTAGGTGATAGATCTGGGGTCGAAATTTCACCACTGATGTCTATAGGTGTTACCCAGTACATAACGCCAAATATTTACTAAGCTTAGTCTTCTCTGGCGAAAGGTAAAAAATGTAGAGCATCTAATGCAAATCAGACTCACATTTTAATTTTTTTTTAATAGTCGTTTCACTCCAAGCAAGGCAGAAATACCACTGGTGCTCAGGGGGGGGGTGTTACAGTGAGAGAATAAAAAAGGTACAGGGGATGCCGAAGAAAGGATAAGAGATGGATGAAAATCAAGTAGATAAAAGATAACTATTGACATTTCACTTAAACTTTTGCATATTATAGATATCAGGGAAACAAGCAAATGGAAGTGAGTTCCACAACCGGAAGTGCGAGAAAAGAAACTGTTAAAGTAGAAGAGACAGTTACATTAGACTAGTTCTACAGTAACATTTTCTACTTGTAAAATCAGTGCTGTTTAAGCAGTTCGCTTCTATTTCTTGTAGTCGGTGTTTGAGTGGAAAAGTCAGATTTTTAGTCTGAAAGTTGATTAAACATTTCGGTAAATATGAACAAAGAATATTCCAGTTTCATTTTAGAAGTTTCAGGCAGAATCATTTGGGAGACATAGTTCGTTGCGGAATGGGGTCACGGAATTAAAATCACTCATTAAATTTATCCTTCTGCTAAATGACTGAAAAAAAAACTCTTTGGATTATTGATTAGTAAATATTGATAGCATGCATGATTAATAATTGATTAATTGTATGAAGCGTGTATGTAATCGAGTCGAAAAATATCCCCGAGTAGCAAAAAACACCATCAATAAACAATAAACTAAGAAAATACAAAAGTGCCGCGCCAAAAAAAAAAAAAAAAAAGAGATAGAAACAACGAGAACCCGAGCCAACCTTAAAATAACCCAAAGTCTATACTTAAAAAATGATAAGGTTACAACAGAAAACAGAGGTATCATGTTTCTATTATTTTCGACAAGACCGATACCGATATCTAAAAAAGTATAAACAAATAAATTAATAATAAATGAAGATGAAAGTAAATACAAGTAAAAAAAACGAATGATAATGGCTGACAATTCTTCATACAATAGAAAATGATGATGAACGTAAATTCTAATCAAGAATTAATAATAATGGCTGACAATGCTTCATCTAATAAGAAATGAAGATTAAATCCTAGTGAAAAATTAATAATAATGGCTGACAATGTTTCATCTAATAAGAAATGAAGATGAAAGTAAATCCTAGTGAAAAATTAATAATAATGGCTGACAATGCTTCATCTCATAAGAAATGAAGATTAAAGTAAATCCTAGTCACAAATTAATAATAATGGCTGACAATGTTTCATCTAATAAGAAATGAAGATTAAAGTAAATCCTAGTCACAAATTAATAATAATGGCTGACAATGCTTCATCTAATAAGAAATGAAGATTAAAGTAAATCCTAGTCACAAATTAATAATAATGGCTGACAATGCTTCATCTAATAAGAAATGAAGATGAAAGTAAATCCTAGTCAAAAATTAATAATAATGGCTGACAATGCTTCATCTAATAAGAAATGAAGATTAAAGTAAATCCTAGTCACAAATTAATAATAATGGCTGACAATGTTTCATCTAATAAGAAATGAAGATGAAAGTAAATCCTAGTGAAAAATTAATAATAATGGCTGACAATGCTTCATCTCATAAGAAATGAAGATTAAAGTAAATCCTAGTAAAAAATTAATAATAATGGCTGACAATGTTTCATCTAATAAGAAATGAAGATTAAAGTAAATCCTAGTCATAAATTAATAATAATAGCTGACAATGCTTCATCTAATAAGAAATGAAGATTAAAGTAAATCCTAGTCACAAATTAATAATAATGGCTGACAATGCTTCATCTAATAAGAAATGAAGATTAAAGTAAATCCTAGTCACAAATTAATAATAATGGCTGACAATGCTTCATCTAATAAGAAATGAAGATTAAACTAAATCCTAGTGAAAAATTAATAATAATGGCTGACAATGTTTCATCTAATAAGAAATGAAGATGAAAGTAAATCCTAGTGAAAAATTAATAATAATGGCTGACAATGCTTCTTCTCATAAGAAATGAAGATTAAAGTAAATCCTAGTAAAAAATTAATAATAATGGCTGACAATGTTTCATCTAATAAGAAATGAAGATTAAAGTAAATCCTAGTCACAAATTAATAATAATGGCTGACAATGCTTCATCTAACAAGAAATGAAGATTAAAGTAAATCCTAGTAAAAAATTAATAATAATGGCTGACTATGTTTCATCTAATAAGAAATGAAGATTAAAGTAAATCCTAGTCACAAATTAATAATAATGGCTGACAATGCTTCATCTAATAAGAAATGAAGATTAAAGTAAATCCTAGTCACAAATTAATAATAATGGCTGACAATGCTTCATCTAATAAGAAATGAAGATTAAAGTAAATCCTAGTCACAAATTAATAATAATGGCTGACAATGCTTCATCTAATAAGAAATGAAGATTAAAGTAAATCCTAGTCACAAATTAATAATAATGGCTGACAATGCTTCATCTAATAAGAAATGAAGATTAAAGTAAATCCTCGTCACAAATTAATAATAATGGCTGACAATGTTTCATCTAATAAGAAATGAAGATTAAAGTAAATCCTAGTAAAAAATTAATAATAATGGCTGACAATGTTTCATCTAATAAGAAATGAAGATTAAAGTAAATCCTAGTAAAAAATTAATAATAATGGCTGACAATGCTTCATCTAATAAGAAATGAAGATTAAAGTAAATCCTAGTCAAAAATTAATAATAATGGCTGACAATGTTTCATCTAATAAGAAATGAAGATTAAAGTAAATCCTAGTCACAAATTAATAATAATGGCTGACAATGCTTCATCTAACAAGAAATGAAGATTAAAGTAAATCCTAGTCAAAAATTAATAATAATGGCTGACAATACTTCATCTCATAAGAAATGAAGATGAAAGTAAATCCTCGTTAAAAATTAATAATAATGGCTGACAATGTTTCATCTAATAAGAAATGAAGGTTAAAGTAAATCCTAGTCAAAAATTAATAATAATGGCTGACAATACTTCATCTCATAAGAAATGAAGATGAAAGTAAATCCTAGTGAAAAATTAATAATAATGGCTGACAATACTTCATCTAATAAGAAATGAAGATTAAAGTAAATCCTAGTCAAAAATTAATAATAATGGCTGACAATACTTCATCTCATAAGAAATGAAGATGAAAGTAAATCCTAGTCAAAAATTAATAATAATGGCTGACAATGCTTCATCTAATAAGAAATGAAAATGGAAGTAAATCCTAGTGAAAAATTAATAATAATGGCTGACAATACTTCATCTCATAAGAAATGAAGATGAAAGTAAATCCTAGTCAAAAATTAATAATAATGGCTGACAATGTTTCATCTAATAAGAAATGAAGATGAAAGTAAATCCTAGTCAAAAATTAATAATAATGGCTGACAATGTTTCATCTAATAAGAAATAAAGAAGAAAGTATATCCTAGTCAAAAATTAATAATAATGGCTGACAATGCTTCATCTAATAAGAAATGAAGATGAAAGTAAATCCTAGTGAAAAATTAATAATAATGTCTGACAATACTTCATCTCATAAGAAATGAAGATGAAAGTAAATCCTAGTCAAAAATTAATAATAATGGCTGACAATGTTTCATCCAATAAGAAATGAAGATGAAAGTAAATCCTAGTCAAAAATTAATAATAATGGCTGACAATGCTTCATCTAATAAGAAATGAAAATGAAAGTAAATCCTAGTGAAAAATTAATAATAATGGCTGACAATATTTCATCTAATAAGAAATGAAGATTAAAGTAAATCCTAGTCAAAAATTAATAATAATGGCTGACAATGCTTCATCTAATAAGAAATAAAGATGAAAGTAAATCCTAGCCAAAAATTAATAATAATGGCTGACAATGCTTCATCTAATAAGAAATGAAAATGGAAGTAAATCCTAGTGAAAAATTAATAATAATGGCTGACAATGCTTCATCTAATAAGAAATGAAAATGAAAGTAAATCCTAGTCAAAAATTAATAATAATGGCTGACAATGCTTCATCTAATAAGAAATGAAGATGAAAGTAAATCCTAGTCAAAAATTAATAATAATGGCTGACAATGTTTCATCTAATAAGAAATAAAGATGAAAGTAAATCCTAGTCAAAAATTAATAATAATGGCTGACAATGCTTCATCTAATAAGAAATGAAGATGAAAGTAAATCCTAGTCAAAAATTAATAATAATGGCTGACAATGCTTCATCTAATAAGAAATAAAGATGAAAGTAAATCCTACTGAAAAATTAATAATAATGGCTGACAATGCTTCATCTAATAAGAAATGAAGATGAAAGTAAATCCTAGTGAAAAATTAATAATAATGGCTGACAATATTTCATCTAATAAGAAATGAAGATTAAAGTAAATCCTAGTGAAAAATTAATAATAATGGCTGACAATGCTTCATCTAATAAGAAATAAAGATGAAAGTAAATCCTAGCCAAAAATTAATAATAATGGCTGACAATGCTTCATCTAATAAGAAATGAAAATGGAAGTAAATCCTAGTCAAAAATTAATAATAATGGCTGACAATGCTTCATCTAATAAGAAATGAAAATGAAAGTAAATCCTAGTCAAAAATTAATAATAATGGCTGACAATGCTTCATCTAATAAGAAATGAAGATTAAAGTAAATCCTAGTCAAAAATTAATAATAATGTCTGACAATGCTTCATCTAATAAGAAATGAAGATTAAAGTAAATCCTAGTCAAAAATTAATAATAATGGCTGACAATGATTCATCTAATAAAAAATGAAGGTGAAAGTAAATCTTAGTCAAAAATTAATAATAATGGCTGACAATGTTTCATCTAATAAGAAATAATGATGAAAGTAAATCCTAGTGAAAAATTAATAATAATGGTTGACAATGCTTCATCTGATAAGAAAGGAAGATGAAAGTAAATCCTAGTCAAAAATTAATAATAATGGCTGACAATGCTTCATCTAATAAGAAATGAAGATGAAAGTAAATCCTAGTCAAAAATTAATAATAATGGCTGACAATACTTCATCTAATAAGAAATGAAGATTAAAGTAAATCCTAGTCAAAAATTAATAATAATGGCTGACAATGCTTCATCTAATAAGAAATGAAAATGAAAGTAAATCCTAGTCATAAATTAATAATAATGGCTGACAATGCTTCATCTAATAAGAAATGAAGATGAAAGTAAATCCTAGTGAAAAATTAATAATAATGGCTGACAATGCTTCATCTAATAAGAAATGAAGGTGAAAGTAAATCCTAGTGAAAAATTAATAATATTGGCTGACAATGCTTCATCTAATAAGAAATGAAGGTGAAAGTAAATCCTAGTCGAAAATTAATAATAATGTCTGACAATGCCTCAACTATTAAGAAATGAAGATGAAAGTAAATGCCAGATATATATTAATTATGATGACTTGGAATGATTCATTTAATATGAAATAAAGATGAAAGTCAGTACTAGTAAAACATTTCTAGTAATGTTTGAAAATGCATCATGTAATAAAAAAGAATGATTAAAGTTTTCTTGAATGAACACTCTTCTAGTTTTTTTTTATCCTTAATGCGGTTGTTTAATAGGGATTCTTGCACCTCTGCCGTCCCTAATTTTAATCAATGACATTCTTGATGATCTTTTTTCTTAACTTGGCGTCTATGTTTATGGCACTAATATTTCCTTCTGTCTTAGTAATGAGTCCAGTTGGTTCGATAAGTCAAATTGATAGCTGATCTAAACAATGACGTATAGCCTCTTGATAACTAGAGCAAGGAACGACTTGTTATTTTTAATACCCCACAAAACAACAATTTTTTTTTCTAATCGTCTTAGTGAACACTTTCTTTTTCCATAAGCATGACTGCTCCAAGAGTGTGGCTCGTTGCGTCTTCTCGGACTATCGCTTTCCGCTGACATCAAGTAGAAAGATAATATTAAATCAATTGCAAGGTCTACTGTTAAGAAAAGTGCTTCATTTTCTGGTGCTAGACTTCTATACTGGCCAAAATCTATCTTTCGTATTTATATGTCTACCATTCGTCCTTTCTTTGAATATTGCTGTAACATCAGGTCTGGTGCTTCTGCTATGTATTTAGAGATTATAGATAAAATCCAAGGAAGAATCTGCAATGTTATTAGTCCTGACCTGGCATCTCGACTTCAGTCAATCTTCCAACATCGTAACGTAGATTTCCTGTGTATTTAATATTTAATATATGTAATAAATGTATTTAATGCGCTAAAGTAAACTAAAAAAAAATTCGGTGAAGCTCTTATTGTAAAATAATAATAACAATATAATAATTTGTCCGGGGGTTGATATAACCCCAACCCTTTCGAACCTGGTCAGTAGCGTTCAAATATATTATCACTTATATTGGTCCTAGTCAACGGCAACCAATAATGTCGCCCTAAGACCTGTGTTGGTCTTCAAGTTTCTTCAGGCCAGCATGGTTATCATCTAGCTAACTCCTCATTCGTTAACGCATCATTATTTTTGTCGATGGAATCGTGTTGGTGGCGCGCGGTTCCACTCGGCTTAGCTAGACTTTATCGGTTCACGACTATCCACACCTCTGCAACGTAATGTTTTTGACCTCAAAGCATAAGAAAATCGCTGATGAAGTTCTCTTGAAGTGAGTCTGTCAGCTGAGAGTTACACACACACACACACACACACACACACACACACACACACACACACACACACACACACGCACACACACGGGTTAAAAACGTAACAACGATTTGGTTTATATATGCTTTGGGCGGACCCGAAGGAGACTACCACCATCTTTAAATTTGTTCTTTTTCATTTTTTTTTTTTTTTTTTACTTTTTTTAATGTAATTTTATCAATTACACACTAAACTTTCCGAATGACGAAAAAAAAAAAAATTAGAAAAATTTCAATATTTAAACAATTTTATGGGGGACTCAGTTTTTCATATAACGTTATAGTAAATCGATCCATCATTTTGTAGCCAATCGCCGGTACGACATTAGCACCACCTGTAAATTTGTTGATTATCAATTTTTTTTTTTACTTTTTTCCGTGCAATATTATCGATTAAACCCTAAACTTTCCGATTGACAAAAAAAAAAAATTGTAAAAATTTCAACATTTAAACAATTTTAGGAGGGGGGCTCAGTTTTTCATACAACCTTATTGTAAATCGATCCTGTGCAATTAACTTTTTTGCTTGCGCATATTCAACAACTGAATCCTTTGCGAAATTTTTGAATAAAGCCATTCTTGGAGTTTCCGAGGAAGATGCCATCGTAAAAACTAAAGAAAACTTGAAAAAGACAAAAACAAGAGCAACAACTCGTCCCAAAAAAAACCCAAATCAAAGCAACTACAACGCGAGTGACTCCAAAATGGAGGATCGATTTACTATAACGTTGTATTAGAAAGTGAGCCCCCACCACCTAAAATTGTTTAAATATTGAAATTTTTCTAAATTTTTTTGATAATCGGAAACTTTATGTAATAGTCGATAAGACTGCGCTGAAAAAAGTAAAAAAAAAATGAAAAACAAATTTAAAGGTGGTGGTAGTCTCCTTTAGGTCCGCCATGCTTTGTTGTATACAGCGATTTTAACCCTTCCCACTTTAAATCAAATGATACTGAGATCTTCTTCGAAATCTGTAGCTCAGGTTGGTAATGACTTACATTTCTAAGTTCTAGTTTGGTGATCGTCTGATCTGTTTTTCGATCTCTCCTAATTTTTTCTCTTTTCCGGACCGGCACAAGATCTTGGTCAGGAAGTTTCAACGAACGATGCTGGAACCAGTAATAGTAGTGTGCGGACTCTCAGTATGTCTCCTGGTCTCTTCTGACTTCACTGTCCTAAAATCTTCAGCTTACATGGAGCCCTGCGTTAGCCAGGGTTTGGAATTGGACAGGGTTTGGGTTTGGTTGAATTCTACCCTTTTTTTAAAAATTCCATATTCTCAAAATAAATTTACTGAAGTTTGGAGTTGTCTAGTTTCTTTTTGAGCGTTTTTTTTTTTTTTTACTTCGACTCCGTTCACGTCTCATCTCATACTACCGCTCCATATAGGCGGTGCTAATCTCTATTCCTTGTACCATCTTCTCATCATCTAACCTCAGCTTGCTTCCTGTAATTATCCAAATTTTTAAAATGGCGTTGTTTCATACTGCGATTTCTCTTGGTCAGATCACGCAAAAGAAATGAAAGCAAATTATTTCCAATTCTCCTTAAAAAAAGTTTTTCTTTATTCTTTTTCTTTTTTTTTACCTATGCCTTTATTTACGATCAATAAACCACACAGCCTGTTTGTCCATGGTCACTTCAAAATAGTAATTAAGTTTTTCTATATTACTTGCATTTAAGGAAATCCGAATTAATGTTTGGATAAAAACTTTTTCTCAACACGAATTATAACGAACGAATACTTCAGACTGACATCTCTTTCCATAGGATGTATTTTTCGTTTCCCATAATGTCAGCATATAATAGCTGGTTTAGTTTAGGTTAATTTTGTTTTACAGCATATCAACCTCAATCGGTTATTTAATGCCGACAAAGTGGATATGTTCGTATGAATAGAATATGTATATATCGTAATAATTTTCCAACTTGTTCTGAAGAACTATTTTTAAATTGTATTACTGGTAATATTTTTTTTTTCAAAAATATATGTCTGGTAATTTAAAATAAATGTATAGTTGATAATATCTTTTCCAAAAATGTAATTCTGTCACGTCCACCACAAATATTAACAAAAAAAACTCTAAATGAAATAACATGCATATAGCCAATAAGTGTTTCAGAGAAATAATTACTGACGAACTATCAAAATAAAGTAAATTGGAATATAAAATTATTTATTTAAAAAATTCTTTTTACAAAAAAGTTTTACAATAAATAAATAGATATTAGAAAGATGAAATAAGGATAGCAGGAAGTAAATCAGAAGAAAAGAACAAAATGTTATTTATAAATCAAATGTTTTGAGAAAAATTGAACTAGAAAAGCACTGAAAGAAGAATAAATCCCTCTCTTTCTTTGCCCCTCTTCTGCTCACTAGAAGAAGAGACCAAAATGATAAGAAAGTGAAAAGGACAGCCTTGGTACTAAAAGGGCACATCACATCAAAGACAGTAAAACTAAGCGAGAAACAATAAAAGTGGAAAAAATAAATAAAATTACGTTAAAAGCAGGTTGACCTTTTGACCGTTAGAGAGGAAAATGAAGGAGAAAAGTAAGGATCTGAAAAAAGGAGGAAAAAAGAGGTAAAGTTACTTAGTATGTATTCTTTGGGGCCAAATTCCAAAATGAATCTTCGCTTTGATTAGTTAAAAGAAACACAAATGTAACTTTTATATCTTCCCACATACATAAACAGCAAACCGAAGGTTTAAAAATGGACTGATGAAGAGAATCTATCTCGAAACATAGAAATGTCCGTGTCGCAATGTACAATTAATTCATAACTATATATATATATATATATATATATATATATATATATATATATATATTATAAATTATATTTAAAACATGTACATAATTTTTTTGAATATATATCCACTTCAAAGGTACATTTGTTTCGACATTGAAACTTCAATGTCTCATCAGGCGGTATGTATAGGAATGGAAAGCCTCTGTTCTTATATTTGGTCAGTTGTGTTTGGTGTGTTGGTGGGGGTTAGTGATAGGGGAACAAATCACGTGTATTGACCGTTGGAATTTTGAAGAAAGTGGTGTGGGTAGTTAAAATGTTTGATTAATGAGAGTCTGATTTCTAGACAGATTTAACATTAGTAGTTAGAATGTAAGTTTTTATTATCTTGTGACTAGACTATATGCTTTGAATTTCTTAAGGGGTGGGATACTTATTTTGTACAGAATATTTTTGTGTTTAAGCAGAGTTTATATAATTAATGTAATTTTGTATATTTAATCTTAATTTTGGATTTAGGAAATAGATTTTTCCTTTTGGACGTTGAAAAAATTCTTTCTTCGTTCTGTATTCACTCATATATATATATATATATATATATATATATATATATATATATATATATAAACTTTCATAGTATTTTCTTTTAACTATTTTCTCAAGGCTCGAACTTGAACAGGGGTTACCACACCAGGTCAGGGTTAACCTGTGAACAACAGCAACTAAGATATGGCTTCAGGCTACTAAAAACCACCCGATCAGAGGACGTGCTGCCGGATGAAGCTTATTTTCATGCCCAGTGTTATGAGGATGCGTTTTTATATAATAATATTAATAATGTTTGTAGTAAGGGATTCTATTGAGTCCTACGGGTTGTTAGTAAAAAAGTGTTAATTCATGAAGTAATCAGAAAAATAGAGAAATTAGAAATAGAACATTTTGGAAATATGTGGAATGTTCCAGTAAAATCTAGAGAGTTCTAAAGGTTCTAGAACTATGCAAATTAGGTGTTAGCCCCTATAAAATAGGTTTTGGGCAGAGAACAGTCAGTTGTTACCAGGGTTTGCTGTTGTTATCAACTCCGGTTTGTGATTCAAGGATTTATATCCAGCCGAAAGAATCTATACGAAAAGTTGCCGACCAACTAAAACCTGAAAGAGAACCTCATGGAACAAAAAGGGTAAATACATATTTTTGACTCTTTCATTGACCATACTTAAAATTATTCTTTATTTACTCATTTGAGAATTGCCAAAAAGTATAGCACTTAACTTCCTTGCCAACTTAACTGGGTAAAGATATTTGACATCTTACCTTCCCCCTTCTCTTCTCGTAACACTCGCCAGTAGTAAACTCTATGTTTCTAGTTTTGAATGCAACAAAAATTGTATATTTGTAAACTTTTATTTGGTGTGTTTTGTAAATTAAAAATTTATCTGTGATTTATGTCTGAGTTTTAGTTAATCATTACTTTTCCTTTTGTTACACTTAACACCCAGGACGATGGTAGCTTGTGTTGATGTGTTTGATATCTTTGCTAACTACAAAGTGCATTGTCATGGATTGTTTTCTGCTAATGACTTTAGAGCTTCACGATCACAGTTCGATGAATGTCCAGATCTTCGTTGACCTTCCACACACACACACACACACACACACACACACACCGCCACGCTTATGGAGAAAAGAGACATATATATATATGCCTCCTGCCAACGCTTATGGAGAAAGAAACAACATTTCTTAGAAAGAACATAGCCATGTATGTAATATTAGACAGATGTCAGTCGATAACACAATAATACTAACACATACTTACAGTAAAAAGAACCTTCATATATCGAAGGCCATCTACATTAAATGAAAGCAACTACACTCAATAAAATCACATTTCAATCTGGTCACCACACATCACATTGCATTTAGACATAAGGTTCTGTTGACATTTCGGTCTCTCACATGGTGTGAAGTCAAAGAACCGCATTACAAATTTACAACCTGCGTCTGCTATTCGGTGACTGTAATCGTCGCATTGCAATTTTTTATGTCAACACAAGATAATATCATCTTTTGATAGCGGATGTCTTTATGTTAACGTCCCTGTAACCTATCTGAATATGGTTCATGTGAGCCGAAAGTTTAGAACCAGCATATCAAAAAATATCCAAATGTTTGACAAGTTTTGTCTTTATTTTCACTTGAAGATTTTTAGAACGGCTCATGATTAAAAATAATACATATTCATCGTCTGTTATATTTAGTAATATATATTTAGAAAATTATCTGTTGCCTCGATACACTATATATATATATATATATATATATATATTGTCATCCGCAGACAGATCTGTTTCGCTGTATCACAGCTCATCAGTACGGTTAGACTCCGATTGCTTTTTAACCCAGGATTGAAACCCGACCGAATTGGCCTCAGTTGGCGATTCTACCTCTGGGTTATGGGAGTTCGGTGGAAAAAGGCAGACTTTTTAGCGCGTATATTATCATTATACGCGCCCAATAGCCAGAGTGCTCTAATTCATTTCACTGAATGAGCGATGCGTATATGCCAGAGTAGCCACTGTTTTTCAAAGCCCACTATTCTTCCAGAGTGCTCAATCAGAGTGTGAGAGCGTATATATATATATATATATATATATATATATATATATATATATAAGTCACCAGTTGTTGGTCAGAATTAAATTAGATCCATATACACTTATATTAAAAAGGCTCAATACGTATATAATGTAGAGCTTTTAAATAGTTTAATTCTGAAATGAGATAAAACGCTTGAAGATACCGAAAGTTTGAAATTAAGTTTTCCTAATCGACTGACTTTCGAATGAATATATATATATATATATATATATATATATATAAAGAAGGTCTTTCAGAACAACTCAAGTAGTTCAAGAATCGGCCATTGGACAACATTTGTTGGAAAATCAAACTGCGCCTTTGGTTATAAGGACATTTGATTTTCTATCTTGCACAGTTGGCCCCTCGGCTCATCATTTACGTGTTTTGGAGGCTGTTTATATGAAGATCCACCAGCCTAGCCTGTGTAGACAGAAAGAGCATTTCACTCGCTCCTTACGATTACTGCAGGCAGGGATTGTGAGTTGTTCTTGTTCTAGTTTATTACTCTTTTGGAACTGTGTGTTTACCAACCCCCCACCCTTGCATTTTAATTATTTTTGTTTTGTTTAAAATTATACTTTGAAAAGTGTTCCAACTTTCCCTTTGGTAAGTAAATTCCAGTTGAATGTGTTACTTTAACATACGCACAAATACCCTTGATATTAATCCTTCGCTTCTCCTTCCAGATATGGGTTAAATAGCAGAAGAGATGAATGTCCAGATCTTTCTTCATCTTCTATATGAGTTCTATGGCCGTGGTTGGAAACCTACTGAGGAAAAATCTGCCCTGTCAGTCGTGTCTCGAAAGAGACATGATCGTCCAAGTGTGTATCATGTATGGCCCTTAACTGACTGACACTACCATGCTAAGTTATATTAATATATTCCAAATTAAAGGGGCGACAGAAATGCTTCTCATGTAATGGCAAGACATTGGCTAGATGAATACACCATTTCCGCTAATGTTTTACCATTTTAAAATAGGATTCACTCTGTACAAGACCCAGGGACCACAGGAGTAAGGGTGTTATGTTAAGATGCAGTTTATTTGAATAATAGGGGTAGGTAACGGTTAAATCTAGATTTGAACATGTTAAGATTATAGTGATCAGGGAAACATCCTCTTGGGACTCAGTTCTATAGCACAGTTGTTCGCAGGAAGAAGCTTTTTGAGAGGAACTTTCTTTTCACCGATGGAATACGGAGGGAGTGGGGGTGGTTTGCTACTATGTAAGTGGCATGGTGGGTTCTAGCCGTGAAGATTAAGCCTGGCAGAACCAAAGAATGTAGTTCGTCCAAGCACTTTCTATGGAAGTTGCAATAAAGCAGTGAGAGATTCACCACAACCTGCCCGTGAGGGAGAGGTTAGGAGTTGGAAAATAATTCTTCTCCAAGAAAGTCCCAGAGACGCCTATGAAGCCTATCCTGACTGGAAAGTGAAGAGTGGGCAACTCCTGTCCAGGTATCACAACAATAATCCATTTTCGGTCTGATATGGCTCCTATGTGCGTTATGGGGCAGTGGATATCGACTAGGAACGACAAATCTGGGCGCCGAGTTGAATTCCTTGCATTCATTTACGCACAAACACCCTTGGAAAAGGTATTAATCTGACTCTACCTTCCAGTTATGGGTTAAATAATAGAACAGATTGGGTTCTATAGCCTTGGCTGGCAACCGGTCTACTGCAGAAAGCAATGCCAACCTTCTGCCCAGTCAGTCATGTCTCTTTCGAGAAATGATCGCCTACAGCGTGTATCACGTATGGCACTTATCTGATAGACTGAATATAATAGTTGGAATCATGATTAAGGCTTCTACTGGTCATAAATTGGGGGTCGGTTTTCTATTGTTATGAAGTAATAAACTGACCCCTCACTAATTACTACGTAATAATATAATACATCTCTCCCCCCTCTAGCTATGAGTCTAATAACAGGACAGATTGGGTTCTATAGCCTTGGCTGGCAACCAGTCTAGCGCAGAAAGCAATGGCAACCTACTGCGGGATAATCTTCTGCCCAGTCAGTTATGTCTCTTTCGAGACATGATCGCCCAAAGCGTGTATCACGTATGGCAATTAACTGATTGACTGACTATAATAGTTGGAATCATGTTTAAGGCTTCTACTGGTCATAAAGTGGGGGATCGGTTTTATATTGTTATGAAGTAATAAACTGACTCCCACTTATTACTACGTAATAATATAATACATCTCTCCCCCCCCTCTAGCTATGAGTCAAATAACAGGACAGATTGGGTTCTATAGCCTTGGCTGGCAACCAGTCTAGCGCAGAAAGCAATGGCAACCTACTGCGGGATAATCTTCTGCCCAGTCAGTTATTTCTCTTTCGAGACATGATCGCCCAAAGCGTGTATCACATATGGCACTTAACTGACTGATGGCTCTTATAAAGGTACGGAATAGTCTGGGGAGTCAGATACTTACAGGAGTGGCAGAGGGAGCCGATCATTTTATCTTCATCCTAAGCGATGGATCCTACATAAGAGTTCCACATGAGAGTTTGAGGCGAAATATTCTTTCAAGGCACTCTCTCCTGGAGGGGATAACAGTTCATCGTGACTGGCAGTAAATCGGGGTCTGATTTCTGGGTGATCATTTATCTACTCTTATGGAGAAAAAGCATAGTAAATAAAAGTACAGTGTTCAACTGGAGACATTAGAAGTATAGATTTGAAGTAGACTTTGGAAGGAATCGGAAACCCAATCCTAAACAGGAAACAAGGGATAAACCTGTTCGTAAGACCGAGAAGTAGTGTGAACCGGGCGATAAACAAACCTATTTACACGTTTGTCAGAAATATCTAAACTATCAGCTTTTTACAAACGTTTCATGAGATCAGTGGTTAAAATAGCTTCAGGAGAATGTAACCTGTAGGTCTTAACGACTACCATTCATCTGATCTCATAGAATGGTGCTACATAATAATAATAATAATAATTAAAAAAAAAACCGTAAATTTCATTCCCACTAAGTGTTCGGTCTATGAATGTCGAACGTTTCCTGCTTGAAAATGCTTCATCTTACTCTCGGGATGTTTTTGACAATGTCACATGATGGCCGAAGATTTGCAAATTTTTCAATCAATATTTACTATGCAAATATAGATTCATACTGCACCCTGGTCAAAATAGGCACCGTCGTTTACAGTGTCGTAATTTTATTCGTCGTCAGTAAATATATATATATATAGGAAAAACTACTAAAAAGTTGTAAGCTTAAAAATGTATTTTTTTGACAGTATTTATTTCTATTATTATATATCTATATATTTGATATTTCAGACCGGCCTCGGCCTTTCATCAGAAACAAATGATTTTAAAATTTAAACTAGAAACGTCCGTCGTGAGGAGCGTCTGTCGCGAGATGTTTACATCACGTGACGTAGAAAGTGATAGAGTTTTTGGATATTTTTAAACGTAAACCTAACTGTAATAATACTTTTAAATGTTGTTTTAAAGAAAAATTTTTTAAGTGTATCTAAAAAATGTTTAACTATTGAAATATTTATAAAGATTCAAAATACCCAAGTCCCTATTTAACCCTAGCCTATACACTCCTGATCAAAATTTTAAGACCACTTAAAAATCTTTAAAAAGAAATATATTTTTAATGGATAGATTTTAAACTCCTCCCACTTAAGGTTACCAATACTACAATCTAAAAGGTTATGGAAAAAAAAGCTATATTCCAAACATTTTATTTAGAAATTTACATTTTAATAAAATGAGGCGATTTACAAATGATCAAAATTATAAGACCAGAGACAAAAATTCTACGAATTTGTACAAAAAGTGTATGAAAACATTCAACAACCAAATTTAATAATGAGTTCTACCTCCACTGCTTTTGATGACTTCAAAAATTCTGTCGGGCATGCTAGAAATAAGCGTTTCCATTCAGGTACGGGGGATGTTGCTCCAGCTTCTGAAGATGGCTTCACGAAGTTCATTTTTTGTTGAATATTGTTTGCCATTTCGATAAACATCACTTGTCATCCATCCTCAAACATTTTCAATTGGGGTCAAGTCTGGTGAGCATGCAGGATGTCCCAAGAGATGGACCCCATTTTCTTGTAGAAAGGTCAAGGTCCGTCTTGCAGTGTGGATTGCAGCATTAATCTGTTGGAATAACCATCTATTCAAACACAAACGATGGCCCTCCATCATTAATGATGCTTTTTGTAGCATGCTAACATAACCAGCCGCTGTTTGACAACCCTGCACTACATGGAGCTCCATCGTCCCTCTGTAAGAAAAGGCACCCCATACCATTAGGGACCCTCCACCACTGGTAAGCCCAGAATCAAATACAAGTATGAAATCCCAAAACGAGATGTTTTGATCCAAAAAGCAGATATAAAAAGCCGAGACAAAAAGCAGACAGACAGACAGGCGGGCAGGGATCAAGGAGAAGAGTGTAATTAATATCCCCTTGACTTAAGTCGAGCGGCTACTATGCTGGCCTCTTTCTTTCTCCTCTGTCTCAAAAGTACTTACTGACCTAAGGAGCGATGTCTTCAAAGACATTCCTCACATACCTCCGCTCCCCACATTCCTAAGCCTTTTATCTCTTTCAGCTTATTATTTGCCATGAACATTCTAACCTCCGTTGGACCTTTATTTCAAGTATTACTTTAATTGTAAAACATTAATTGATATGTGTATATATAAAAATGTTATTTTCAACTCAATTTGTTTTTCTTGATTTTATAATCATTTTATGACTTATAGTGGGCTATCTACCACAAGGCCAAATTCCGTGTAACCTGCAATGGTATACAACTACACTTCACTAGAACGGAATCCTCCTACAACTAGAAAAGAATAGATAAGAAACCCACTATAAGATATTATTTATGTTTAGTGGTTGTCCACATGTTAATATGGAAACGCTTATACAACGTACCTTCTCTAATAAGCTAAAAAAGCAACATTGTATGAAGAAAAAAAAAGCTCCAAACTGAATAAAAATGAAGTTTTTCAATCAAAATGTTTATGTTATTCTTAAGAGGAAAGATATTTTTAAAATTATTTTTTTTAGAATTTATTAATTCATTCTCACACTTAATTTTGGCAAAAAATTTTGTTTTGATTTTCGTCAGCGGGTAACCAAATTGTTTCCAGAGTTTACAATGGATTATGTAACTCTGTTTTTTCTTTTTCTCCGGTGAAAAACATTAATTAGAAATTCTTGCAAAAATCAAATAATTGACAAATTTTAATGAAAATTTCAGGACTTATTCAGTAATGAATGAAATTACTTTTGAAATTATTATTTTTAGAAAATCTTAGAAATTTTTTTTTTACATGTGTTATGTGCGTCGTGGTGCAGCGGATATCGGCTCGGAACGAGAAATCGGGAAGCCGAGTTCGAATTCCAGTCGAATTCCTTGCATTCACTTACGCGCAAATACCCTTGGGAAAGGTATTAATCCGTCTTTTCCCTCCAGTTATGGGTTAAATAACAGGACAGATTGGGTTTTATAGCCTTGGTCGGCAACCAGTCTACCACAGAAAGCAATGGCAACCTACTGCGGGATAATCTTCTGCCCAGTCAGTCATGTCTCTTTCGAGACATGATCGCCCAAGCGTGTATCAAGTATGGTACATAACTGACTGATCCAACTTCTACTTAAATTCATGAAATTTTAAAAAGTTAAATTTTGTTTCAAAAATTTGTTTTATTGGTTAAACGCAAGAGTCATTGGGGAATATAAATCAACTATCTTTTTTTTAAAGAGTTGGTCATTTTTCCGAAAATCTACTCCGAATAGTAAAATTAAAAAAATGCAATAAAATATGACATTATTTAATTAGATAAACTTTTAATTGATTTTATAAAATATATATATTATGGTCTTTATAGACCGAAGAAAAGAATTTTATGAAGAATCAATTTTTACAAGAATAATTTTCATTTTTTCTTTTTTAATTGTGATCATTTATAAGATTTAAAAATAAAAAAATCTGCACTGCTTTTTTCGGTTAGGTTATTAAGTTATTAAATAAAGACTATAGTTCCTCATCAAAAATTGAAAAGTTTAATACAGATCATCGAGACAATAGATTTGTAAAAATAATTTTTAATTTTGTTATGTATGTGAAATTTGTTTTTAAACATGGTATTTTCTATATTTATTTAAAAGATCATGTGTTTTGCGGTTTGTTCTCCTTACAGGAAAAAAAAATTGGACAGTTATGTCAATTCTGGTGAAACAAACTTAGATTATCTCTATATCTGACTGTCAACACATCAATCACTTACTTCAAATGTCAGAAAGAACAACGCCCCGTGATTAAGAAATACGTTTATTTTAAATTTCATGCTATAAACAATACTTGTGTAAATCAGATTAATTTAACTTTAAATTTGCTAATTTTTAAAAAATAACATGTCTCAGAAGTGTAGTTTATTTTTGCAAGATTTTTAAAATCTAGAATTAACTTTTGTTCACAAATGTGTCGATCGCTAAAAAATGGCCGAAAAATTTCAAAATTAAAAAAAAATCAAAACTTTAGATTCCAATCAATATGATTACTGTTTGAAATACACCAGAATATTTTGCTTACTGGAAATAGTAGATTTAATCCTTTCGCTTTCAATTAAAGCTAAAATTAAAGATTCAAGAAAACTTTCATTTATCAAAATTTATTTTAAAACTTAAGTATCACGAATTATCGCGAAGAAGTGACGGTATCTAGTTTATACGTAAATATCAGTTGTTATAGATTCATTTTATTCATCATCTGTTACACCGAATGGTGTGTAGGGCAGCAACAAAGCTTCTCCACCTCTGCCTATCTTGGGCCAGACTAGTCAATGAACTCCAAGAGTTCTGCATGGCTTTCATCTGACCAGCAAACTGGAAACCTTTGGGCAGCAGATAGGGTTGTAGATTAGTACCAAGAAGATTGAAATGGTGTGATTGAACGTGAAGAGGCCTGCACCTGTGAAAGTGAATGGAGAAGATCTACGTCGTACAGACAAGTTCACTTAACTGGACAGCATCATCAGACCCGAGAGTGGCACGAAAGAACATATTCAAAGCAGACTGGGCAAGGCCAGGAGTGTGTTCAAGGAAATGAACAACATCTGGAGATCAACACAGTACAGCACCAACACCAAGCTCAAGCTGTACCAGAGCTGTGTTGTATCTACTCTCCTCTACGGATCTGAGTGCTGGAGAATGATTAAGGCGGATCTCGCCAAACTTCGATCCTTTCACACCGTATGCCTCCGACGAATACTGAGAATATTTTGGCCAGAGAAGATCTCCAATGAAGACCTGTTGAAGAGATGCAAGAAAGAGAACATGCGCACCAACATTACAAGATGGCGTTGGAGATGAATTGGGCATGTGCCCCGGAAAGATCCAGTCACTCACAAGAACAACACTGCACTGGACCCCAGATGGTAAAAGAAAGTTTTTATAGATAAAAATACGTTAAATACGTGTGTTTATAGTTTGTAAAAAAATTATCAGGACTCTCTTGAAGTATTTTCGACATAAAAAATTGTTCTTTTTTTGGGGTGGCATTTGTAAAAAGTTATAGACAGTTTTGTTCCTGTGTATCACGAGCGGATTAAAATGATAGTCACAACGTAGATAGCTTTCATGCTCGTAGACACGGGTTTTAGATTTCGAGATGTTTCCCCGATATGAGTGTTTTTACATTGCAAGCGATTTGTTTGATAAATAGCGGTATCTGAAATTGCGTTGGATTTTTTTCTAATTGCATCTCCGATTCATACGTATGTATATATCCCCACAATTGTTCGGTCGTAATTAATTCTTTTCCACAGGAAACCTGTCAGTAAATGCTTTTATTGACTTTCACGGATTTACTTTACAGTCGATGGTGTGCAATCAAAGATCGATTGCAAAAAAACAAAAAACAAAAAAAAAATCGAATAGGTCCTTCGAGCAAGCAAAGGAGACAGAGGGCTTGTGTACATCAGTCAATTAAGTGCCACACGTAATAAACGTTTGAAAGACTCATGTCTAACAAGGCAGAAGATTTTTCACGCAGTAGGTTGCCATTACGTTCTGCGGTAGAATGGTTGCCAGCCAAGGCTAGAGTACCCAATCTATCCTGTTATTCAACTCATAACTGAAGTGAGAAGAGATAGATTATATTATTATATTAATAAGGAAAAATTAGCGGAGGATCAGTTTATTACTTCATAACAATAGAAAAAAGATCCCCCACTTTAGGTCTAACAGAAGCTTTAATTGTATTCGTTTCCGACTATATTAACTTGTACTGATTCTAGGATGACTAGTTTATTACTTCATAACAAAAGAAAACAGATCCCCCACTTTAGGTCAAACAGATACTTTAATTGTATTAGTCTCCGACTATATTCATTTGTACTAATTCTAGGGTAACCAGTTTATTACTTCATAACAAAAGAAAACAGATCCCCCACTTTAGGTCAAACAGATACTTTAATTGTATTAGTCTCCGACTATATTAATTTGTACTAATTCTAGGGTGACCAGCATATTACTTCATAACAATAGAAAACAGATCCCCCACTTTAAGTCTAACAGATGCTTTAATTATATTAGTCTCCGACTATATTCATTTGTACTAATTCTAGGGTGACCAGTTTATTACTTCATAACAATAGAAAACAGATCCCCCACTTTAGGTCCAACAGTTTTTATATTATTAGTTTTCGATTATATTCATTGGTACTAATTCTAGGGTGACCAGTTTGTTACTTCATAACAATAGAAAACAGATCCCCCACTTTATGCCCAGAAGAAGCTTTATGTTTCCAACTATTATGTTCAGTTAGTTAAATGCAACACGTGATACACGCTTGGGCGATCATGTCTCGAAAGAGACATGACTGACTGGGCAGAAGATTTTCTCGGAGTAGGTTACCATAACTTTCTGCGGTAGACAAGTTGCCAACCGAGGCTATAGAACGCAAGGAGAAGAGATGGATTATATTATGTTATTATGTTCAGAAGCAGTAAATAGCGAAAGATCAGTTTATTACTTTATGACAATGGAAAATAGATCCCCCACTTTATGACCAGTAGAAGCTTTATGTTTCAAACTATTCAGTCAGTCAGCTGAGTGCTATCCTTGTTACACGCTTGAGTGATCATGACTGGCTGGGCAGAAGATTTTTCCCGCAGTAAGTTGCCGTTATTTGTTGTGCTAAACTGGTTGCCAACCAAGGCTATAGGACCTAATCTATCCTGCTATTTAATCAATAGCTGGAGAGCGAAGGGACGGATCAATACGTTTCCCAAGGGTATTTGCGCGTAATTGAATGCAACAGAGAAAATAATTTGGGAGACTGATAGTACCCTTTCGATCGAGTGGTATGTTGTGGCTGATTTGTAGTCTTACAGCACTGGTGTCACATAATGACGTGCAAAAAAAAACAAAAAACAAGAAAAAAAAAAAAACGAGACGCAACACTAATGACACGATGGCTGCTCCCAGGAGATTATCCATAGCGTATGAAATAAAAATGAATTAAATAAAATGAATGAAAAACTAACCGCATATCTGTCTATATTTCTGAGATTAGGTAATATTTTTTATTTTTACTTTTTACTAGCAGTATAGCCCGGCTTTGCTCGGGTGTAATGAAAACTTTAAAACTAATCCATGGTCCTGGAGCTCAGACACTTTGTGACGTTGGCACGAAAGACTAAAAAGCAATAGTTGTTTCCAGTTAAAGCGAAACCGTAGACTGAAAGAAAAATGAATGGATGTAAGTCAAATTTTCATTTACTGGTATCGATATCAAATAATTTTGTTTTTTTGTCGTAAACTGAATTTTGAAGGCTAAATAAGTCCTCTGAGGAAATGGTATCATGGCTGAGACTAAGAACTACAATTATACCTATTAGAGCCAAACCCGAAGCAAAAACTAAAATAAAAGGGCTGAAAAAAATACAGACATACAGGCAGATAAACAGACAGACACTCACAAGCATCTTTCCTTTTATATATATATATATATATATATATATATATATATATATATATATATATATTATCGATTTTCTGCACTATTGTAAGAACTGCAACCTTGAAACTTCTGAACATCGTTTCTTATGTCTTTGTCTATGAGTGTATCAAATTTGATTAAAATCGGACCACTCCTTCTATAACCCGATTTTTTCGATTATCGATTTTCGAGATTTACCCAGGGTACCTCGACACAAAACCTAGCTAAGAACATACACAGACGCTTATAGTACAACTGTGCAAATTTTCACGAAAATCGGTTCAGCCGCTTCGGAGTCTATAGATAACGGACACACACAGACACACAGAGAGAGACAAACTTCCATTTATAAATAAGTTTAGAAAATCATATCGCCCCAAGCAAGGCAGTCTATTGCCACAGGTGCGTAGGGGGTTATATAAACTGCGTCTAAATATTATATGCAAAAGAGGTATTGTCAAATATTTTATGTAAAATTCATAGAGGTGTCAAGGGAAACAAGGTGTAAAGCATTAAGGAAGTTTTCTGATGTAAAAATCAAATAAAGAAACCCATTTAAACAAAAAAACATAAGGAAAGAAGATTGCAGGAAGCAAAAAATACATGAAAACTGATTTCAGTAAAGTGCTTTTTACAGACGAATCAGGAATCACCCTCGATGGGCCCGATGGATGGGCTCGAGGATGGGTTTGCAAGCAACATGATTCAAGAAAATCTTTTAAACGCCAACAAGGCGGCGGTGGGATCATGATATGGGCTGGGATTATTGGTAATGAGCTCGTGGGTCCATTTAAGGTGAAAGACAGGGGTTAAAATGAATTGTTATTTAATGCCTAAAAGGTGGGGTTTTAAAGGGTTTTTATTTAATGTTTGGTTATCATGAAAAGGTTAATTTAGTCAGATTCTAATGAAAATGTTTTGCTTTTATTCTTTTTTATTTTAGAAAACTGAAAATGTCCTAGTTTTGTATTCAAAAATGTTTTGTATTCAAAAATGTTTTGTATTCAAAAATGTTATCGTAATAATTTTTCTTCAAAAATGTATTGGTAATATTTTTCATTAAAAAATTGTTATTTTTCTAAAAAAGTGTATTTTTATATCTATATTTATATAATAGTGTATTTTTATACTTTCATAGTGCTTTGACCCTAGTTTGAGGGATTAACTATTTGCTCATAGCTAGGACCCTAACAGGTGCTAT